>JASDDO010000026.1:110659278-111134064 GCA_030015575.1 Agapanthus africanus | reverse complement strand
AAACCTAATCTGATGTTGTTGGAACACTTTTCAAAAAGCTGTTATTGCAAGGACGTTCTCTTTTGTTTAGCATCGTGGTATTCAGTTGGAATATCCTGCTCCTCAGTCGACGAGGCAAGGGCCGAGATCCCTTCACCGGGAGTGACCCCTTGGACAAAAAGTTTGCGTCAGGGCATTAACTTCATTATAGCCGATTACTTTTGCTTTGCACCGTGGTATTCAGTTGGAATATCCTGCACCTCATTCTACGGGGAAAGAGCGAGATCCCTTCGCCGAGAGTGACCTCTTTAGTAAAGGTTTTCGTTACTATATTTTTCTTAAAAAGCTATCAGTTCCTTCAACGATATCAAGTTCATTACGTTAAAGGTTTTCGCCAGAAACCATTCGTAGCCCTCCGTCATTTCAGTTAAATATTCGGTAGTATTCAAGCTATGTATTTTGACCTCACGCCAAGGCATAGTGATTGGTAGCTGCCGGGTATTTATCTGTTGCATAGATAAATGCGTTGGTTTGGGACAGTCGTACTACTATTTTGGCCTACGTCAAGGGTATGTACGGGTGGATTCAAATTAACCTGGACAATGACGGGTAGAACTTGACATGTGACTTATGATATTTTGACCTCACGCCAAGGTCATAAGAGCATGGGGCAGAAATCTCATCGGGAGTTTCAAAAGAACTGAAACTTGTCAGATATGCGCATAGTTTCTGGAGTGTGATGATGTGAGCGGATTCCGTCACGTTATCATGCGATGATAGTTGGATCCCGATTCCTACTAATGAGTTGGTTTACTCCTCGGGTGATCCCGACTAATTCTTCTTTCGGGTTTGGAGAAGAATTTGAGGTTACAGTGGGAGGTTTCCAAATTAGATAAATTGGTAACCATTCTGATCTAGGTTAGAGTGCACGCTGAGTGTTTCTTTTCTCTCTCTCTCTTTGGCAGCGACCATTGACCCGACCCTAAGACTATGACTCAGTGACCAAGTTGACCGAACCTTCTTAAACACTGGCTTTTGGATTGTCAGAGTTGCAGACCTCATTGCCACTCCTACTTTTACCCCTTTTCTCCAGGACACCCCGTATTACTACGAACATCCACTTCCATTGGACAAAACCATTGTATGGTTATATACGAACTCGAAGGGATTTATTCGAGAATGGTTTCCGGTTCTGGAGAAAACGGATAGGACTATTCAGTTGTCTTTTCCTTTTACTTTCTCTCAGGTTGCGAGTACTCCTTGGTTTAGGAGATAATACACCTATTACGCAAATTGGATAGTCTTCTTCCAAACCTTAGGCTGGTGCCGACCGGTAGGGAATGAAGAAAACCAATTAGCCTAACGATGGTGTACAGAAGGTATTAAGTTAAGACAAAGTAAGGGATTAGTAAGAGGGCAAAGTAAATTGCGACTGATATTCATGACCAAACCAGGTATTTCATTACCACTCCCACTTCACCTTTGTATTTCTCCAGGACACTCCGTATCACTATGAAGATCCACAGTTTATTGGATACTCCATCGTATGGTTATATACGAACTCGAAAGGAACTTGTTCCAATTCGGGGATGGATTCTGGTTCAGGAGAAATAGGAATAAGGTTTATTCGGTTGTCTTTTATCTTCACCTTCTCTCGCATTGCGAGTGCTCCTAGGATTAGGACAGTACACCTATTATGCTTATTGGATAGTCTTCTTCCAAACCATAGGCTGGTGCCGAACGGTAGGGAAGGAAGAAAACCATTTGGCCTAAAGGGGTGTGCAGAAGCTAATGACTAAAGACATAAAAAAGGGATTTGGAGAGGTGGCAAAGAATTATACGGTTACAGTCGAGAATCTGGAAGAGGCATTACTAGGAATACCGGGATACCCCATCGAAACATTTCAATGTTTCAGTTTCACTGTGTACTGTTAAAGGAAAACTGATTTCCCAATTAGTCCTTACTCCAGGGTATGTATTTACCGGGTATGATTCTCACATCTGTATGGTTTTGCAGATGATGGGTGGGAGTAGGTTAGTGGGAATTAGGTGATCATCCTCATTATATCGGGATTCGTTGTAATCGGTGATATTTGAGGAAGTCACCTGGGTTGTTTGCCGGTCGGCAAATATTTGGTTTTGAATATCCGCTGTTATGCACCAATTTCAAATCGATATATCTGTACGTCTATTTTCATAGAGTGAGATATACCTTTTTGAAATTATGTCCATGACATTTACCTATATCAGTGGATGGTTAGGTAAGGAGCATTAAACAGCGGTGTAATTCTTCTTAACCATAAGTACAGTTTTCAACCTACGACACACAGTGAATGAGTTATAAGACTCAAGGGACTTATACAGAGTATTGTATATTGTCCAGGGTCCATCAGGACAGAGGGTTTGGTCCTCGTACTATATTCGGTTTACTTATGACTTCTCTAGTTTTTAGACAGGTGTTTCATGGAAATACAGGGTCCGAATTTTGAGAAGTTATAGGTATTTGAATAGAGTAGAGAACCAGGTGTAGCAAGTATCGAGATTCTTCAAAGTGATCGAAGATATAGATACTTGAGTATGGTATTCAGTTGATAGTAGTGATTAAGAGAACTTACTTCTCTTTCAGGTTACTCATAATTGGAAGCATTCCTAAGTTGAGTAACACTGATTGGCCTCCTTCCATTTAGTTGACATGCACTGGGGACAGCTGCATGATTTGAATCTGGTTCATTTAAATCAGTGCCTCTGGTTCTATATTGGATATAGAACAGTTCATATCTTAACGATGTTAAGGTACGGGGAGTTGTCCGGCTTATGATTAAAATCAGACTCTGGATAACTCAAGGTACGTTTCTGTAATGGCTGTTTGTGGGTTGACCCAGGCTATGACGAGGGTTGACTTTCTACCATCTGAAAGATCAATATTGATATTGTTCTAGACTCACCACAGTTTTAAATAAAATGGATTTTTTCAGAAAACAGTAGTGGGAGTATGGTAGAACTGGAAGTGATTCCAGAACCACAAACGATTACTGAAGATTTGATAGGAACCTAAAGATTCAATCTAGCTTGACATTCCATTGGCCACTCCGCAGATAAGGTGGGTAACCTCAGGCACCCGAGAGGTACTCCGGTAGCCTCAAGGACGGTGACAGGGAGGTTCTTGTTTACCCACACTTGCCATTGCTGTTGTTCCAGGCTGCGAGACCCGGCAGGAGGATGAGTATAGCGTCGTTCTGAACTGGCTTCAGAAGTGTACGTGTATATGACTCTGCCAGAGGGTTTTCATAGTCAGTGGGAGCAGCGGAAGCATTGGTGGACAGGTAGCTTATGTCTATTTATAGACTAAAGCAGATATAGCAGAGATAGATCATTAATTTCTGATGTGACAGTCATAAGGTTTGACTTCATCAGAATAGGGGATGGATCTGTTGAGAAGGTAGTAGGGTGTGATGTCCTGGTATTTGGATGACATACACAGAGTAGGAAGTGATATCCCTATACTACGATCGGTTATACTTTGGTCGTCACACAGTGGTTTCTCCACATGGGACTTGGACATTATATCAGACATACTGGTTACTAGATCTATGGTTTTAGATCTAGATTTAGGTGGTTTCCCAATTAAGGGTACTTAGACAGTATTCTAAGAGTATTTAGAATAGACGACTCCTGGCATGGTAGTGTACCTGCAGGTGATGGAGTCACCCTCTCTAACGGTGTCTTACAGACTAAAGGGGAGAGGGATGTGCATGATTGGCAGATCACTTGCTTAGGCAATTGAGTCAAACATGAGATGTCAAGTACCACAGCAGATGTTGTTCTTGCAGTAGATGCAATAAGTTGATATTAATCCAATCCTGGAGAAACAGTCGGAAGCAGTTTTAGAACATAAGTGGATGTTCTAGGGATGTGATAACGACAGCCTCGTTCAGGAGACAGTTATCATTCCAAGCTTCCAAGGTGACCTGGACGACAGGGTGGTCGTCAGAGTTATAGTTTTCCTTCTGACGAGGGGCGGTATCTTGGACAGGTGATCCAAGCAGATACTGAGGGAGGCATGGCGCTGGATACTAATTAAGTTCAGTTGATGATACAGTCTAAGAAGTTTGGATTTGGAGTTCATTTATGAGCTAGGTCCCATCAGACATCCAGATACATTCTAAGACACGTATTGCTCATTTCGGGAGATGGCTTTCTCCGCGAACTTGAGATTTAGAGAGACATAGAAGGAAACATCCAGGCGGATGCACTCACTGAGGCTATTCCTCGAACGCAATAGTTTCGCAAACGAGCTTTGTGAGACTGACTAGTAGAGGAGTTGGTTGTTCGGTATCACACGGGCTGTGAGTATGCAACATCGCAATAATTAGCCTTGAGTGCAAGCGGGAGATTGTTGGAGATAGTGCCCTCAGAGTCAATTATTGGATCACAGGCACGTGATTGCAATGATTGAGGGAGGACCTGTCCCAGTAGGACAGTCTTACTCGAGATGATAGTATGCTATCTGGTTTATCTTTATCATCGTGTACTGCTTTAGGTGACCTGACATGTCGCTATTACACATTGATAGAGCCCCTAGGATTCTTGCTTGACCACCAGCAGTATGAGGACGATCATATAAGTGGGAGCTGGGGTCTATAAGCACATCCTTAAAAGGTCCCTAGTCGTGGGAGTTTCGAGACAGGGCATCGATACTCCAGAGTAGACTAGTGTATACAGTCGAGACCCCGACGAGGGGCGGTGGCCGGTCTCATAAGCCACCGGTGTGTGATGGTTCACCTAAGATGTATACAGGTGCTCATTGGGTTATGAGTACACCGGACAGGACTCGCCGGGAACATGCTAGTTGGTCTTATACCTGACGTCAGATAGCAGTTCCCTGGTGACATGTGTACAGGTTAGTTCATCGACCTGGAGATCGTCATTTGTCTCGTGTGAGTTCCCACTGTACTTTGATTACTACCCTACCACGCTCAAAGGAGACGTGCAAACAGGTTTTAGTTGGGTACAGTCCCGAGCCACATGGAGGCAGTGAGCGGATCTTTAGGGGTTCGTCTCTCCCAGTATTGGGGGTGAGGTCACGCTGTGTCTAGGAGAGCCATTACACGAAGCCCTCGGCCGAGGCAGGAGATTTACTGGTAGGTACTCCAGTAGTATCTCAGGGTGTTCTGGGTTACACTCCGACACGACTTGTACCGCTTTTGGGGGTCTGACTTTTACCAACCCCCTAGGCCCGCCATGCGATGCTCATAGACGAACGGACCGGACTGTACGGATATTGTCACTGACAGGCTCAGTAGGGTGTCAGGATGAGTTCGCTCATCGACGTCCTTTTTGGTCAATACCTGGTAGCCCGTTACGTATTGGCTTATACCTCTGACGTGCTAGTGGTTAAATCTACAACCAAGGTGTTGACGAGTCTTTAGAGTCCCCCACATTCAGTTACTCAGCTTTCGGGCGAAACGCTGTAGAGGTCGTATGGAGATATGGCAGGGTCCGATCAGATACATGCGGTATTGCACAGATCAGGATCGGACGGATAATACTAGCCGGCTTTGGTTTAAGCCGGATGCTAGTATAGTACAGTGTAGATTTTGTCTCATTACATTTGTATCCGGTCGGAATACAGATGCGGGTGTGTATACACAGTATCGGGGTTTTCCTGTAATTTATTACGGGACCAGTTTTCTGGAGTTGCCAGTTTGCTTTCCGTTTCGGCCAATTTCCTTTATATCTTTCATTGGCCGAAGATTGGTGGAGGAGGGCTTATTTGCATTTGTGCAAATAAGCAATTTGGAGGGTGTTCTTTGCATACTTTTGTGTCATGATGGTTTCATGATGGAGCCCCATCCTTTGACCTTCCATGGTTCATGATTGCTTGACTTTTTGTAGCAATCATGGTTGTTGATTAGTTGGTGGAGTGTGGATTTGTTAGTGATCATTGCTTGACTTTGGAGTCATCATGCTTTTGATGATGGTTGAATATGATAACCATTTCCTTGGACTTGCTTATTCTTGTGTCTACCCTCTTTCACTCTCTCCCTCTCTCATTCTCTCCTCTCCCAAAAGCCATGGCCGGCCGATTTTGGAGGGGGGCTGTCCAAATTCAGGGTGGGAAATTTTTGTTCATTTCATGCTACAAAAATTCCCATGTTCATCTCCAAAAGAGATAGTTCTTTTCCTCCACCAAAAAGGCAACCATAACCCCAAAATAAGACATGGTTCTACACGTATTCTACAGCAAACCTTGGGCACGTCGACTCGCCAGCTTCATGCCCGAGTTGCCTCGGTATAGAGGTGGGAGCCCGTAAAAGATGCAGGCGACGTGGTGCCCTTCCGGCGAGGAGGTGGAGACTGGACATTCCGCGGGAGATAGGGACGACGGTGAGAAGACCGGAGGACACGGATCGCTCGGTATATCTCTCTTCCCCATCTAGTAGTTAGCTAGAACTAGTTTAATGGCACAATCCGGGTTTATAGTACGCGGTGGTGCCGGTTTGAAAAATTAAAGTTAAGCATCGCTTCCGTATTTGGCCTCGGGATGGAGGCCGGGAAGCCGCCGTGCACTTACAACATCGTCCTCACAATTGGTCTCTAACTCAATACATAAGTAGTAGATGGAGAGTACTAGATACAATGATGTACATAACTGAAAAATAAACAGAAACCGCACAAAACCCACCTATCAGCAAAAGAGCTAGTACGCCAACTATAGGGTATCTGTGTCAAAAGATGCTAGAAAGCAGCCTGCCGCGACTACTCCGAAGGGCAACCTGCAAACACTGTAGCACAACAGGGTGAGTTGCCAACTCGTGAATAGTAGATAACATATAAAGATAATCGCGAGTATGCACATGCTGCGATACTCTAACCTATACCAACAGATAACATCTATATGATGAACTATATGAGCAGTAATCATACATCAAGTACGATCTAACCACATCTCTAAATGATAAGCAGGGTATGCAATAATCGTGCAAAGAAAATGCAATCTAATAACATCTATATGATGAGCAAGGTATGCAATAATCGTTGATAGCAAATGTACTCTATCAGGTACAACAGATACAGGATGAGATGTAAAATACTGTATGCTGAGCATGGGAATAATTGCTATCTACACGGAATATCAACATAGAAAATAATCGGTGTCCATCCATATACTCAAATCATGTAAATCTCATAGAATCATGGGTTCCTAGGATCGACACACTAAAATATCATGAAAGATCGTGTCTAGCATCGACATGCAAATCCTCAAGTATCGGGCTCCGTCTGCGGAATCGGCCCTCGGCCCCGGCAGTACGGATCGGCCCGTATCCATCTCTCATCACTGGTCAGTATGCTCCGGATAACCGCCAGATCTAACCAATCACAGGTAGGTAGTAGTCCCTCTGTCAGGCTCACCGTCTACTGCACAGCGAATCCGTTCTTGCCCCGGGGTACCATACCGGGCCTACCATGTACCCGCAATCGGCCTCATCCGCCTCCTCGAATCGGGTTTCACATGTCGCTCTCAGCACCGAGAAAACACTGGTGGACGCACTGAAATATCATATCAAGGGTAACCGGGTTTTTAAAATAATTACATATTCTCTTTTAAAATATCCACGGTTCCCAAATCCAGAAATATCATGGAAACAACATATCTCAATACTTAAATCCATGCAAGTATGAAGATATCACTATATGTGTGCACTGGTATGAATATATAGTGTGCAGGTGCGCAAGTATGAAGATATCAATATATGGGTGCACTGGTATGAATGTATAGTGTGCATGTGCGCAAGTATGAAGATATCAATATATGTGTGCACTGGTATGAATATATAGTGTGCATGTGCGCAAGTATGAAGATATCAATATATGTGTGCACTGGCATGAATATATAGTGTGCAGGAGCGCAAGTATGAAGATATCAATATATGGGTGCACTGGTATGAATGTATAGTGTGCAGGTGCGCAAGTATGAAGATATCAATATATAGTGTGTAGGTGCGCAAGTATAAAAATATCAATATATGGGTGCACTGGTATGAATGTATAGTATGCAGGTGCGCAAGTATAAAAATATCAATATATGGGTGCACTGGTATGAATGTATAGTGTGCATGTGTGCAAGTATGAAGATATCAATATGTATGTGCACTGGTATGAATATATGGTGTGCATGTGCGCAAGTATGAATATCATCAATGATGCAGCAATCAAACGATATGTATAATGCGTAGCAATCCTATAGTGCGAGTGTCATGGCAATCACTAACGGTGTGAGCGTAACATACAATTAGTGCTCGTGCAGCTTGAACCGTTAGTGACAGTGCAGTGTTCTATGCTATCATTTCTATATGCAACAAGGAGGTATGCTACTAGTACCTATGAACATCTACGACTAAATATCCTAACACGCCCTGACGCTAAACGCCATACGGGCGATTTCCCCGTAGATGTTAAATCTACTCACCTGGTCGCGTGCTACACGTAGCCGACCACCTGTTTCCCTTTCTTTACTGCGTCCGACGTACCCGCTTGCGAACCTGGAATTACACAAAGAATCCATATATAAGCAAAATATCTCACAACACGCGATATCGAAATCAAACGAGAAACTCGCGTCGCGAACTAAACGCGCGTGTCCGATACGCTAGATCGTGTGAAAACGCAACGTGTGTGCATACGCCAAAAACTAACGCGACACGCCGTGGCACACAGCGACACGCTGTGACACAGCAAACCAACTCAACTCGTATCATACGTGTCGTGCAAGTCCCGCTATGCAAATTAAAGGTAAATGGTCCTAGATTTAATCTGGAGCAGAAACAAGAAAATCAAACAAGACCAAACATCTTATAATACCTACAGACAGCTATCTCCAAAATTCCAAAACAAATCCTCAAAATTGGGCCGGCCACCATAGGGGTCATATCGGCCCAAACTAGGTAAAACTGGTCCAGATTTCTACACTATGATCCTAGCACAATTCATATCCTAGTTTATATGTTTTCTTGCTAAAATTTCCATCCTAGTAACAGCAGATTCTATAGATCATAAGTTTTGTTTTAAAAACGTTTTAAAACACTTAATTGGTACAAAAATGTATTTTAGTGCAACTGAAACAAAAGACTTGGTTTATCAGTACTAATAGCACTTAATCAAGTTAATCAACCCTAAAAACCCTAACTTACCCTAATCTTTACTTAAACCACAAGCTTAGCAATAAAACTCACCAAAAACACTAAACTTAGCTAAACAGACCCAGATTTCAACTTGCAAATAAACAAGGAAAATTAATAATACCAAACACTTTAAAACACTCACAGACACCACTAGCCAAAACACCAACACCCAAACATCAGGGGAGGCCGGCGACGCCGGAACTGCAAGAGGAGGTCGCCGGATTTTTGGGGAGGTGGTGGGCTCGGATTTCAACACATTAGCCTAAAAAGCCTGCAAATTAATCTGAAGTTTTTTCTAAGCTAGAAAATGCTGACAATTGTAGCAGATCCCATAAATCCTATAATTGCTTCAAAACCGTATTTTAAAGTTTCAAGTTTGCGACTTAAAGCGATTTAGCTAAATCTAGTGACACTACTAGTTTTAAACATCAATAATAACACTTAAATAGGTTGATTAAGCTATAGTAACTCTAACATAGCTTAAATCTTAACTAAATCACAAAACTAGCTCTAAACTCACACTAATCGCTATCCAAAGCTAAAACAACACATGCAAGCAAGGAAAGGAGTTGGGTTCAGAGATTATACCCCCACTAGATCCTAGGATGCAAGGAGTAGGAGAATAAGAAGATGATGTGCTTGCTGTTGCTGCTGCGAGGTGTTGCTGCTGCTGCCTGAAGCTGCTGGTGCTAATGTTGTTGCTGCTGTGCTGATGCTGGTGCTGCTACTTGGTGTTGCTGCTGCTGTGTGCTACTTGCTTGCTCAAGCTGGTGCTGCTGCTGATGCTGGAGCTGGTGTTGTTGTTGTTTTATTGTTGTTGGTGTTGCTGCTGAGGCTGAGTTGTTGCTGTTGTTGCAACTTCTGCTGCTGCTGCTGCTGAGTGAATGAGTGTGTGTGTGTGTGTGTGTGTGAGAGAGAGAGAGAGAGAAATTTGAAAATGGGTGAGGGAAAAGTAAACCAATGAGTGTTATGAGAGTCAAACCCTTCTCTCTCTCACCTCATTTAATGCTAGCATGGGCAAGCCCATCATACCCATTCTCTCTCTCTCTCTCTCTCTCTCTCTCTCTCTCTCTCTCTCTCAATAACTACAAGCATGGCTCATGCCATCATGCTTGTCTCCTCTCTCCTTCACCCAAGTCAACTCCCAAAACTAATAAGAATTTCCTTTTCTTTTTATTTTTTAAAGAGAAAAACAATACACTTAAAGAAATTCAAATTAACCTAAAGATATGGGTTAGTCCACCATGGTTACTAAACAAGGTTTAACCCTAAACTTAACCGTAGTTTACATACACATGTGTGTGCAAGCCTAGAAAAATTCTAATAAAATATTTATAAATATGATAAAATATTTGAAAATCAATTTGATAAACTTTTTATTGAAAACCATATATTAAAATATAATTAGCCACTAAACACATCCTAAGGTGTTACAAAGCCTCTCTAGAGTCCGGGTATATGATGATCGCAGCGAAGGGACCTCAACACGGAGCTTATGAAGTGAAGGACCGAACTACAAAGGTTGTAATCCCAAACTCTTAGATGTTAAAGTGTTTAACATGCTTTGTTTCGCCTAATCTCTAGTTTAAAGATCTTGGTTAGGGTTGTTCGGCACGTCTAAATTTTAAATCGGGCATGGTTGATGCCTAATAGACCCTTGTGAGAGTGCCTAATAACCCTACAGGAACTTCGGTCCCATCAGTGATTCAGACATATTCTAAGTCGGTATCTCCTGATCAGGGAGATAGTTGATCTCCGGGAGATCGAGGTCAGGAGAGTTGACACAGAGGATAATGTTAGCTATAGTGCCCTCAAGTCAATTATTGAATCCCAGGCACGCGATTGTGATGATTGAGGGAGGACCTATACCGGTTGAACAGTCTTACTCGAGATGATGGTATACTATCTGGTTTGTTTTTATCATCATGTACAGCATTAGGTGGCATTACAGATCACTATTACATGTTGATAGAGACCATAGGATTCTTGCTTGACTACCAGTATTATGATGGCGATCATATAAGTGGGAGCTGGGTGGCCTATAAGCACATCCTTAAATGTCCCTATTCGTGGGAGTATCGAGACTGGGCATCGATACTCCAGAGTAGACTAGTATATACTTATCGAGACCCCGACAAGGGGCAGTGGCCGGTCTCATAAGCCATTGGTGTCAGTTAGTCACCTAAGATAGTATACAGATGCTCATTGGGTTATGAGTATACTGGACGGACTCGCCGGGAACATGCTAGTTGGTATTATACCTATTGTCGGATAGCAGTTCCTGGGTGACATGAATACATGTTAGTATGTCGATCTCAGATCGTCATTTGTCTCGTGTGAATTCCCACTGTGCTTTGATTACTACCCTACCACGGCTCAAAGGAGTCGTGCAAACAGGTTTTAGTTGGGTACAGTCCCGAGTCACATGGCGGCAGTGAGCGGATCGTCGGGGATTCGTCTCTCCCGGTATTGGGGGTTGATGTCGCGTTGTGCACGGGTGGCCATCACCAGAAATTCTAGGCCAAGGTAATCGAGAATTACTGATCTAGTATCAGTAGTTTCTCAGGTGGTGATGAGTTTCATACCGACACGAAATGTCTCATTATTAGGGGTCTGACATTATCCACCCTCCTAAACTCGATATGCGATACTCTTAGATGAACAGACCGGACTGTACGGAGATTGTCACGGACAGGCTCAGTAGGGGTTTGGATGAGTTTGCTCATCAGCCTTCCTTTTGCTCAATAACTGGATAGCCGTTACGTACAGCTTGTGCCGCTGATGTGCTTGTAGTTAAACCTACTGCCAGATTATTGACGATTCTTTGGAGTCCCACACAGAGGGTTTTCACGGTTCAGGCGATATGGTGTAGATGATGTATGTTGGTACATACGGGTGTCCGATTAAATATGTGTACAGGCTACACAGATTTTAATCGGACGATTGATAATACTAGCGGCTTAGGGTTAAGCCAGATTATTAAATCAGGTTTTGATTTAATAATGTATATATATATATATATATATATATATATATATATATTTATATATGTATTCTAGTATTATTGTTCACTGTTCTTTTTCTCTCTTGGCTATTCATATTTTTGTACGAATACGCGTATATGTATTTCGATATGTATACTAGGTTGTATTCCGTATTTATACGGAATTACTTCTTGAAGTTTGACACCTCATTATTTGATTTTCATTTTAGAAAATCATTTTGGGAAATGAGGTGGAAGGGGTGTGGTGGCATGAACATACCATGGCACCACATTTGTTTATTGGAAATTGAAAGAGATATTTTTGTTGCAAGGTTGTAAATTGTGGTGACTAATTCTTTACATGCCATCCATTCATTCTTTCTTCACTTAATGATTCTCACACTCTTGAGAGACTTAGGATTTTCCATGGTTGCTCATGCCATTGTTATCCTCACCTCCTTCTTCATCTTCTATGGTTGCTCTTTTGAGTATTTCATATGAGAAAAAAATTATAGTGAGATAATCCTACACCTCCACTCTCCATTACTAGCAATCTTGGAGCGTCGGTTTCCTCGCTAGGTGAGGCTGGAGTTTGTACCGTTTTCCCTTGGGTGGATCATCATGGATGGAGGAAGACCGGCAACCAAATTCGATCCATGACTTCAAGGAGCTTGGGAGATGGTAGAAGACTGAAGGACTTGATTCATTAGGTATAACCATTTCTACCTTGTAGTATAGCTCTCTTTTGTTAGCTAGTATAGTTTATGGTTTTGATCTTGGGGCGGGTTTTGTTTGCGCCAAAATTTTTGAACGCCAATTTATGTTCCGCATCGGCCACGGCGTCGACAAAACCCAGCAATGGTGTCAGAGCCGCCCATAAACGAATACTAACTAGTTTGCACAACGTTAGAATATCGATCGACCAATTTTTCCGAATCAAATTTTCATTTTCATATGCTTTCTGCCGATTTTCAAAAGTATTCAAAAAATCTTTCTGAGGGTCCTAAAATTACGTGCATGCATTTGTAGGGGGCCACAAGTAATTTGGGCAAATGATCCATCAAAATGGCCGCGGAAGTGCCTCAATAGGTATCTATTTGCGGCGGTTCCATGGACGTATTGTGGCCAAATTGCACCAAAATTCTTGTAACACTCTCTGACATGGAAATTTGATTTTTGGTATATATGGTTTTGGCCCAGATTTTTTTAAAGTGCTGGTTTGCATTTGGGGCCAATTTCGCAAAGTTTAGTTAATCGAAATTTTAAGTGTGTGATTATCAGTACATGTGATGATATCTGCGACCGTGAATATTAATGAGCGGTACAACCTGACTAGTTGCTTTATGTTCAACTAGACGGGTTTGTGAACTTAATATTTACGTTGATATTCTGTGTTGTGCTGATTCTGTGGTTGGATTGTCATAGTGGATAGCCGGTGGTGCAATGATAAATAGTACAGTTCAGATTCATTTGTATATTCAGTATTGCGGGCGATCGTCCGACATGTGGACTGCCGTCTCTGCCAGTTTGTATATTCTTTTATTGGGACACGACCGGGTTAAGGTCAATGTCGCCATTGTATATTTATTTTCTTTTATGTACTAGGATTGTGTACGAATAGCTGTGTTCTTGAGGGCAACGGGTCCGCATCTCATAGCGTTGAGACGGAGGGGACCTTACTCTAGAATTGGCGGGTTATTCACCGCACTCGTAGGGGGTATAGGATGACCCACGGAGGGGTGCCCAAGTTACCAGATTCCGTGAAGTGATGAGAGGCCCATTCACGTTGTTGATTAGGGTTGCCTGGCTTCTGGGATTGGCGGGTAACTTGCCGTAATCGTAGGGGTCTAGGTTTTCATTGCACAGGCTATCCTCACGACAAGGAACGTCGGGTATCATTTGCGGCTCAAATGAAGCCCGAGGCTCCAGGATTATCCACCATTCTGTGTTGCTTGCTGAGATTCTATGATGTTGCTTATATCATGCCTGGGACAAATGTTATATATATATATATATATATATATATATATATATATATATATATACACACACACTAGTAGATATTGTATATGTTTTGCACCCGTGCTAGTCCAGCCCCCGCTCTGTCGTTAGTTAAGTAACCTAACGGGTGATGATGGAGCCTAGTGGCTAATGCGGATGGTATATATGTACATTTTATTTTCGTTCTTTTTCTATGGTGTGATATGGATTAATTGATAGGATTACGTTGATTCCGATCAATGGAAGGATAAAACAAACCTATTTGATGTTGTTGGAATTAATTTTGAAAAATTGTTGTTGCAAGACGTTTCCTTTTGCTTTGCACAGTGGTATTCAGTTATGAATAACCAGCACCTCATTCGACGAGGCAAGAGCCGAGATCCCTTCATCGGGAGTAACCTCTTGGGCGAAAGTTTGCGTATTTGTAATAACTGCTCTATAGTCGATTCTTTTTCTTTGTATCGTTGTATTCAGTTTGGAATATCCTGCATCTTATTTGATGAGGAAAGAGCCGAGATCCCTTCACAAGGAGTGACCTCTTTAGCAAAAGTTTGCGCACTATATATTTGTAAAACCACTGAGGTCCTTCAATGATATCAAGTTCATTACATTAAAGGTTTTTTGCCAAAAACCAGCCGTAACCCTCCGTCATTTCAGATGAGTAATACCTAGTATTCATGCTGCGTTTGTTGGTCTTTATTAAGGCGTAGTGTACGGTACCTAGATATTGCTTGTCTGCTGCATAGTGTTGCAATTATCTAGGACAGTCGTATAGCCTTGTTGGCCTTTGTCAAGAGTTTGCTCGGGTGGGTCTAGCTTAATCTTAGATAATGACGGGTTGAACTTAACTAGTGGTTTATAATTTGTTGGCCTTTGTCAAGGTCGTAAACCGCTTGGGGTAAAAATCACATCGGGAGTTTCAAACATACAGAAAACTTGCTAGGCATGCGCATACTTTCTGGAGTGTGGTAACTTGAGTGGCTTCCATCAAGTTATCATGCGATGATAGTTGGATCCCGATTCCCACTGATGAGTAAATGCTACTTCTTGGGTGATTCTAGATGATCCCGACTAATTCTCCTTTTGGGTTTGGAGGAGAATTCGAGAAAACGGTGGGAGACATCCTGATTAGATAAAGTGATTAAATATTCTGATCTAGATTAGAGTGCATGCTGAGTTTCTTTTTTCTCTTTCTATAGCAGCGACCATGGCCCGACCCTCAAACTAAAACTCATGAACCCAGTTAACCGAACCTTTTTAAAACACATTGACTTTTGAATTGTCATTTAGTCTCATATATCATTGCCGCTCCTATATCACCTTTGCATTTCTTCAGAATATTCCGTATCACTATGAAGATCCACATTTATTGGATATTCTATCGTATAGTTACATACGAAATCGAAAGAACTTGTTCTGGTTCAAGAATGGATTCTGCTTCAGGAGAAATGGAATAGAATTATTCGGTTGTATTTTCCCTTTACCTTCTCTCAGGTTGCGAGAGCTCCTGGTATTAGGAGAGTACACCTATTGCGTTTATTGGATAATCTTCTTCCAAAGCTCAGGCTGGTGCCGAAAGGTAGAGAAGGAAGAAAACCAATTAGCCTAAGTGTAGTGTACAGAAGGTAATAAGTAAAGACACATAAAAGGATTAGAAAGAGAGCAAAGAAAATTGGTTAATAAGATAGCACCATATATATAGCATAAAATTCCGGTGCTTTGGGGGGCCTGGCCCCAGCCTGCCCCCTGGCTCTGCCCCTGGCCTTTCCAATTATCGGTGAGACTAACTCATGAATAATACCTTTCCATTTTTGTAGACGATGTAGATGCATATGAGTTAATATTTAACCAGACTTTCTGGCACATGCGCGTATTTATAGAAATTTTTATTGTAAATTTCTTTATTAATTTAACTAAGTGCATCGCACTTGTAAAATAATAATGATATGCCATTTAATTATATGCACTACACATAAAACAATGAATTTTTTTTTGTTTGATTTCTCTTAAAAGATATAAAGCCACATCATTAATCGATTTCAAAATTAAATTATATCAATCACCATTTGTTTTATTATTTCTCCCATTAATTAAGAACTCGAGCCCACCAAATGTTAGATAATTCCACCAAACTTTTATAAGAAAATATACTTGGGTTATTCTATCTTTTCTATATTAAAAATGCAAGAATTTTTCTTGTTCATGTTAAGAATTTGCTTGAGCACCTTTTCAAATAAAAATAAATAATTAAATCTATAGTACGTCTTCTACCACCTAAGTTTTTGAGGTATGGAATATAACTTCAAAAATATTATTTCAATGGAATTATGATCCAATGCAATCACAAAATAATTATAGGGTTTACTCGGGGTCCTTAATTCATTTTTTTTTAAAAATCATCAGAAAATTAAATAAGTTATAAATTTAAGAAATAAACAGGTAATCGATTAAATAATATATGGAGAGTTTTTTGTAATGTATATATGTAATCTCTTTCAAAGAATGCAAAGAATCTAGATCGATATAAAAAAAAACTCAGAATTAATTAATGGAAAAAATTTGAGTGGCATAATTTAACATCTTTAATTGACAACTCGTATGTATCTTCTTCGCTATCCAAGAATCGGCCTCTTCTCCAATAATTGGTAAGGCCTCGTAGGGAGTTAGGATTGAAACCAGTTTAGTTTCATCACTCGTTTTTCATACTCTTGACCATAGCAGATTATTTAGTACCAACCAAAGCAAATGCGTTTCACGAGCTTACATGAATTATATATGGTTCACATATTTTGAATTAATAGGATAGTGATAATAATAATATTAAGGTTCACATATTTTGAAGGAAAATATATATGGTTATTTTCTGCCCACGCAAGTGCACGTCAACTCCCCTATTAATTGTGTCTTGGACTCAAATGAACAGTTTCATGGAAGCACGTACGTTAAAGTGGTTGTTATGAAAAATGTGAGCAAAAGCTTTGTTCTCTCTCTATATATTTTCCTCAATAAACTAACTCATATACTTGGATATTTTCAACAAAAAGATAAAAAGGAAAACATAAACTTGGATTGGTTTTGAAGAAGAAAAAAGAAAATTAGAAGAGTACTTCATTAAGATGAAAGTGGAAGTCGATAAGATCCTTCATATGGTAGGTGGGCTTGGAGAAACCAGTTATGCTGCCAATTCCACACTTCAGGTCTCTCTCTCTCTCTCTCACACACACACACTCTCTCTCTCTCACACACACACACACACACACACACAATGTGCTACATGCAATTGCACGTGTTTCGAATTGAGAAAAATTTAGTTTGCAACGATTATATTCTAATTTATGTTTTTAGAATATAATTGTTGGGTGTGTGGGGTTGTAAATATGCCATGTCGATTAATAAAAAAGAAAAAAATTGGTTTCAACATCTAAGGCGCCATGATTTGATGGTCATATAAAAATAAACTAATTTAATTTCCATCATATATCTTTTTGTTCGAGTTAAGAAAAATATATACAATATCCCACCTTAGAGGGTTTGAGGCTCTTACTCTCACAACTACTTGAATTTAATCTTGGTACGGGTGTCATGAAGTGCAAACTTTTAATCTTTGAAACAAACCGCCCTTTCCAAGAAATTGAAAAAAAATATATATCGAATCGAAAAGATATATTATAAATGAAAGCTATATATTGATCAAAAGCCATACGATTTCTCACACAATTTACATTGCGGCCGGTATATGTTCAGGAAAAAGCAATACAAATAGCAAAGTCCATAGTACAAGAAAGCGTATCAAATGTCGAACACACTCTCCAGCCTGAGACCTTCATCGTATGCGATCTAGGCTGTTCATCTGGGTCCACCACATTCATGGTGATCACTGAGATTATGGACTCAGTTCATGAAACTTGCTACCGGATGAGTTACAGACAGCCAGATATTATGTTCTTTTTGAATGATCTTCCTAGAAATGATTTTAACACTATTTTCAAGTCGTTGACGACGTTCGAGAAAAATATTCGAGCGAAGAAAGGAGACCAAGATGTGCCATTATTTTATGTTTTTGGAGCTCCAGGATCATTTTATGGGAGCCTGTTCCCAAAGGAAAGTGTGCATTTCATGCACTCTTCTTATAGTCTTCATTGGCTATCACAGGTAATTAATTAGCTTCAAAATTGTTGCTTATTTTTTCATGTATTATAATGTTCAATAGAATTTGAATTGATATATAAAAGGATATACCATTAATTACAAGTGAATAATATTGTGGTTGGCCACAGCTCAAAAAACACACACACACACACACACACACACACACACATATATATATATATAAGATTAATGAAGGAAAGAGGCCACAGGAGGGATTTCCTCCTATGGCGTGGAAAAAATACAACCTCCGTCATTTTTTCCGACGATCGGCATCCATCATCATCATCGTTATCTAAGATGTGCGTATACCAAATTTCATGTGATTCTACAACTTTTTCACCGTTGATTTAATGGTTCAAAATTAACGGTTTACCGACAATAGAACTTTTTACATTGCTAAATCAATGGTGAAAAAGTTACAGAATCACATGAAATTTAGTGTACCCACATCTTAGATGATAACGATGAAGATGATGGGGGCCGATCGTCGAAAAAATTAGTCGAGGTTGTATTTTTTCCGCCATAGAAGGAAACCTCTTTTCTCCATTATTCTCTCTCTCTCTCTCTCTCTCTATATATATATATATATATATTGCTCAAATTACAAACTATCATATATAATACATGATATACAAATTACAGTAGCTTCTACAATAACATATACTATATTGGTATATAATCTGACAGATCGATCTAGTTGGTTAACAATATTAATCTCCGATCTTAATTAAATTGTTTTTTGAATGACATGATGTACAGATTAACGATATATAATCATAGTAAGCCAAGAAAAACATATTTCAAAATTACAAATAAAGAAGAAAAAAGTGCTTTTATTAATTAATATTAATTTATCACATATAATAATTTTACCTGCTCGTAGGTGCCCTATGGACTTGAGGATGATTCAGGTGTTGCAATAAATAAGAGAAATATTTACATCTCGAAGACAAGCCCTCCTCATGTGTATCAAGAATATTCAGCAGAATTTCAACAAGGCTTTACAAAATTTCTCGAGCTGCGTTCAAAAGAGATTGTTAGTGGAGGCCAAATGGCGTTAACATTTTTAGGCAGAAGCAGTCAGAATCCATTGAGTGGGGAAATAAACTATCTTTGGGGATTGCTAGCAGATGCACTTAATTCCTTGGTGCAAGAGGTAATTAAAGCTAGATTTTATTTGCATTTTATTTTTTTCCAACAGATTATGTCACAAAAATTAATGTTCATCATTTGCTTTGCTGAATCGAAAGGGGAAAAAAAACCTTTGGATTTTACTAGCTAGTTGGTCTCATAACATCACAAATTTAATTTGCAGGGAATTATAGAGGAAGAAAAGGTTGATACATTTAATATCCCATTCTATGCGCCTTCTATTGAGGAAGTAAAGGCTGTGGTTACCAGTGAAGGATCATTTGAATTCTACCAACTTCAAACCTTTGAGTTGAATTGGGATCCTTTTGATGATCTCAAGGATGATTTTGTTGCGGATAGTTTTGCAAGTGGAAAAAATACAGCAAAAACTATTAGAGCAGCGTTGGAGCCAATGCTTGCAAGCCATTTTGGTGAAGCAATTATGGATGAAGTGTTCTCAAGATATTCTATGAATGTTGCACAACACCTCAAGAGTCAGAAGACTAAGTATATTAATTTGGTCATGGCATTGAAGAAGAGAGGAAGATGAATTATATATAGAGGGAGGGGGAAATAAATTAGCATGAAGTTTTATGCTATATTTTGTGTTAGTAATTATTCCATGCAGGTCAACCCCCTCTCAGATACAGGGAAAAATGACCAAGTATTATGGATTGCAATTGATATCGAGTATTTCTGGAGAGATATATATATATATATATATATATATATATATATATATATATATATATATATATATATTTGTTTCTTCAAAATAAATCAATAATAGCATGTAGCTCAATTGGTATTACATTTGATTCTATAATAAGAGGTTCATAGCTTCATATCCCACTTAGCTTCATATCCCACTGAAAGTGATTATTAATAAAAAATTTTGTGGTTAAATTTATAAAGCTCAGATATATAATAGTATTATAAAAACTATTATTCTCAGACTAATTTTAACTTTTGTTCAATTTTCAAGTTTTGATGGTGTAAATATACAATGTAGTCGAGTATTTTAACAAAACTTTATTATGTATGGTTGCCGATGTGCCCTTTTATCCAAATTCCTGGACCGCCCTGATTCCATGTATCAAAGATTTGTAGCATGTGTAAGTCCACGGTAGCGCCCCGACCGTCTAACAGACGCCAAATGCGGAACAAAAACTTTTTACGAACTGGCGCTATCGTGTACTGTAACCCGGATCTGCCATTAAAGCTAAACTAATAAGCTACAAAGTGGGTAGAAGAGTTATACCGAACGATCCGAGTCTTTCGGTCTTCAACCATCATCCCACGCTTTGTTGCGGCTGCTCCAATCTCCTGAATCTCCAGTCTTCTTGTCCAGATGGCACCACGTCGACGGATCTTTAAACGGGCTCCCGCCTCTGAACTGAGGCAACTCGATCGTCAAGTTTGCTAGAAGAGACGATCAAGATGATGTAGAGAATGAGTAGAACACTTTGTCTCGTTACGTCCAAAGTTATGGACGAACGGTTAATGAAGTTGCCTTTTGGATCGAAATGAAATGAGAAACCTTTCTATATAATTTCCATGAACCAAATATCTATCATCTTTTCTCAAATGAACAAGTGAGTGTGTGTCAAGAGGATGGGAGGGGGCCGGCCATCATATAGAGGAGGAGGGGGGTGAGTGTAGGAGCAAGTGGTGACCATAACAATATGATATTTATCATAACACCTAGTATGAACACAATTAATGAAACAATGAATCATCTAACACCTCACCCAAAACAATTAATGGAAATGGTGACACACTAATCCTAGTCATCAACCATTAATGCAAAATGGTGACTCAAAAAACCTAGTCACCAAATCTAGAAACATCCACACTCTTCTCAAGAAAATATAAATCCACATTTAACAGAATGTTAAATACGGTCGATAGAAAACTGGAAACTGGCAAATTCCAAAAGTGATCCTGAAACGAATTTCAGGATAAACCCGTATCAGTATAAACATACCCGCATTTGTATTACGATCGAATACAAATGCAACTGAGACAAAAATATTATATCTACATAGTATAATACTCGGATCCGGCTTAAACCAAAATCGACCAGTATTATCTGCCCGAAAAATGACACGTGCGAAAACGCACATGCATTTTCCGAACCTTGCCATAAAACCATACGGCCTCTACAACGTTTCGCCCGAACTTGGGAAACTGTCTGTGGGGGACTCTAATGACTCATCAACACATTGGCACTGGATATAACCTCTAGCACGTCAGAGGTACGAGCTGTACGTAACGGTTGCATATGTATTGATTGGAAGGGAAGCTGACGAGCGAACTCATCCATAAACTCTACTGAGCCTGACAGTGACAATATACATACAGTCCGGTCCGTTCGTCTAAAGAGTATCGCATATCGAGTCTAGGGGTGTGGATAAATTCAGAACCCTAATAACGCGATAAGTCGTGTCGGCATGAAGCCCATGACCACCTGAGAAACTACTGATCCAAATCAGTAATTCTCCACTATCTCGGCCGAGGGTTTCTAGTGATGGCCACCCGTGCACTGTGCGACATCAACCCCCAATACCGGGAGAGACGAATCCCAGAAGATCCGCTCACTGCTTCCATGTGGCTCGGGATTGTACCCAAAAAATACCTGTTTGCACATCTCCTTTGAGCTTGGTAGGTGTTGGTGTATATGCCCTAGAGGCCATTACTGTATCATACTAGTATGTATATTACTTGATGGAAGCTTGGGATATTCACAGTTGTACAGACAATCTTGCTCAATATAGTAGTATGCTGCTTGGTTTGTCTCTGCTTTAATGTGTACATGTGTGTTTATTTATTATATCACCTATACGCATTAGTAGAGCCCTTAGGATCTTTACTTGATTACCGGCGTTGTGATGGCGATCACACTCGTGGGGGCTGGGTAATCTACAAGCACATCCTTATACACGTCCCTAGTCGTGGGAGTATCGAGATAGGGCATCGATGCTCCGGAGTAGACTAGCGTATGCGCTTCTCATCCCAGCACGGGAGACGGTCTGTCCCACAGCCGTCAGTACGTCGTACTTGAGATAGTATGCGGGTGCTCGTTGGGTTACGAGTACACTGGACAGGACTCGTCGGGGACTGATGGTTGGTATTATACCTATCGTCAGTTATCAGTTCCCAGGTGACATGAGTACAACTTAGTCCGCTGACTTGACACTGTCACTTCGCCTCGAGTGTGTTCCCACTGTTCTTTGATTGCCACCCTACCACGGCTCTACTGAGTCGTGCAAACAGGTAGTAGTTGGGAGCAGTCTCGAAGCACTTGGAGGCAGTGACGGTTAGACAGGATTCGTCTCTCCCGGTATTGGGGGTTGACATCGCGCTGTGTCTAGGAGAGCCATTACACGAGTAGTCCCTGGCCAGGGCAAGCGAGATATACTGGTAGGTTTCCAGTGTTATCTCAGGGTGTATTGGGCTTCACTCCGACACGACTTGTACCGCTATTAGGGGACTGACGTTTACCGCCCCCTAGGCCCGCCATGCGATGTATCAGACGAACAGACCGGACTGTACGGAGAATGTCACATTCAGACTCAGTAGGAGTTCAGATGGGGTTTCACATCGTCAGCCTTCTTGTCGACATCTACCTGGGGACCGTTATGCACAGCTAGTGCCGCTTGCGGTCTGTGGTTAAACCCACTGCCAGCGTAGTGTCGAGTCTTTAGAGTCCCACACAGAGGGTATTCGCCTCTGGGAAAAACAGAGTAGAGGTCGCATGGTTTTGCGACAGGGTTCGTTCTCATCCGCGCACTTGTGCACGTTTGGAGTCCGGACGGATATTGCCAGCAGGCTCTGGTTTGAGCCGGATACTGGTATATGTTTTGGGGTTGCTTTTAAATCTTGGTATTCTTGTTCCTCGGAACGAGAATGCAGGTGTGTATGCACAGTTGCTTGAGGCGGAGGATGAGGTTTTTCATTAGGGTTTCGGAACGGGTGCGTATGCACAGTTGACAGTTATCATTTTCCAAACCCTAATGGATTTATGGATTATCTATTAATAATAGTAATTAAATGAGAATTATGTTATGGTTGATTTTTGTTGACTTGTTGACCATGGTTGACTTGTTGACCATGGTTGAATATTGACCACCATCATGCTTTGTAAAGATACTCCTTGATTTGTGCTTACATTCATTTAATGAAGCATGATAATGGTCATTCCAAAACTACCATCAACTATTCTCATTTAAATTATTATTACTAATTAGATAATTCTTTTTCTTTTAGTTATGGTTGCTAAAAGAAAATAGCTCATTCTTTCATATCTATTCTCTCTCCTCTCTTCATCTTCTTCTTCCTCAAGCTCAAGGTGATTCCTTCTCATGTGTTGAGAATCCTTCATCTTGAAAAGAAAACAACCCCTAAACACTCTCTACTCTCTCTAGGGTTCAAGGTTTAGCAAGCCGGAAACCCTAGTTCACTCAAAGATCGAGGAAGAGCCCAAAGGTCGAACCTTCGAGGTGGATCCATCTTCGACGGAAGAAGGCGACGAGAAGAGAACCATTCAAGCTACTACAAAGCACAAGAAAGAAGAACAACAACAAGAAGAGAAGGAGTTCAAGTTTAGGTATAACCATCCTCATAGTAGCTAACTCTCTTTAGCAAGTATGCTAGTTTAGTTTAGCAAAGATCCGGCTTTTACGGTCCATGTTACAAAGTTTAGAAAAAATTTTGATTTACCGTTTCCGCAACCCCGAAAGTACCGGGAGAGGTAACGTGGACCTAACAGTGGTATCAGAGCCTAACTAAACTTAAACTAGCTTGGTAGTGAAGTGTAACGAAGTTCGGAACCGAAAAATTACAAAACCGGAAAAACAAAACCCTAAGTTTCTGTTGAAATTTTTTCTGCTCTAAATGAAAAACTTTATACTTGTAAATTCGGCTCAGGGTTTTGTTTGAGTACACAAGAAATACGATGCCACAATTCATTTAAAGCGCCGAGCTTCCGCGGCACGAGGTAGGCATGTGCCGCGGAAGCGCCGCAGTTTGGTTTCTTCTCTGCATCGTTTTTCGTGCAGTGTTCTTCTGGTGGGATTTTGGGATTTTTCAGATATATTATATGTGCCCAGATTTTCCAGAACTGAAATTCACTTTTGGGGTCCTATAATTCCGTATTTTTTCCGAACTTCACTGCACTTTGGCTATGTTGGTTATATCTGTGTTGCTTGCATGTATTGAACGTCGGCTAATCGCTATAAGCCGATTAGCCGGGGTTATACATGATCTGTGTTTGATATTGGAATGTGTATATGAATCTGTTGGACTGTCGCGGGTGAATAGCCGGGTTGGATGTGAGATGAGCTTTTTGTTTTTCTTTCATTCATTGTAAATGTAAATTGATGTAATATTATTATTTGTTTGGCCGCACAACCGGGTCGGGGTTGTAGCCGTCATTGTATAATTCTTTTTACTGTTTTTGCTCCTAGGATAGACCCATGGAGGGGTGCACAAACTGCCGAGTACTTGGCGGGTAGTTTGCCGCACCCGTAGGGGCCTTGGGTGGGGTATTTGGCTATTCACCGTGACCGTGTAATCCGTTTTTCGTTGCAGGCTCGAAAGGATTGCGGATTACTAGTATATCCAATGTATTCATCTGTGATCTGTAATGTCTATCATTGCTTTACTATTTAGGCGTTGCTTATGTTTTACAGCCGCGCTAGCCCAGCCCCCGCTCTGTCGTTAGTTAAGTAACCTAACGAGTGATGACGGGACCCCGTGGCGAATGCGAATGGCATAAGCGTACGTCATATTTTGGTTGTTTTCTGCAATGGTAGGATTAAATGATGGGACGCATTAAAAGAACTAATGCAAGAATATCACGCATTAAAAGAACTAATGCAAGAAAATAAACCTAAAAGACGTTGTTGGAACAAGTTTTTCAAAAAGCTGTTATTGCAAGGACGTTCATTTTTGTTTTGCATCGCGGTATTCGGTTATGAATACCCAGCACCTCAGTCGACGAGGCAAGGGCCGAGATCCCTTCACCGGGAGTGACCCCTTGGACAAAAGTTTGCGTCAGGGTAATAACTTCACTATAGTCGATTATTCTTTCTTTGCATCGAGGTATTCATTTTGTAATATCCTGCACCTCATTCGACGAGGAAAGAGCCGAGATCCCTTCACAGGGAGTGACCTCTTTAGCAAAAAGTTTTTCGCCACTATGTTTTCAAAAAGATGTATCACGTTCCTTCAACGATATCAAGTTCATTACGTTAACGGGTTTTTTCGCCAAAAACCCAGCCGTAGCCCTCCGTCGTTTCAGATAATTAATACTTAGTATTCGTGCTGCGTTTGTTGATTATTCGTCAAGACACAGTGAACGGTAGCTGAGTAATAATTCTCTGTTGCACTGATAGATGCGATTGGTTAGGACGGTCGCATGATTTTGTTGATTATTCGTCAAGGGTCATGCGGGCGGGTCTAATGCAATCCTGGATAACGACGGGTTGAACTTGACTAGGACCTTTTGATTTGTTGATTATTCGTCAAGGTCACTTGGGTCCTAGGGGCAAAAACCACATCGGGAGTTTCAAAAGAACTGAAACTTGCAGATTTAGCATACCTTCTGGAGTGTAGTGACTAGAGTGGATTCCATCTAGGTTATCACACAATGACAGTAGGATCCCGATCCCACTGATGAGTTGGTTTACTCTCGGGAGATTATTTCACTTAACGATCAATGCTATAAACCTAGTAGGTGTCTAGAAAGGTGTTAGCGGGGTTACGCCCCCAGGGAAAAGAGGTTCTTTAATTAAGGAACTTCGCGAAAGCGTTGGAAAACCTCCCTCAAAGTACCGACACTAGCCTGGCTGAAAGGTTAAGCAAGTATTGTGACGTGAATTAAAACCCGGCTAGTTCTTCTTTTAAAAGGTTTTAAGAAGGATTTGAGGAAACAGTGGGAGACACCCTGGTTAGATAAATTAATAAACCAATCTAATCTTGCACGAGCATACGCTGAGTGTTTCTTTTCTCTCTCTCCAGGCAGCAACCTTTTCACGCCCTAATCAAGATAATAAAATGTATCGCTTGACCGACCCGAATTCTTATTCGGGACTGGGGAAAGATGGTTCAGCTCTAACTTATGACAACAGTCATGAGTATGAGAATGGGAAAGGGGATTGTATGGATTTCCAGGATACCCAGTCGAAGAAGAAGCATGGTTTTGCATCTACTTCAGGTGTTCTTGTAATTGAGAACTGTTTTACGGTCAGCCCTACCTCCTGGGTACTTGATACCGGATCAGGATCTCATATTTGTAATTTATTACAAGGACTGAGAAAAAGTAGGAAAGTTGCACCGGGTGATATGTCGCTCAGAGTAGCGAACGGAGCACAAGTTAATGCGGCAGCCGTCGGTGAATATCACCTAGTATTGCCAAATGGCAAGACTATGATTTTGAACGATTGCTACTATGTACCCTCCATGGTTTGCAACATCATATCAGTTTCTTTACTCGATAAAGATAGATATAAGTTTGTTCTTGAAAAGAATATCATGAACATTTACCTTGATAAGGTACTGGTTGCAGAGGGTACACTGTTTAATGGTATCTACGTTCTAAATCAGAATACAGTTCTCAATATACAAAACACACGCAAGAGGAAGAATTCAGATACGAATGAATCCTACTTGTGGCATTGTAGACTTGGTCATGTCGGAGAGAAAAGACTGAGTAAGTTGCATAGAGATGGACTCTTGGATGCGTTCGAGTTTTCATCTTATGAAACTTGTCAGTCTTGTCTCAAAGGGAAGATGACCAAATCTCCATTCACCGGACATGGAGAAAGAGCAAGAGAGCTCTTGGGACTCATACACAGTAATGTGTGTGGTCCGATGTCTATACTTGCAAGGGGTGGGTTCTCGTACTTCATCACATTCACTGACGATCTCTCTAGGTTCGGATATGTGTATCTGATGAAACACAAATCTGAAACTTTTGAGAAATTCAAGGAATTCAGAAACGAAGTAGAGAACCAGACAGGCAAAAGTATCAAGATCCTCCGGTCTGACAGGGGAGGGGAGTACTTAAGCACGGAATTCCTAGATTACTTAAAAGAGAATGGTATTCTCTCTCAGCTTACTCCTCCTTATACACCACAGCACAACGGTGTATCGGAGCGGAGGAATCGTACCCTATTGGATATGGTTCGCTCCATGATGAGTAGTGCTGAGTTACCTCTTTCATTCTGGGGACATGCGCTTCAGACAGCGGCATACCTTTTGAATCAAGTTCCGTCCAAATCTGTGCCTAAAACTCCGTATGAAATATGGAGCAGTAAGAAACCATGTCTGAAGTTTATTAAGATATGGGGTTGTCCGGCCTATGTGAAAACACAGAAACCGGACAAGTTAGAGGCACGATCAGTTCTCTGTAAATTTGTGGGATATCCTAAAGACTCACTAGGATATCTGTTCTACCACACTGAGGAACAGAAGGTGTTTGTATCTCGCCACGCCACCTTCTTAGAAAGGGAGTTTCTTGCAAAAGAAACTAGTGGGAGTTCGGTAGAACTGGAAGAAATTCAGCGACCACAAAATATAACTGAAAATTTGGAGGAACCGCTAGATTCTATAACCCCAGACGAACCTCAGCCACTCCGCAGATCTGGTAGGATTTCTCATCCGCCCGAGAGATACTACGGTTTTCTCATAGACGGGGATCGAGAGGATTGCATCTTGGAAGAAGATGACCCTACCAGTTTCAGGCAGGCCATTATCAGTAAGGACTCTGATAAGTGGCAGGAAGCAATGCAATCTGAAATGGAGTCCATGTACACCAATAAAGTGTGGACCATGGATATTGCTCCACCTGGGGTAAAACCCGTTGGATGCAAATGGATCTACAAAAGGAAACTTGGTGTAGATGGGCAGGTGGAAACCTATAAAGCTAGACTCGTTGCAAAAGGTTTTCGTCAAAGACCTGGTTTGGACTATGACGAGACTTTTTCTCCGGTGGCTATGCTCAAATCCATTCGGATCCTACTTACCATTGCTGCCTTCCATGACTATGAAATCTGGCAGATGGATGTTAAGACGGCTTTCCTAAACGGTTGTTTGGAAGAGTGCGTTTACATGGATCAACCAGAAGGTTTCGTAGACAGTGGGAGCAGCGGAAGGGTGTGCAAGTTGCTTAAATCCATTTATGGATTAAAGCAGGCATCACGGAGCTGGAACATCTGTTTTGATGAGGCAATCAAGGAATTTGATTTCATCAAGAACGAAGATGAACCCTGTGTGTATAAGAAGATTGTAGGACGAACTGTCGTATTCCTAGTCTTGTACGTGGACGACATTCTTTTGATAGGAAATGATATTCCTATGCTACAATCGGTCAAGCTATTTTTGTCACAAAGGTTCTCCATGAAGGACCTGGGTGATGCCTCGTACATTCTGGGGATCAAGATCTATAGAGATAGATCCAAGGGACTATTGGGACTTTCGCAGTCCAGGTACATAGAGACCGTACTAAAGAGATTTAGTATGGAGGATTCCAAGCGCGGTAACATACCCGCATTGCACGGAATTACCCTCTCCAAGAAGATGTCTCCTAAGACTGACGAGGAGAGGGTTCGCATGAGCACTATACCCTACGCTTCGGCGGTAGGATCTATAATGTATGCGATGCTATGTACAAGACCAGATGTAGCTTACGCGTTGAGCACGGTAAGCCGGTATCAGTCAGACCCAGGGGAGGACCACTGGACAGCAGTGAAGAACATTCTCAAGTACCTGAGAAGGACTAAGGAGATGTTCCTGGTTTACGGTAATAGAGACCTCAGGGTCGAGTCCTTTACCGATTCAAGCTTCCAGAGTGACAAAGATGATAGCAAGTCTGTCTCGGGTTTTGTGTTTACCCTCAACGGAGGGGCGGTATGTTAGAGGAGTTCCAAGCAGGATACCGTCGCAGACTCGACGATGGAGGCTGAATACATTGCTGCAAGCGATGCCGCAAAAGAGGCGGTCTGGATTAAGAAGTTCATTAGTGAACTTCAGGTGGTTCCGTCCATTGTTGACCCAATACCTTTGTATTGCGATAATAATGGGGCTATAGCTTTAGCGAAGGAACCAAGGTCCCATCAGAAATCCAGGCACATCTTAAGGCGGTATCACCTGATCAGGGAGATCATTGATCGACAGGAGATCGAGGTGCGGAGAGTGGACACAAAGGACAACACTGCGGACCCATTCACGAAGGCTTTACCCCAGACTCAGTTCGAGCGGCTGATCGAGATGATAGGTCTTCGATACGCCAGTACATGGCCTTAGTGCAAGTGGGAGATTGTTGGTGTATATGCCCTAGAGGCCATTACTGTATCATACTAGTATGTATATTACTTGATGGAAGCTTGGGATATTCACAGTTGTACAGACAATCTTGCTCAATATAGTAGTATGCTGCTTGGTTTGTCTCTGCTTTAATGTGTACATGTGTGTTTATTTATTATATCACCTATACGCATTAGTAGAGCCCTTAGGATCTTTGCTTGATTACCGGCGTTGTGATGGCGATCACACTCGTGGGGGCTGGGTAATCTACAAGCACATCCTTATACACGTCCCTAGTCGTGGGAGTATCGAGATAGGGCATCGATGCTCCGGAGTAGACTAGCGTATGCGCTTCTCATTCCAGCACGGGAGACGGTCTGTCCCACAGCCGTCAGTACGTCGTACTTGAGATAGTATGCGGGTGCTCGTTGGGTTACGAGTACACTGGACAGGACTCGTCGAGAACTGATGGTTGGTATTATACCTATCGTCAGTTATCAGTTCCCAGGTGACATGAGTACAGCTTAGTCCGCTGACTTGACACTGTCACTTCGCCTCGAGTGTGTTCCCACTGTTCTTTGATTGCCACCCTACCACGGCTCTACTGAGTCGTGCAAACAGGTAGTAGTTGGGAGCAGTCCCGAAGCACTTGGAGGCAGTGACGGTTAGACAGGATTCGTCTCTCCCGGTATTGGGGGTTGACATCGCGCTGTGTCTAGGAGAGCCATTACACGAGTAGTCCCTGGCCAGGGCAAGCGAGATATACTGGTAGGTTTCCAGTGTTATCTCAGGGTGTATTGGGCTTCACTCCGACACGACTTGTACCGCTATTAGGGGACTGACGTTTACCACCCCCCTAGGCCCGCCATGCGATGTATCAGACGAACAGACCGGACTGTAAGGAGAATGTCACATTCAGACTCAGTAGGAGTTCAGATGGGGTTTCACCTCGTCAGCCTTCTTGTCGACATCTACCTGGGGACCGTTATGCACAGCTAGTGCCGCTTGCGGTCTGTGGTTAAACCCACTGCCAGCGTAGTGTCGAGTCTTTAGAGTCCCACACAGAGGGTATTCGCCTCTGGGCAAAACAGAGTAGAGGTCGCATGGTTTTGCGACAGGGTTCGTTCTCATCCGCGCACTTGTGCACGTTTGGAGTCCGGACGGATATTGCCAGCAGGCTCTGGTTTGAGCCGGATACTGGTATATGTTTTTTGGTTGCTTTTAAATCTTGGTATTCTTGTTCCTCGGAACGAGAATGCAGGTGTGTATGCACAGTTGCTTGAGGCGGAGGATGAGGTTTTTCATTAGGGTTTCGGAACGGGTGCGTATGCACAGTTGACAGTTATCATTTTCCAAACCCTAATGGATTTATGGATTATCTATTAATAATAGTAATTAAATGAGAATTATGTTATGGTTGATTTTTGTTGACTTGTTGACCATGGTTGACTTGTTGACCATGGTTGAATATTGACCACCATCATGCTTTGTAAAGATACTCCTTGATTTGTGCTTACATTCATTTAATGAAGCATGATAATGGTCATTCCAAAACTACCATCAACTATTCTCATTTAAATTATTATTACTAATTAGATAATTCTTTTTCTTTTAGTTATGGTTGCTAAAAGAAAATAGCTCATTCTTTCATATCTATTCTCTCTCCTCTCTTCATCTTCTTCTTCCTCAAGCTCAAGGTGATTCCTTCTCATGTGTTGAGAATCCTTCACCTTGAAAAGAAAACAACCCCTAAACACTCTCTACTCTCTCTAGGGTTCAAGGTTTAGCAAGCCGGAAACCCTAGTTCACTCAAAGATCGAGGAAGAGCCCAAAGGTCGAACCTTCGAGGTGGATCCATCTTCGACGGAAGAAGGCGACGAGAAGAGAACCATTCAAGCTACTACAAAGCACAAGAAAGAAGAACAACAACAAGAAGAGAAGGAGTTCAAGTTTAGGTATAACCATCCTCATAGTAGCTAACTCTCTTTAGCAAGTATGCTAGTTTAGTTTAGCAAAGATCCGGCTTTTACGGTCCATGTTACAAAGTTTAGAAAAAATTTTGATTTACCGTTTCCGCAACCCCGAAAGTACCGGGAGAGGTAACGTGGACCTAACAGTAGGGTATGTTAGTGTATATGCCCTAGGGGCCATTATTGTATCATACTAGTTTGTAGATTACTTAATGGAAGCTTGGGATATTCACATGTATATAACAGTCTTGCTAAACATGGTAGTATTCTACTTGGTTTTTCTATCTTAATATGTGAGTATACGTATTGATAGAGCTCTTAGGATCTTTCTTGACTACCAGCGTTGTGATGACAGTCACACTAGTGAGGGCTGGGTAGTCTACAAGCACATCCTTATTCAGTTCCCTAGTCGTTGGATTATCGAGACAGGGCATCGATACTCCGGAGTAGACTAGTGTGTACGCTTCTCATCCCAGTTGGGGAGATGGTCTGTCCCACAGCCGTCAGTACGTCGTACTGGAGATAGTATACAGGTGCTCGTTAGGTTACGGGTACACCGGACAGGACTCACAAGGAACTGTTGGTTGGTTTTATACCAGTCGTCAGTGAAAAGTTCCCAGGTGACATGAGTACAGCATAGTCCGCAGACTTGACACTGCTACTTCGCTTCGAGTGTGTCCCACTGTTCTTAGATTGCTACCCTACCACGGCTCAAAGGAGTCGTGCAAACAGGTAGCAGTTGGGTGCAGTCCCGAGCACTTGGAGGCAGTGGCAATTAGACAGGATTCGTCTCTCCCGGTATTGGGGGTTGATATCGCGCTGTGTCAGAGAGCCATTACGCAAAGTCCCTGGCCAGGGCAAGCAAGATTTGCTGGTAGGTTCCAGTAGTTTCTCAGGGTGTAATGGGCTTCGCTCCGACACGACTTATACAGCTATTAGGGGACTGACGCTTGCCGCCCCCTAGGCCCGATATGCGATAGTCTTAGACGAACGGACCGGACTGTATGGAGATTGTCACATCAGACTCAGTAGGAGTTCGGATGGGTTTCCTCATCGACCTTCTTATGGACATCTACCTGGGGACCGTTACGTACAGCTAGTGCCGCTTGCGGTCTGTGGTTAAACCCACTGCCAGCGTAGTAGTCGAGTCTCTAGAGTCCCACACAGAGAGTTTCCCTACTCTGGGCGAAACGATATAGAGGTCGTATGGTTTTACGACAAGGGTTCGGACGCATACGTGTGTTTACGCACGTACGACTTTCGGACAGTTTTTACCAGTAGGCTTTGGTTTAAGCCAGTTACTGGTATCCGGTTATTGGATTTATACAGTCTAAAGTTTTTCCGTATTTTTGCGGAAAGGAGGGGCGTTCTCGTAATTACGCGAGAAGCTTCTAGAAGATGGTGAGTAAGGAGGTTAAGGTGGCATATACAATGAATGTGATTAGTGAGTCATATGGATGATTCATCCATGTCATTAATGCTTCATAATTGCTTAATGACTCATGGAGATGAATCACCACAAGATATTTATCAAGCATGGTTGTAAAATGATTTCTTTTCTTTTCTTGTTAAAAAGAAATGCTTGATATATATTATGATAACTCATTATTCTCACTTCATTATTATGTTCATCTTCTCTTTCCTCAAGCTCTCCCTCTTCAAACCCTAATCCTCCCCTCTCATGTGTTGAGTACAAGGATTAGTTAGACTAATTAAACCATAACTCTCATTCTATATCACCTAGCTTCTTTGATTAGCACTTAAAGAAAGTTAGTTGCCTCAAGTTTAGAGGCTAAGCTTGGAGTAAAGCTCTCGGGTGGATCGTCTACTACTTCGAGAAGGCCGAGAAGGAGGTGGAGTTCGCAAAGATGAAGGACACGATTCGTTAGGTATAATCCCTAAACATAGTAGTATAGAACTTCTATGTTCCATGTTAGTTATCGTTTAGCTTCGATTCGTGCGGTTAGTCGATGTTTAAGCAAGAAACAAGATCGTTTTTCATATTTCCGCTTCCCCGCAAGTCGTGGGGTGTTGTACATCGACTTACAGAGTATAAACCAAAGCACAGTGGGAACTCACACGAGACAAATGACGATCTCAGGTCGACAAACTAACCTGTACACATGTCACCAGGGAACTGCTATCGACGATATGTATAATACCAACTAGCATGTTCCCGGCGAGTCCTGTCCGGTGTACTCATAACTCAATGAGCACCAGTATACATCTTAGGTGAACCAACTGACACCAATGGCTTGTGAGACCGGCCACCGCCCTTCGTCGTGGTCTCGACTGTATACACTAGTCTACTCTGGAGTATCGATGCCCTGTCTCGAAACTCCCACGACTAGGCTACTCTGGAGTATAGATGCCCTGTCTCGAAACTCCCATGACTAGGGACTCTTTAAGGATGTGCTTACAGACCCCAGCTTCCACGTATATGATCGTCATCATACTGCTGGTAGTCAAGCAAGAATCCTATGGGCTCTATCAACATGCAATAGCGAACTAAAGCATGTAAACTATGATGAAGACAAACCGGATAGCATACTATCATCTCGACCAAGACTGTCATATCAGTATAGGTCCTGGCTCAATCATTGCAATCACGTACCTGCGATCCAATAATTGACTTTGAGGGCACTATCTCCAACAATCTCCCACTTGCACTTAAGGCTAATTATTGCGATGTCGCATAATCACAGCCCGTGTGATACCGAAAATCCAACTCCTCTACTAATCAGTTTCACAAAGCTAGTTTGTAAAACTCTTGTGTTCGAGAAATAGCCTCAGTGAGTGGATCCTCCCTGATGTTTCTTTCTATTTCTCTCTTAATCTCAAGTTCGCGGAGAAAACCATCTCCCGAATCGAGTAATACCTGTTTTAGAATATATCTGGATATATGATGGGACCTTGTTCATAAATGAACTCTTAATCCAAACTTCTTAGACTGTGTAGACAACTGAAACTAATCAGTGTCCAGCACTATGCCTCCCACAGTATCCTCTTCGACCACCTGTCCATAATACCGTCTCTCGTCAGAGGGAAAACTATAACTCTGACAATCACTCTGTCATCCATGTCACCTTGGAAGCCTGGAATGATAACCATGTCCCGAAGGAGGCTGCCGTCATCAAATCCGTAGAACATGCACTTATGTTCTAAAACTGCTTCCATATGTTTCTACAGGATTGGATTAATATAAACTCATCGTATCTAGTGCAAAAATAACATCTGGTGTGGTACTTGACATCTGATGATTGACTCAATTGCCTAAGCAAGTGATCTGCCAATCATGCACATCTCTCTCCCCTTTAGTCTATGAGACACCTTTAGAGAGGGTGACTCCGTCACCTGCAGGTACACCACCATGCCAGGAGTCATCTATTCTAAAATACTATTAGAATATTGTCAAAGTACCCATATTGGGAAACTATCCAAATCTAGATCTAAAACCATAGATCTAGTAACCAGAATGTCAGATATTATATCCATATCTTTTGTGGAGAAACAACTGTGTGATGACCAAAGTACAACCAATCGTAGTATAGGAATCTTACTTCCTGCTCTGTGTATGTCATCCAAATACCAGGACATCACACCTTACTACCTTCTCAACTGATCCATCCCTTATTCTGATGAAGTCAAATCCAAGACTGTCACATCAAAAATTAGATGATCTAATCTCCGCTATATCTGCTCAAGCCTATAAATAGACATAAGCTACTTGCCCACTATGCTTCCGCTGCTCCCACTGACTACGACAACCCTCTGGCAGAATAATATATACGTACACTTCTAAAGCTAGTTTAGAATGACGCTATACCTATCCTCCTGCCGGGTCTCATAGTCTGGAACAACAGTAGTGTCATGTCTGGGTAAACAAGAACCTCCCTGTCACCGTCCTTGAGCCTACCGGAGTACCTCTCCGGTGTCTGAGGTTACCCACCATATCTGCGGAGTGGCTATTGGAATGTCAAACCTGATTGAATATATAGGTCCTATTAAATCTTCCGTAATCGTTTGCGGTTCTGGAATCACTTCCAGTTCTACCATACCCCCACTACCGTTTTCTGAAAAAATCCATTTTAATAAAACTGTGGCGAGTCAAGAACAATATCACTATTGATCTTCCAGATGATAGAAATGTCAACTCTCGTCAAAGCCAGGGTCAACCCACAAACTGCCATTACAGAAACGTGCCTTGAGTTATCCAGTGTCTGGTTTTAAGTATAAGCTGGACAACTCGCCGTATCTTAACATCGTTAAGATATGAACCATTCGATATACGATATAGAAATAGAGGCACTAATTTAATTGTAATCAGATTCAAATCATGCAGCTGTCTCCAGTGCATATCAACTTAATGAAGAGAGACCAATCAGCATTACTCAACTTAGGAATCCATCCAATTATGAGTAACCTGAAAGAGAAACAAGTTTCTCAAAATTATTACTATCATCTGAATACAAATCACAAGAATCAACATCTTCTATTTCTTTGAACAATCCCGATACTTGTGATACCTGGTTCTCTACTTTATTCTTATACCCACAACTTCTCATAACTTCGACATTGTATTTCTATGAAACACTTGTCTAAAAACTAGAGAAGTCACAAGTAAACAGAACATAGTACGAGGACCTACCCCTTTGTCCTGACGGACTCTGGACAACATACAATACTCTGTATAAGTCTACAGAGTTTGAATTACTCAAAAACCTGTGCATCATAGGTTGAAAACTGTACCCAGGTGATTTCCTCAAATATCACCAATTATAACGAATTCCGATATAGTGAGGATGATCTCCTAATTCTCAATAACTTACTCCCACTCATCATCTATAAAACCATACAGATATGAGAATGAAACCTGGTAAATACATACCCTGGAGTAAGTATCTAATCGGGAAATCAGTTTTCTTTTAACAATGCACTGAAACATGAAAATGTTTCGTAGGGATATTCTGGTATTCATAGTAATGCCTCTTCCATAATCCAATTCATGACTTTAACCGTATATCTCTTTGCCATCTTCCAAATCCTTTTATTTGTCTTTATTCATTACCTTCTGTACACCTCTTAGGCTAAGTTATTTTCTTCCTTCCCTACCGTTCGGCACCAGGCTATGGTTTGGAAGAAGACTATCTAGTAAGCATAATAGGTGTACTCTCCTTATCTTAGGAGTACTCGTAACTTGAGAGAAGGTGGTGATAAAAGATAACTGAACAATACCTTATTCTTTTAAAGGTGATAAAAGAGTGGCGATGAAGTACGCGGTTTGGTCGTGAATGATAACAGTCTCAATTTACTTTGCGCTCTTTCTAATCCCTTTATTTTGTCTTTACATATTACCTTCTGCACACCCTAGTTAGGCTAATTGGTTTTCTTCATTCCCTACCTTTCGGCACCTGCCTATGGTTTGGAAGAAGACTATCCAATAAGCGTAATAGGTGTACTCTCCTAAACCAAGGAGCCCTCCCAACCTGAGAGAAGGTGATAATAAAAGACAACTGAATAAACCAATTCTATTTCTTCTGAACCTGGATCCATCCTCGAAGAAGTCCTTTCGAGTTCGTATATAACCATACGATTGATCTATCCAATGGAAGTGGATGTCCGTAGTAATACGGGGTGTTCTGAGAAATACAAAGGGTAAAAGAAGAAGCGGTAATGATTTATGCAACTATAGACAATCCAACAGCCAGTATTTAAAGAAGGTTCGGTCAACTTGGTCACTGAGTCAAAGTCTAGGGTCGGTCAAAGGTCGCTGCCAAAGAGAGAGAGAGAGAAGAAACACTCTGCGTGCACTCTAACCTAGATCAGAATGGTTATTACTTTATCTAATCCGGAAACCTCCCACTGTAATCTCAAATTCTCCTCCAAACCTGAAAGAAGAATTAGTCGGGATTACCCGAAGAGTAAACCAACTCATCAGTGAGAATCGGGATCCAACTATCATCGCATGATAACTTGATGGAAGCCACTCAAGTTATCACACTCCAGAAGGTATGCGCATGCCTGGAAAGTTTCAGTTTCTTTAGAAACCCCCGATGTTATTTTTGCCCCATGCTCTTATGACCTTGGCGAAGATCAAAATGTCATAAGTCACATGCCAAGTTCTACCCGTCACTATCCAGGTCAATTTGAACCCACCCGTACATACCCTTGCCGAAAGCCAAAATAGTAGTACGACTGTCCCAAACCAACGTATCTATCTATGCTACAAATGAATACCCAGCAGCTACCAAACACTATGCCTTGGTGAAGGTCAAAATACATAGCTTGAATACTACTGAATACCCAAAAGAAATGACGGAGGGCTATGGCTGGTTTTTGGAGAAAAACCTTTAACATAATGAACTTGATCTCGTTGAAGGAAACTGGTAGCTTTTTATAAAAATATAGTGGCAAAAACCTTTTGCTAAAGAGGTCACTCCCGGTGAAGGCATCTCGGCTCTTTCCTCGTGGAATGAGGTGCAGGATATTCTAACTGAATACCGCGATGCAAAGCAACCTGTAATCGACTATAGTAAAGTTATTACCCTGACGCAAACTTCTGCCCAAGGGGTCACTCCCGGTGAAGGGATCTCGGCCCTTTCCTCGTCGAATGAGGTGCAGGATATTCTAAACTGAATATCACTATGCAAAACAAAAAGAAACGTCTTTGTAATAACACTTTTAAAATTTGTTCCAACAACAACAAATATAGGTTTGTTTTACCTTGCATTGATAAGAATCAACGCAGTCCCATCAATCAATCACACCTGAAAAGAACGAAAATAAAATGTACGTATATGCCAATCCGCATTCGTCACTGGGTCCCGTCATCACCCGTTAGGTTACTTAACTAACGACACAGCGGGGACTGGACTAGCGCGGGTGTAAAACATATACAACATCTAATAGTATATATACCAATATACAATAACCGCTCCAGGCGTGATAATATGCAACATTACAGAAAAGTAATAAGCATCACAGAACAATACAGATATCTGGGATCCCCGGGTTTCACAGAGCCGCTGCTGAAACCTGACGTTCCCCTGGTCGTGTGGATAACCTGTGCAATGAAACCTAGACCCCTACGGGTGCGGCAAGTTACCCGCCAAAACCTGAAGCGAGGTGGTCCCCCACAGCATAGTGAATGGAACACCCGGCACTTCACGGAATCCGGTAAATTGAGCACCCCTCCTTGGGTCAACCTGTACCCCCTACGAGTGCGGCGAATAGTCTGCCAATTCTAGAGTGAGGTCCCTTTGCCTCTCAAAGCCATGAGATACGGACCCGTTGCCCTCTAGAACCCGGCTATCCGTGCACTCCTTCGCGGGATAAACCTAGTACAGAAATAAAAATATATACAAAAGGTACATCGACCTCAACCCGGTCGTGCCCCAAAAGAATATTATACAACAGGTAGTGACGGCAGTCCACATGTTAGACGCTAGCCCTGCAATATCAAATGTACAAATAAATCCAAACTGCACCATCATTGCACCCTGTTATCCACCACGACATATCCGCAACATCACAGCACAACACAGAACATCAACGCGAATGTCACGTTTGCAAACCCGTCTAAAAGAACTATAGCAATTAGACGCGGTTTACCGATCGAATGACATTCCCGGTCGGAGATATAATGTAAATACTGCATACTAACAAATTTAAAATTTCGATCGACAAAATTTCCCGAAGTGGGCCTCACGTACATCTGCTGTACAGTAATAAAATCTGGGCCCAAAAGAAATATTCCAAAAGCCACAATTTCCAAAAAGAAGCTCTCTGGAAAAAGTTGGTGCACTGTTCCCACAAAGGCGCCGCGGTTCCACGGTGATCTTGTGGGATCACGTGCCCAAATTTTTCCATAATGCTTAGAAAAGCCTGCTTAGTTTTCTGTGATATGTAAAATAATTTTTAGACACTGTTTAAAATCGACAGAAACTTTAACCCTGGAATTTGCGGTTTTCGAAAATCCGTTCGATCGATATTTTAAACGCGTTAGCACAAGTTAGTAAAGCTTAATGGTGAGGCTCTGATACCACTGTAAGTCCACGGTAGCGCCCCGGCCATCTAACAGACGTCAAATGCGGACAAAAACTTTTTACGAACTGGCGCTATCGTGTACTTAACCCGGATCTGCCATTAAAGCTAAACTAATAAACTACAAAGTGGGTAGAAGAGTTATACCGAACGATCCGAGTCCTTCGGTCTTCAACCATCATCCCACGCTTTGTTGCGGCTGCTCCAATCTTCTGAATCTCCAGTCTTCTTGTCCAGGTGGCACCACGTCGACGGATCATTAAATGGGCTCCCGCCTCTGAACAGAGGCAACTCGATCGTCAAATTTGCTAGAAGAGACGATTAAGATGATGTAGAGAATGAGTAGAACACTTTGTCTCGTTACGTCCAAAGTTATGGATGAACGGTTAATGAAGTTGCCTTTTGGATCGAAATGAAATGAGAAACCTTTCTATCTAATTTCCATGAACCAAATATCTATCATCTTTTCTCAAATGAACAAGTGAGTGTGTGTCAAGAGGAGGGGAGGGGGCCGGCCATCATATAGAGGAGGAGGGGGTGAGTGTAGGAGCAAGTGGTGACCATAACAATACGATACTTATCATAACACCTAGTATGAACACAATTAATGAAACAATGAATCATCTGACACCTCACCCAAAACAATTAATGGAAATGGTGACACGCTAATCCTAGTCATCAACCATTAATGCAAAATGGTGACTCAAAAAACCTAGTCACCAAATCTAGAAACATCCACACTCTTCTCAAGAAAAGATAAATCCGCATTTAACAGAATGTTAAATACGGTCGATAGAAAACTGGAAACTGGCAACTTCCAAAAGTTATCCTGAAAAGAATTTCAGGATAACCCCGTATCAGTATAAACATACCCGCATTTGTATTACGACCGAATACAAATGCAACTGAGACAAAAATATTATATCTACATAGTATAATACTCGGATCCGGTTTAAACCAAAACTGACCAGTATTATCTGCTCGAAAAATGACACGTGCAAAAACGCACATGCATTTTCCGAACCCTGCTATAAAACCATACGGCCTCTACAACGTTTCGCCCGAACTTGGGAAATTGTCTGTGGGGGACTCTAATGACTCATCAACACATTGGCACTGAGTATAACCTCTAGCACGTCAGAGGTACGAGCTGTACATAACGGTTGTCTATGTATTGATTGGAAGGGAAGCTGACGAGCGAACTCATCCATAAACCCTACTGAGCCTGACAGTTACAATATACATACAGTCCGTTCTGTTCGTCTAAAGAGTATCGCATATCGAGTCTAGGGGGTAGATAAAGTCATACCCCTAATAACGCGATAAGTCGTGTCGGCATGAAGCCCATCACCTCCTGAGAAACTACTGAACCAAATCAGTAATTCTCCACTATCTTGGCCGAGGATTTCTAATGATGGCCACCCGTGCACCGTGCGACATCAACCCCCAATACTGAGAGAGACGAATCCCCGACGATCCGCTCACTGTCACCATGTGGCTCGGGACTGTACCCAAAAAATACCTGTTTGCAGTCTCCTTTGAGCGTGGTAGGGTATAAATCAAAGCACAGTGGGAACTCACACGAGACAAATGACGATCTCCGGTCAACAAACTAACCTGTACACATGTCACCAGGGAACTGCTATCTGACGATATGTAAAATACTAACTAGAATGTTCCCGGCGAGTCCTGTCCGGTGTACTCATAACTCAATGAGCACCTGTATACATCTTATGTGAACAAACTGACACCAATGGCTTGTGAGACCGGCCACCGCCCCTCGTCAGGGTCTCGACTGTAGGGTCCCTAGGCACCCTAATGAGGTCTCACAAGGCATCAACCATGCCAATTTCAAAATTTACGGTGCCGAGAAACCCTAAACTACGGATCGTTGGCTAGATGTCTAAGCGAAAAACAAGCTAGTTAACACTTAACTACAAGAATACGGAAATACAACCTTTGTAGATCCGGTCCTCCACCTCCACGGCTCCGTGATGAAGTCATCTCCGCTATCCAAATCAAAATCCGGGCTCTAGCGTCGGCTTCATCGGAGAAAGAGCGGGCAAGGTCGTCGGCTTCGTGCCGAAGATGATCTACGTCGAGGCATCGCTAGATCAAGCTTCAACTTCACCAAGTGAAGAAACTTGTGAAGAAAACACACTCTACTACTTGGCAAGAGGTATAGGATGAAGAAATAGGAAGTGGGTTCACTTTAGAATTGGATTTCTCACACTTTTCATCAATCCACCATTGATGAAGTCAAGGTTTCTTCTTTGAAGAAGATGAAGAAGAAGAAGAAAGTGTTATGATAAGTTGATTAAAAAAGAATAGAAAATCAATACTTATCATAATTCTAACTATGGTTATGTGTAGAGAATTGACCAAGGTTAAAGAAATGGTTAGGGTTAAGGATGAGATAAGAATGGTGGTCAAGGTCAAAGCTTCATGAAGCTTCAACTAAACAACAAATTAAGCCACCATTCTTTTCTCTTTTCCATTTATTTTCCAAAATGTATAAACAAATAAATAAGTAATGGAAAAATAAAACCCTAATTATATGTTTAACCATGGTTTAATTCTTTACACTTAACCAAGTAAACATGTATCATCAAACATGATACAATCATGTGTACAAAAGTATATCACATATACAACGTGCACAAACCGAGTGAGAAAATCCATTTAAAGTGAACCAATACTAGTTAATGCAAAGTAATATATCAAATATATAATTATGCATTAAATCATTAAATCAACACTTGATTCAATGATCCGGTCATGTCGCACACAACCGACTAGTATACAATGTATCGACTTATCGAATCAATCCTTGATTCGATAATTAGGTTATATCGCATACAACCATTCGACACATTCATCGCGAGAATGAAATACGGTATCACATACACGCATTATTCTCGGTCCCGCACATATCTCATATGCGCTCCTATTTCGTTTCGCTTGAGCCAGGAAACCTCTGTGTAGGACTCTAAAGACTCGTCAATACGCCGGCAGCAGATGATGATCATATCAAGCACCTACAAGCCGCAAGCGGTCTGCTAAACGTAACGGCCACCCGGGTATTGAGCGATCTGAAGATCGACAAGCAAGCCCGCTCACACTCCAGTGAATCCAACCAGTAACACTACCGTACAGTCCGGTCTGATCGTCTGATATGTCGCATATCTTGCCTAGGGGTGGTAAACGTCAGACCCCAATAGCTCGATAAGTCGTGTCGATATGAGGTCTATAACAATTCGAGAAACTGCTGGTAACACTTACCAGTAAATCTCAGCAACCCTGGCCAGGGATTTCCTGTTATAGCCAATCGAACACAGCGCAACATCAACTCTCTATACCGGGAGAGACGAATCCCCTCCTATCACTCATTGCCTCCATGTGATTCGGGACCGTACCCAAAAACCACCGTTTTGCACGCCCTCTTAAACGTGGTAAGATGGAAATCAAAGCACAGTGGGAACCACACAAGACTCTATGACGATCTCGGGTCAACAGACTACTCTGTACCAGTGTCACCACAGAACTGCCATCTGACGTGAGGTATAATACCATTTGGGAGTTCTCGGCGAGTCCGTCCAGTGTACCCAGTCTCTACTGAGCACCCGTATATCATCTCTGATGTCAAACACCAATGGATATGGGATCATCCATCGCCCATCTGTATGGGTCGAGAAGGTACACGCTAGTCTACTCTGGTATATCGATGCCCCGTCTCGATACACCCACGACTAGGGACTTTGAAGGATGTACTTATGGACTACCATGTCCCCACTAGTATGATCCGCATCACAGTCCAGGCAGTCAAGTACACATCCTAAGGGCTTTACCAACATGTAACAGAGAGACAATCAGTGTACACGTTAAGGTAAAGAGTAACCAGATAGCATACTATCATGTCGAGCAAGAAAGTCCTTCCTATATATGTCCCAGCATCCACTACAATATACATCCAATGTACAGTAATGGCCTCTAGGGCATACATAAAACTAACAATCTCCCACTTGCACTAGGGCCATCTGTAGCAGTGGTTGTAGTATCTCATACTCAACCATCCCATAAAAGTCTCTCTCTGGGAATAGGCCTTTGTGAGTGGATCCACCGTGTTGTCCTCTGAGTCTACTCTCCAAACCTCGATCACCCTGGAGATCAACCATCTCCATGATCAAGTGATACTGCCTTAGAATATATCTAGATCACTGATGGGACCTGTGTTCCTTGGCATAAGCCACAACTCCATTGTCTCACAATGGTAGGAACGTAGTTCATCTCATGAACCAATATACACCTAAACAGCCTCTTTGGTAGCATCTTAAGTAGCGATGTATCCTGCCTTCATCGTCTAGTATGTCACGGTATCTAGCTTGGAACTCTTCCAACATACCATCCCTTTACTGAGGGTAAAGACAATGCCCGCGACTGACATTCAGTCGTCTTTATCACCCTGGAACACTTCCAGTCATTCTCCCCAGGATCAATTGATACTATCTCACTACAACTAGTGAGAATCCTAATATCCAATTAAATCTATCTCATAGATCCAAAACTCAGGATTTAGGAGGTATCACTTTGATCCTAAGTGGAGAATCATTGTGATAAGCGGAGATTGATCGAGCGTAGCATAGGAAACTCCTTCCCTATCAAGAGTATGTCATCCACATACTCTACGAGGATCATCATCATACTCCCTACTACCCTTTTGTTTATATAAGGTTCATCTACCATTTTGATGATATCAAACTCTTTGACTACTTCATCAAAACAGATGTTCCAACTCCGTGATGCCTGCTTTATCCTATAAAGCATCTTGCACACGTTTCCGCTGCTCCCACTGTCTACGAAGCCCTCTGGCTGTGTACTTATAGACGCTCTCTTCCAAATCATCATTTAGAAAAGCAGTTAAGACACCCAACCACCAGATATCGTAGTCATGGTATGTAGCCGTGGCAAGTAGGATCTGGATGGACTTAAGCATAGAGCCTTAGAAAAGGTTTCAATATAATCCACACCTGGTCAATGATGCAAACCTTTAATAAGTCTAGCTTTGAAAGTCTCAACTTTTCCATCTACACCAAGTAATCTTCTCAAGATATACTTGCTCCTGATGGGGATTTAACCCTTCAGATATAGCAACCAAAGTCCATACTTTGTTGGTGTACATGGATTCCATCTCAGATCACTAAGCATCCAGCCATTCTTACAGAGTCTTACTCCTGATGGCCAGCTCGAAACTAGTTGGGTCATCATCTCATGATGCAATTCTCGCTCCCACTGTCATAGAGAAACCGAAGTATCTCTCAGGTGGGTGAGGAACCCTACTAGATCGGCGGAGAGGTTGAGGTTCGTTGGTAACTATTGTATCCTTTGGTTCTTTCAAATAATCTTCTGTAGTTTGCATAGCTGGAACCTTTCCAGTTGTACATTACAGACCTTGCCTCGAGCTTGTCCGGTTCTTGCTTTTCAGACATAGGCTGGACAACCCCAAATCTTAACTAACTTAAGAGATGGGCTCTTCCCTTATCATATCAAATATGAAGTGGTAGGCAACTGATTTGATTTGAACCCTATTCAATAGGTATGCAACTTCATAAGTGCATAACTCCCAAAAGGAAAAAGGTAACTCAGTATTACTCATCATAGAGCACACCTTATCACATAGGGTGTAATTGCTCAACCCTGATATACCATCGTGCTATGGTGTATACAGAGGAGTAATGCTGAGAGAGAATCTCATTCTCCTTTAGAATAGTCCAGGAATTCCATGCACAAGTATTCTCCTCCCTGATCTCATCATAGGACATAATACTTATACCCGTATTTTGGTTCTCTACTTCTAACTTATATTCTGTGAATATCTCAAAAGGTTCGGACTTGTGTTTCAACAGGAACATAGGTCTGAAACTCGAAAGAGATCATCTGAGAATGTAATGAAGTACAAAGAACCGATCTTGGCATGTGTAGACAGGGGAGCTTACATACATCAACATGTATCATATCCCAAGAGTTCACTAACTCTTTCTCTGTTTCCAATAAACAGGGCTATGGTCATCTAATCTTTGTGACATGACTGGCAAGTTTCATAAGATGTAAACTCAAACTAATTTAAATATGCATCTAAATATAACTTCAGCCAGTCGGGTCGCATTGATATGACCTAGTCTATAATCCCTAAAGAAGGATCCGTTCATTTCTGAACTCTTCCTCTTTTGTGTGTTCAGTATACTAAAGAACTGTAGTTTGATTTAGAACATCAACGCTTTTAGATAACGTGCCTGAACCGATCAACTTTTGATATAGGAAATGTTCAAAACATTGTCCAACAATACAAAATTTTATCGTTTCTTTACTAATAAAGAGACAGATATGATTTTGCATAACAGGTTCGGTATCTAATAACATTCGTTCAGAATCAATGTATTGTAATACAGGGTGACAGTGACCAACACACTTGGCTGCAACACTTGCCCTGTTTTCTGCCTCATGAAACTTATCACCCGTTCTCAGTTCTCTACCTTTCTGTAGCCCTATGTAACAGATTACATATCTGGGATCCTGATCTGGTATCACATACCCAGGACGTAGAGGATACAGAGAAGTAGTTCTACATAATGAACACACCCGAAGATGATGCATCAGCATGCACTCTCTTCGTTTGGGCGGCACGGGAATTCTGGTAATCCTCAATTTCCTGCTCTGTCTTATAACAATTATAAGTTGGAGCGGGACCAACGTTCCCCAGCTCAGTATAACAAGCGGGTTCGGTCAATAATCCGTATTATTATCTTGATTATGGCATGATATGGTCGCTACCTGTAGAGAGAGAAGAAAACACTCAGCGTGCGCTCTTGCAAGAATAGATTGGTTATTATTTTATCTAATCAGGACGGCTCCGACTGCTTTTTATCAAATCTTCCTTCAAACCCTAAAAGGAAAGACTAGCCGGGATTAATTACACACTACAAGTTCGCCAATCTTTTAGCCAGGCCAGTGTCGGTACTTTGAGGGAGGTCCCCCGTGCTTTCGCACGAACCTAATTAATGTAAACCTCGTTTTCCCAGAGGCTTAACCTCGTTAACACCTTTCTAGACACCTACTTGATCGGCTAATTGTAATGTATAAAACTCTCCCAGGAGTAACACTTACTCGCAGCGGGTATCGGGATCCAACTATCTCATAGAAGGTATGCAATCTCATTGCAAATTTCAACACTTGAAATTCCCGATAATATTTTGCCCCTAGCACCCTATGACCTTGACGGAGGTCAACAAACCATAGGCTACTAGTCAAGTTCAACCCGTCATTTCTTGATCGAATTAAACCCACCCACACGACCCTTGACGGAGGTCAACAAGGCCGCACGACTACCCTAACTCAATCTGCATCATATGCATAAACAGATAAATACTAGTTAGCTACCGCACACTACGCCTTGACGGAGGTCAACAAACGTAGCACGAATACTAAATAGGACTTATCTGAAATGACGGAGGGCTACGACAGGTTTTTCTGAAAACCTATTGCGTAATGAACTTGATATCGTTGTAGGATCGAATGATTTTAAAATGGAGTGCTTTTGAGGCTTTTCTAGTTTTGCTAAAGGAGTCACTCCCGGTGAAGGGATCGTCGGTCCTTTCCTCGTCGAATGAGGTGCGGGATATATCATATATATCACTGTGCAAAGCAAAAACTCTTAAAAGCAATCTAAAGACAAACCGAATGTGTAGCATCTGCCAGTTATTGCTAAAGGAGTCACTCCCGGTGAAGGGATCTCGGTCCTTTCCTCATCGAATAAGGTGCAGGATATATCACATATACCGCTGTGCAAAGCAAGAACTGTAGCTACCTGTTTTATTTTGAAATTCGATTCTACAACATCTTAGGTTTCTTTTATTTCATTAATCACATTAATGAAGTCCCATCATTTAAGTACCTAAACATCACAGATAAATACAACGTACACTTATGCCATCCGCATTCGCCTCGATGTCCCCTCGTGCACCGTTAGGTTAGGTAACTAACGGCAGAGCGGGGCAGGGCTAGCGCGGGTGTAAAACATAAGTAACGCCTATATAATATATCATATATACTATATACTGTATCTATCACAGAACATCACATGATCACATCACAGATATCGCAGCAGAAGAAACATATGAAATATTGGATATACTAGGACGTCCGTGTTTTCAATACGAGCCAGTATAAAACACGGATTCCATGGTCGCGATGAATAGCCAAACCCACACCCCTGACCCCTACGAGAGCGGCAAGCAACCCTACCAATTCTGGAGTTAGGAGACCCGGACTCGACTCCTCGAGTTGGTCTCCCACTGGACTCCAGAACCCGGTTACTTGTGCCCTCCTCCTTGGGTCTATCCTAGTGCGGAAAAGGAAATAATATACAAACGGTGACAACTTCCGCAACCTGGAAGTGCCCCAATAAAAAGAATATTACATACAAGTTTTTACATGAATGAAAATGAAAAACACTCATCTCACATAAAAAACCCCCGGCTATTCAAACACGACGATCCAATATAACATATCCAGCAACACATAACATCACATGTCATCAACGTAAGTAAATATGCGCATCCCAATTGTCGTTGACATATAGCAACGAAACCGGCGATATCACATATTACACTTACGGTCACAGAAAAGAAAGTGTAAAACTACAACAGTTGGAATCCGCAACCACCTCAGACATCGCATGCCTGACCAAATGAATTCCTTAGACATCACATGCCTAACAATTATAAACCCCGCATTTTAGTCTCATTATCGAAAACACTTTTCAATATCAAGTCGGGTAATTCAACAAGATTCCCGACATCCTGATCGAATGCTCATCGCAAACTTCAGTAGACGGCCGCACCCCCGATACCGTCGACGAAGTGCACCAAGGCGGAACACCGCTACCGCGAGCACCCGGACGGATGCTTTCGGCGACGGGGTTCTCCTACAGTCACTTGGTCGGGGCTATGGAGCGAGGCTGTCTATTAAGTTTACCCGGCGAGTATCCGCGTACGCTACGTGATTGCGACGGACTTTTGATCACATCAAAATTCCGTAGCAACCGATCAATTGAGACTAAAGTGCTATGTTTATAACATTCATTCAGTTATCTCATAACTTCTTGTGAATTCCAATTGTTGTATCACATTCCGGATAAATAGAAAATGTTAAACTTTCCGATCGAACAATCGAACACCCAAGTTTTCCCGATACAGATCAACACATGAAACAAGTCTAACAACATTCAGTTCGTACCTCAGTACCAACGGTCCAGCCGTAGAAGGGTCAAGCCAACGCCTCACATGTGGCACGCCGTACTGCCCCAAACCCTAAGGTTCAAAGGGCAGTTCAAGACGGTCACATAATCGAGTTAAGGTTTGTTGTCTTCTAGAGGGTCCATCGCGTTATTTGCACTACTTAGAACGTCGTTAAACTACGGAAAAATCCAACACTTGGAAATTTCCCGACAGGGGAAAAATTGGGTATTTATATCCGGTCGAACTTTTTAACATATTCTAAAATTTATCCGGAAAGCCACATAGACAAAATTTGATAATCCGATCGAACATTCGAATCCCCAAAACAACTCCAGAAAATTCAACTCTTGAAAAAATATTAAAAATTCCTAGAAAAATCAGCATCTGAAAACATGAATTACTGTGCAGAAAGGGTAGGATGACGTCACCATGTTGCCGCGGAACCGCCGCAGAAGCAAGGCTTCTGCCGCGGTTCCGCCGCCATTTATACTGTTCATGAATAAATTTTTGCGTCGTAATTCTTATATTTCCCTGCTGAATTTTTTAGCAATTTTTAATTTGGAAAAATCCCAGTTTTTGAAAAAAGGACAGAGAGCAATTTTGAAATGGGTTTTCGGGTTCGTTCGGGTTTCAAATTCCGTCTAGACTTCGCCTAAGGCTCTAGCTAGGCTCTGATACCACTGTAGGGTTCCTAGGCACCCTAATGAGGTCTCACAAGGCATCAACCATGCCAATTTCAAAATTTACGGTGCCGAGAAACCCTAAACTACGGATCGTTGGCTAGATGTCTAAGCGAAAAACAAACTAGTTAACACTTAACTACAAGAATACGGAAATACAACCTTTGTAGATCCGGTCCTCCACCTCCACGGCTCCGTGATGAAGTCATCTCCGCTGTCCAAATCAAAATCCGGGCTCTAGCGTCGGCTTCATCGGAGAAAGAGCGGGCAAGGTCGTCGGCTTCGTGCCGAAGATGATCTACGTCGAGGCATCGCTAGATCAAGCTCCAACTTCACCAAGTGATGAAACTGTTAGTGTTTATGCCCTAGAAGGCCATTACTGTATCATACTAGTTTGTATATTAGTTAATGGAAGCTTGGGATATTCACATGTATATAACAGTCTTGCTAAACATGGTAGTATGCTACTTGGTTTTTCTATTTTAATATGTGAGTGTACGTATTGATAGAGCTCTTAGGATCTTGCTTGTCTATCAGCGTTGTGATGGCAGTCACACTAGTGGGGGCTGGGTAGTCTACAAGCACATCCTTATTCAGGTCCCTGGTCGTTGGATTATCGAGACAGAGCATCGATACTCCGGAGTAGACTGGTGTGTACGCTTCTCATCCCAGTTGGGGAGATGGTCTGTCCCACAGCCGTCAGTACGTCGTACTGGAGATAGTATGCAGGTGCTCGTTAGGTTACAGGTACACCGGACAGGACTCACAGGGAACTGTTGGTTGGTTTTATACCAGTCGTCAGTGAACAGTTCCCAGGTGACATGAGTACAGCATAGTCCGCAGACTTGACACTGCTACTTTGCCTCGAGTGTGTCCCACTGTTCTTAGATTGCTATCCTACCACGGCTCAAAGGAGTCGTGCAAACAGGTAGCAGTTGGGTGCAGTCCCGAGCACTTGGAGGCAGTGGCGGTTAGACAAGATTCGTCTCTCCCGGTATTGGGAGTTGATATCGCGCTGTGTCAGAGAGCCATTACGCAAAGTCCTTGGCCAGGGCAAGCGAGATTTGCTGGTAGGTTCCAGTAGTTTCTCAGGGTATAATGGGCTTCGCTCCGACACGACTTATACCGCTATTAGGGGAATGACGCTTGCCGCCCCCTAGGCCCGATATGCGATAGTCTAAGACGAACGGACCGGACTGTATGGAGATTGTCACAGCAGGCTCAGTAGGAGTTCGGATGGGTTTCCTCATCGGCCTTCTTATCGACAACTACCTGGGGACCGTTACGTACAGCTAGTGCCGCTTGCGGTCTGTGGTTAAACCTACTGCCAGCGTAGTATTCGAGTCTCTAGAGTCCCACACAGAGAGTTTCCTACTCCAGGCGAAACGATATAGAGGTCGTATGGTTTTACGACAAAGGGTTCGGACGCGTATATTTGTTTACACACTTACGTCGTTTGGACAGTTTTTACCAGTCGGCTTTGGTTTAAGCCAGTTACTGGTATCCGGTTATTGGATTTATACAGTCTAAAGTTTTCCGTATTTTTTGCGGATCGGAGGGGCGTTCTCGTAATTACGCAAGAAGCTTCTAGAAGATGGTGACTAAGGAGGTTTAGGTGGCATATACATTGAATGAGATTAGTGAGTCATGAGAGTGATTCATCATGGTCATTAATCCATCATAAATGCTTAATGACTCATGACAATGAATCACCACTTCATATTTGTAAAGGATGATTATTCATCACTTCTTTTTCTTTTCTTGAAAAATGTAAATGCTTCATATATTTTATGATAACTTACTATTCTCACTTCATAATATCATTCACATTCTCTCTCCTCTAGCTCACTCTCTTCAAACCCTAATCCTCACCTCTCATGTGTTGAGAACAAGGATTAGTTAGACTAAACAATCCATAACCCTCACTCTATCTCATCTATCTTCTTTGATTAGCAATCCAAGAAGGTTAGTTGCCTCAAGTTTAGAGGCTAAGCTTGGAGTTTTGCTCTCGGGTGGATCATCTACTACATCGAGAAGGCCGACGAGGACGAGGAGATCGTAAAGCCGAAGGACTTGGTTCGATAGGTATAATCCCTAAGCATAGTAGTTTAGAACAACTATGTGTTTGGTTAGTTATCGTTTAGCTTCGATTCAAGCGGTTAGTCGATGTTCGTTCACTAAACAAGTTCGTTTTTGAAAATTCCGCCTCCCCACAAGTATTGGGGTGTAGTACATCGACTTACAGTGGTATCAGAGCCTCGCTAAACAATAAATAACTTAATTGCAAATTTGTACGAATTTCGAACGGAAAAAACGAAACCGGAAAACACCGAACTGTCAAGTTTCTGTCGAAATTTAAATGAAGTCTAAAAATTTTTCAGGGATGTTCAGAAAGCTTGAAAAGCATCCAGGAGAACACCCAAGAAAATTAGGCCCATGACTCGGCTAAAGCGCCGCGGAAGCGCGGCGGATCCCACACGATCCGCCGCGGTTCCGCCGCCGAGTTGCCGAGTCATGAACCCAAATTTCTTGTGTGGGTCCCCTGTGATATTTGGTATTTTCTGGTATTTTTTAATTTTGCTCAGGTTTCAAGTTTACAGAGCAGTATTGGAGCAATGTTAAATCCGTATAATCGATCGAAATTGTACAGTATTTGCATATTGGATTATATCTGTGATTGTTTAATGTGTTCGTAAACCTCCCCAACTGCTAGTATGTCGGTTGGCAGGGGGTTGCACATTTCTGTAATGGTTTTATCTGTTTGTGCATATGAACTGTATTGGATTGTTGTGGTGTATAGCCGGGGTTATGCAATGGGTTATTATTTAATTCATTTGATGTAAATGTAATTTGTTGTAATATTATTTTTGCGGGGCACATCCAGGTTGCGGTTGTAGCCACCGTTGTATTATTTCATTTTACTGTTTATGCTCCAAGGACTGACCCAAGGTGGGGTGCACAAACTGCCGGGCGGGTAGTTTGCCGCACCCGTAGGGGTCGAGGGTGGGGTAATGGCTATTCATCACAACTGTGTAATCCGTCTTTTGTTGCAGGCTCAAAACAAACACGGATTGCTTGCAAATCCAATAAAGTTCATCTGTGATCTGGAATGCCTATTATTGCGTCTGACGAATGTACAATATCTATATATGATAGCTATTTAGACGTCACTTATGTTTTACACCCGCGCTAGCCCAGCCCCCGCTCTGTCGTTAGTTAAGTAACCTAACGGGTGATGACGGGACCCCGTGGCGAATGCGGATGGCATAAGAGGACGTTGTATTTTCGTTGTTTTCTGCAATGATAGGTTAATGATGGGACGCATTATCTATAATGCAAAGAAAAACAAACCAAAGTATAAATCGTTGGAATAATTTAAAAGAAACCACTCGGTTAGTTTCAAAAACAGATATTTTTAAATGCGGAGCTTTAACCACTCCTTTTAAAAGCTATCAGGTTCCTTCGGTTATATCAAGTTCACTACGTTCACGGTTTCGCCAAAACCAGTCGTAGCCCTCCGTCATTTCTTATGAATGGTCAGTAGTATTCAAGCTATGTTTGTTTGGCCCTTAGTCAAGACATAGTGATTGGTAGCTGCTGGGGTATTCATTTGTTGCATAGATAGATGAGTTGGTTTGGGACACTCGTATTACTTTGTTTGGCCCTTAGTCAAGAGTATATACGGATGGGTTCAAATCAACAGGATAATGATGGGCAGAACTTGACATGTGACTTATGATTTGTTGGCCCTTAGTCAAGATCATAAGAACATGGGGCAAAAATATATATCGGGAATTTCTAAAGAAACTGAAATTTGCAAAGAGATGCATACCATTTGGAGTTTGATGAATGTTGGTAGGATTCCTTCAACATTATCATACGATGATATTTGGATCCCGATCCTACTGTGAGTATATGCTACTTATCAGGATATTCGTCACTTAACGATCAATGCTATAAACCAAGTAGGTGTCCAGAAAAGTGTCAGCGGGGTTACGCCCCCAGAGAAAAGAGGTTATTTAATTAAGGAACTTCGCGAAAGCGTTGGAAAACCTCCCTCGAAGTATCGACACCAGCCTGGCTGAACGGTTAAGCAAGTATTGTACGGTGAGAATAGTCCTGGCTAATTCTTCTTTTATGGTTTGAGGAAGGATTCGAGAAACAGTGGGAGCCATCCAGTTTAGATAAACTAAAAACCACTCTAAACTTGCAAGAGCATCATGCTAAAGAGTTTTCTTCTCTCTCTCCTAATTGCAGCGACCCTGAAAATGACTGGACTTAAGTTACTTTTAGAGAAAAATATACTGACAGGGCCAAACTATAAAGATTGGCTGCGGAATGTCAAAATGGCTTCGACCTATGACAAATTGGGGTACATCCTCACCGCTACGGCACCTGCTGTCCCTGGTCCCAAATCCAGCAATGCGGATAAGGAAATCCGCAAAACCTGGGATTTAGATTGCGCGAAAGCCAAGTGCATCGTGCTTGCCTCAATGAACAATGAACATCAGAGGAGGCACGAGGATATGACCCTAGATGGCATATTTCTCCATACAAAGGAACTTTATGGAGAACAATCTCGTATAGCAAGGTACGAGACCTCTAAGAACTTGTTTCGAGCGAGGTTGGCTGTCGGGTCATCGGTAGGAGAACATGTCCTAAAGATTATCGGCTATATTGAAGAGCTCACAGACCTTGGGACGACTTTGGATAATGAGCTCTATACAGACCTTATTCTCCAGTCCCTTCCTCCCACCTACGCCCAGTTTATCCTCAACTTCAACCTTCAAGGAAAAGAAGTTGAACTTGTGGAACTCCTGAACATGTTAAGGAGTGCAGAGGGCACCTTGCAGAAGGCAAGGGAAACACCCGCTATGTTTGTTGGCGGTGCATCTTCTTCCGGGTCCAAGGCTAGGGCCAAAGGAAGGAAGAAGAAGGCCGCACCCAAACCTAGAGGAGGTGTTAGTAAGGTGGGAGGGAAGGGAAAGAAAAATTTTGCGGTACCGGTAGTGGGCCAGGATGAGTGCTTCCATTGTCACAGGAAAGGGCACTGGAAGAAGGATTGCAAGGCGTGGAACGCCAAGAACCAGGAACCGAAGCAAGCTGTGGCTTCGACTTCAGGTGTGTTTGTAATTGAGAATTGTCTGTCGATCAACTCTACTTCCTGGGTATTGGATACCGGATCAGGATCTCATATTTGCAATTCATTGCAGGCACTGAGAAACCGTAGAGTGCTGAAGGAAGGTGATATGACCCTAAAGGTTGCTAACGGAGCTAGCGTGGGAGCTGCGTCCGTCGGGGATTATCACCTAGGATTGACGAGTGGACACATTTTGGTTTTACATAACTGTTATTTTGTACCAAGCTTAACGTGTAATATCATATCAGTTTCCTTGTTATCAAATAAAGGTTATGATTTCACGTTTGTAAGAGATGTTGTCAACATCCACCTTAATCATGGTTTGATTGGGTCCGGTACCCTAAATAACGGTATATATGTTTTAAACCAACTCCAAATTTTCAATGTCCAGAACACACTAAAAAGAAAGTCTCCAGATTTAAATAAAGCTTTCTTATGGCATTGTAGACTGGGTCACATCAATGAGAGAAGGTTGACTAAGTTGCATAGAGAAGGATATTTGGACTCGTTCGAATATCAAACTTATGACACTTGTCAATCTTGTCTCAAAGGAAAGATGACAAAGACTCCATTTACTGGACAAGGAGTAAGAGCGAGCGAGCTCTTAGGACTCATACACAGCGATGTATGTGGTCCGATGTCTACACATGCAAGAGGTGGTTATTCCTACTTCATTACTTTTACAGATGATTTCTCTAGGTATGGACATGTTTTCTTAATGAAACATAAATCCGAGACCTTTGAGAAATTCCTGAAATACAAGAGTGAAGCGGAAAACCAAACAGGCAAAAGTATTAAGACACTAAGATCTGATCGAGGTGGAGAATACTTAAGTGCCGAGTTCCTAGGTTACCTAAAAGAGAAAGGAATTCTCTCTCAGCTTACTCCTCCATACACTCCACAGCACAACGGTGTATCGGAGAGACGGAATCGAACCCTATTGGATATGGTACGATCCATGATGAGTAATGCTGAGTTACCGCGATCTTTCTGGGGTTATGCGCTAGAATCAGCGGCATATCTTTTAAACCAGGTTCCAATAAAGACTGTGCCTACCACACCATATCAGATGTGGAGTGGGAAGAAACCCTGTCTAAAACATTTTAGGACATGGGGGTGTCCAGCTTTTGTAAAAAAGCAGCATTCGGACAAGCTCGAGGCACGCTCAGTACAGTGTAAGCTTGTGGGATATCCAAAGAACTCCAAGGGATATTATTTCTATTACGCAGAGGAACAAAAGGTTTTTGTTTCTCGTCATGCTCACTTCTTAGAAACTGAATTTTTGGAAAATCAGAAGAGTGGGAGCGCAGTAGAACTGGAAGAAATTCCAGAACCACAAGCTGTTACTGAAAGTTTTGTAGAACCAGAAGTTCAAAAAGAACAGGACATTCCCGCACCCCTCCGCAGGAGTAGTAGGCCGTCTCATCCGCCTGAGAGATACTACGGTTTTCTCATAGATGGGGATAGAGAGGATTGCATCATAGATGATGATGAACCTACTGACTTCCAGCAGGCCATCCAGAGCGGCGACTCGGTACGATGGCTAGATGCAATGCGGACCGAAATGGAGTCCATGTACACCAACAAAGTATGGACTTTAGACTTTGCTCCAGATGGGGTAAAACCCATAGGATGCAAATGGATCTTCAAGAAAAAGATTGGTGTAGATGGACAGGTGGAAACCTATAAGGCTAGACTTGTTGCAAAGGGTTTTCGTCAAAGACCTGGTTTGGACTATGACGAAACTTTTTCTCCAGTGGCTATGCTCAAATCCATTCGGGTCCTTCTTGCTATTGCTGCCTTCCATGATTATGAAATCTGGCAGATGGACGTAAAAACGGCTTTTCTGAATGGAAATTTAGTAGAGAGCGTCTATATGGATCAGCCAGAGGGTTTCAATCAGAGTGGGAGCAGCGGGAAAGTATGCAAGCTGCTTAAGTCCATTTATGGACTAAAGCAGGCATCGCAGAGTTGGAACATCTGTTTTGATGAGACAGTCAAAGAATATGACTTTATAAAAAATCCAGATGAACCGTGCATATATAGTAAAGTTGTAGCCAGAAGTGTCGTATTCCTCGCCTTGTACGTGGATGGCATTCTATTGATAGGAAATGACATTCCTATGCTACAATCTGTCAAAGGATTCTTGTCACACAGGTTCTCCATGAAAGACCTGGGTGATGCCTCTTACATTCTGGGGATCCGGATTTATCGTGATAGATCCAAGAGGATGTTGGGACTTTCGCACTCCAGGTATATCGACACTGTACTGAAAAGATTCAGTATGGAAGATTCTAAGCGCGGTAATCTACCGGCTTGTCACGGAATCACCCTCTCCAAAGAGATGTCTCCCAAGACTGATTTGGAAAGGGAACGCATGTCTATTATACCCTACGCTTCTGCGGTAGGCTCTATAATGTATGCGATGTTGTGTACCAGACCAGATGTAGCTTACGCACTGAGCGTGGTAAGCCGGTATCAGTCAGACCCAGGGGAGAAGCACTGGATAGCAGTAAAGAACATTCTCAAGTACCTGAGAAGGATTAAGGAGATGTTCTTGGTTTACGGCGGAAAAGACCTCAGGTTGGAGGCCTTTGCTGATTCCGGCTTTCAGAGTGATAAGGACGATTCCAAGTCCATGTCGGGTTATGTCTTTACCCTCAACGGAGGGGCGGTGTGCTGGAAGAGCTCCAAGCAGGACACCGTTGCTGACTCGACGATGGAAGCGGAGTATATAGCTGCTTGCGATGCCGCAAAAGAAGCAGTCTGGATGAAGAAGTTCCTAACAGAACTTCAGGTGGTTCCTACCATAGTTGATCCAATACCTTTGTATTGCGACAACAACGGAGCTATAGCTTTAGCGAAGGAACCAAGGTCCCATCAGAAGTCCAGACACATCTTGAGGCGGTATCACCTGATCAGGGAGATCATTGATCGTCAGGAGATCGAGGTTCGGAGAGTTGCTTCTGAAGAGAACATTGCTAATCCATTCACGAAGGCCCTACCCCAGATTCAGTTCGAGAGGCTACTCGAGATCATTGGTCTACGATACGCCGGTACATGGCCCTAGTGCAAGTGGGAGATTGTTAGTGTTTATGCCCTAGAAGGCCATTACTGTATCATACTAGTTTGTATATTACTTAATGGAAGCTTGGGATATTCACATGTATATAACAGTCTTGCTAAACATGGTAGTATGCTACTTGGTTTTTCTATCTTAATATGTGAGTGTACGTATTGATAGAGCTCTTAGGATCTTGCTTGTCTACCAGCGTTGTGATGGCAGTCACACTAGTGGGGGCTGGGTAGTCTACAAGCACATCCTTATTCAGGTCCCTGGTCGTTGGATTATCGAGACAGAGCATCGATACTCCGGAGTAGACAGGTGTGTACGCTTCTCATCCCAGTTGGGGAGATGGACTGTCCTACAGCCGTCAGTACGTCGTACTGGAGATAGTATGCAGGTGCTCGTTAGGTTACGGGTACACCGGACAGGACTCACAGGGAACTGTTGGTTGGTTTTATACCAGTCGTCAGTGAACAGTTCCCAGGTGACATGAGTACAGCATAGTCCGCAGACTTGACACTGCTACTTCGCCTCGAGTGTGTCCCACTGTTCTTAGATTGCTACCCTACCACGGCTCAAAGGAGTCGTGCAAACAGGTAGCAGTTGGGTGCAGTCCCGAGCACTTGGAGGCAGTGGCGGTTAGACAGGATTCGTCTCTCCCGGTATTGGGATTTGATATCGCGCTGTGTCAGAGAGCCATTACGCAAAGTCCCTGGCCAGGGCAAGCGAGATTTGCTGGTAGGTTCCAGTAGTTTCTCAGGGTGTAATGAGCTTCGCTCTGACACGACTTATACCGCTATTAGGAGACTGACGCTTGCCGCCCCCCTAGGCCCGATATGCGATAGTCTAAGACGAACGGACCGGACTGTATGGAGATTGTCACAGCAGGCTCAGTAGGAGTTCGAATGGGTTTTCTCATCGGCCTTCTTATCGACAACTACCTGGGGACCGTTACGTACAGCTAGTGCCGCTTGCGGTCTGTGGTTAAACCCACTGCCAGCGTAGTAGTCGAGTCTCTATAGTCCCACACAGAGAGTTTCCTACTCCAGGCGAAACGATATAGAGGTCGTATGGTTTTACGACAAAGGGTTCGGACGCGTATGTGTGTTTACACACTTACGTCGTTTGGACAGTTTTTACCAGTCGGCTTTGGTTTAAGCCAGTTACTGGTATCCGGTTATTGGATTTATACAGTCTAAAGTTTTTCCGTATTTTTTGCGGATCGGAGGGGCGTTCTCGTAATTACGCGAGAAGCTTCTAGAAGATGGTGACTAAGGAGGTTTAGGTGGCATATACATTGAATGAGATTAGTGAGTCATGAGAGTGATTCATCATGGTCATTAATGCATCATAAATGCTTAATGACTCATGACAATGAATCACCACTTGATATTTGTGAAGCATGATTATTCATCACTTCTTTTTCTTTTCTTGAAAAATGTAAATGCTTCATATATATTATGATAACTTACTATTCTCACTTCATAATATCATTCACATTCTCTCTCCTCTAGCTCACTCTCTTCAAACCCTAATCCCCACCTCTCATGTGTTGAGAACAAGGATTAGTTAGACTAAACAATCCATAACCCTCACTCTATCTCATCTATCTTCTTTGATTAGCAATCCAAGAAGGTTAGTTGCCTCAAGTTTAGAGGCTAAGCTTGGAGTTTTGCTCTCGGGTGGATCATCTACTACATCGAGAAGGCCGAGGAGGACGAGGAGATCGTAAAGCCGAAGGACTTGGTTCGATAGGTATAATCCCTAAGCATAATAGTTTAGAACAACTATGTGTTTGGTTAGTTATCGTTTAGCTTCGATTCAAGCGGTTAGTCGATGTTCGTTCACTAAACAAGTTCGTTTTTGAAAATTCCGCCTCCCCACAAATATTGGGGTGTAGTACATCGACTTACAGAAACTTGTGAAGAAAACACACTCTACTACTTGGCAAGAGGTAGAGGATGATGAAATAGGAAGTGGGTTCACTTTAGAATTGGATTTCTCACACTTTTCATCAATCCACCATTGATGAAGTCAAGGTTTCTTCTTTGTAGAAGATGATGAAGAAGAAGAAAGTGTTATGATAAGTTGATTAAAAAAGAATAGAAAATCAATACTTATCATAATTCTAACTATGGTTATGTGTAGAGAATTGACCAAGGTTAAAGAAATGGTTAGGGTTAAGGATGAGATAAGAATGGTGGTCAAGGTCAAAGCTTCATGAAGCTTCAACTAAACAACAAATTAAGCCACCATTCTTTTCTCTTTTCCATTTATTTTCCAAAATGTATAAACAAATAAATAAGTAATGGAAAAATAAAACCCTAATTATATGTTTAACCATGGTTTAATTCTTTACACTTAACCAAGTAAACATGTATCATCAAACATGATACAATCATGTGTACAAAAGTATATCACATATACAACGTGCACAAACCGAGTGAGAAAATCCATTTAAAGTGAACCAATACTAGTTAATGCAAAGTAATATATCAAATATATAATTATGCATTAAATCATTAAATCAACACTTGATTCAATGATCCGGTCATGTCGCACACAACCGACTAGTATACAATGTATCGACTTATCGAATCAATCCTTGATTCGATAACTAGGTTATATCTCATACAACCATTCGACACATTCATCGCGAGAATGAAATACGGTATCACATACACGCATTATTCTCGGTCCCGCACATATCTCATATGCGCTCCTATTTCGTTTCGCTTGAGCCAGGAAACCTCTGTGTAGGACTCTAAAGACTCGTCAATACGCCGGCAGCAGATGATGATCATATCAAGCACCCACAAGCCGCAAGCGGTCTGCTAAACGTAACGGCCACCCGGGTATTGAGCGATCTGAAGATCGACGAGCAAGCCTGCTCACACTCCAGTGAATCCAACCAGTAACACTACCGTACAGTCCGGTCTGATCGTCTGATATATCGCATATCTTGCCTAGGGGTGGTAAACGTCAGACCCCAATAGCTCGATAAGTCGTGTCGATATGAGGTCTATAACAATTCGAGAAACTGCTGGTAACACTTACCAGTAAATCTCAGCAACCCTGACCAGGGATTTCCTGTTATAGCCAATCGAACACAGCGCAACATCAACTCCCTATACCGGGAGAGACGAATCCCCTCCTATCACTCATTGCCTCCATGTGATTCGGGACTGTACCCAAAAACCACCGTTTTGCACGCCCTCTTAAACGTGGTAAGATGGAAATCAAAGCACAGTGGGAACCACACAAGACTCTATGACGATCTCGGGTCAACAGACTACTCTGTACCAGTGTCACCAGAGAACTGCCATCTGACGTGAGGTATAATACCATCTGGGAGTTCTCGGCGAGTCCGTCCAGTGTACCCAGTCTCTACTGAGCACCCGTATATCATCTCTGATGTCAAACACCAATGGATATGGGATCATCCATCGCCCATCTGTATGGGTCGAGAAGGTACACGCTAGTCTACTCTGGTATATCGATGCCCCGTCTCGATACACCCACGACTGGGGACTTTGAAGGATGTACTTATGGACTACCATGTCCCCACTAGTATGATCCGCATCACAGTCCAGGCAGTCAAGTACACATCCTAAGGGCTTTACCAACATGTAATAGAGAGACAATCAGTGTACACGTTAAGCTAAAGAGTAACCAGATAGCATACTATCATGTCGAGCAAGAAAGTCCTCCCTATATATGTCCCAGCATCCACTACAATATACATCCAATGTACAGTAATGGCCTCTAAGGCATACATATAACTAACATCGACTGTATACACTAGTCTACTCTGGAGTATCGATGCCCTGTCTCGAAACTTCCACGACTAGGGACTCTTTAAGGATGTGCTTACAGATCCCAGCTCCCACGTATATGATCGCCATCATACTGCTGGTAGTCAAGCAAGAATCCTATGGGCTCTATCAACATGCAATAGCGAACTAAAGCATGTAAACTATGATAAAGACAAACCAGATAGCATACTATCATCTCGAGCAAGACTGTCATATCGGTATTGGTCCTGCCTCAATCATTGCAATCACATACCTGCGATCCAATAATTGACTTTGAGGGCACTATCTCCAACAGTATGATGCTAGGAGTCGAATTGTTATTAAAATAAATGTTTATTATTAGTCTTATTAGCATTGATCGGACTTACTTGTATAAGTTGGTCAGTAGCCTAGCTAAATCCAGGAAACACTGTCAATAATCGCCCAGTTTCCTATGAGAAAATCAATGCAATATGCACCAAATAATGGTGGCAACAAAATTAAGTTCCGACTCCTAGTATAGGTTTTTTCCCCCTTCTTTAATTTTTTGATATAAATAGTGTAATTCCACTGAGTTTCATTGAACATATGAAACATAAAACATAGCGGTTCCAAAGACTCAAAGAAGTCGTGCAAATTTGTTTTACTTGGTTACAGTCTTGAGCCACATGAAGTTAGTGAGCGATTATCAGGGATTCGTCTCTCCTTATATTAGGAGTCGATATCGCGCTGTGTTCGGTTGTCCATTACCCTAAATCTGTGACTACGATGGATGAGATTTACTTATACGAGTTCAGTAGTTTCTCGGTTGGTGATGAGCTTGACTCCGACACGACTTATTGGGTTATTACGGGTTTGACGTTATCCACCCTCTAGACCCGGTATGCGATACACTTAGACGAAGAGACCGGATTGTATGGAGATTGTCCATTCAGGCTCAGTAGGGTACGGACGAACTTGATTGTCGACTTTCCTTTCGGTATATATCTGGGCAGCCGTTACGTACAACTAGTACCGCCGATGTACTTGTGATTATAGATTTATCCAGTAACTCACTGCCTGCGTATTTTCAAGTCTTTAGAGTCCTGCACAGAGGTTTTTCCTGGTTCAGGCGATATGATGGAGTTGACGTATGTCGGTACATACAGGGGTCTGATTAAATACGTGTACAAGCTCCACGAACTTTAATCAGATGGTTGATAATACTAACATACGATTGATAATACTAACCAGCTTAAGATTAAGCCAGATTATTAAATCAAGTTTTGATTTAATAATTTATATATATATATATATATATATTCTAGTATGATTGTTCACTATTCATTTTCTCTTTCTTGGCTATTCATATTTTTATACGGATACATGTATATGTATTTCGATACGTATACCGGCTTGTATTCTATATTTATATGGAATACTTTCTAGAAAGAGGACATCTCATTTGTGAATATTCATTTATGAATATTCTAGAAAATGAGGTGAAGGGTGAGATGGCTTTGGATATGGTTTTGAAAATGTAAAATGGGATGCTCCATTTGTTTATGGAAAAATGGCCGTGATGTTTTTTTAGTGTGGAAAAATTATGAAGCCATTCTATTTTTTTCATCCAACCCTTAGCTCTTGTGGTATGGCTGCTTCTTTATCCTCCTCCTCTTTCTTCGTCATTTGCTCTCTTATGTATTAGTTTGAAACTTAAAATGAGAGTGGAAAATTCGTACATCCCCACTCTTCATTTCTATCGAGCTTGGAGCTTCGGTTGATTCACTAGATGAAACTGGAGCTTGGATCGGTTCTCTCGGATGGATCATTTTCGGGAAGGACGGTCGCCTTTCAAGCATGTTTCCGACGGCCTACGAGGAACTTGGAGGGGTCTTCCATGATTTGGTGGACACACATCAAGGTTGTAATCCCTAAATCTTGGTGTAACATTTCAAAAAATATAGAAGAAATATTATTTTGGGAATTTTTATAATTAAATATTAAATATAATGAATATTTTAATAATTCGGTATAATTAAATACCGATAAATTGGGAAAAAATTGGAAAATTATAGAAATTACCAAAAAGAGGGTACTTTATGTGATTTAATCAAAGTATAAAAGTTTATGATTTATTTGACACTATTTTAGTGCTAATCGCGATTAAAAATCGCTAATTACGGATTAAGCGTGTTTTGTGCACATAGCATGCACAAAGCTTTTTTTCACACTTATGCATTTTCTACCATGGTTTCATTTGGGTTTCCTATTTAAATTTTAAAAGAATGAGAAGATAAAAGAAAAGAAAAAGAAAAGAAATGAGAATATTAAACAATGGTGCATAGTGTAAGGTATGGGTGAGAGAGAGTGAGGTGGGGGGGGGGTCAAACCTTGGTCTTGGCTTTGTTTCATTCACCATTTTCATCACTAACCTCTCTCTCTTCAGCTCATGGCAGCACCTCCCCTCCCTCCTCTTCAAAACCCCCGCTTCATCACTAAAAATCCATCAAAAGTCCATCCTCACTTCACAAAACTTGTGCACAAGCCCTCTAGCTATACATTGGACCAAGAAAAATCACATTTTGGTGCTGTAGGGCATTCTTGGGTCCCAAATGAGATAATCCTTTCACAATTAGTGTAGTGTTCCATATGCTTAAGCCTCATTTCAAGTTTAAAATCGTTTTGGCGAAATTTAGTGAACTTTGAAAACTCAAGTTAGGAATTAGGGTTGGATTTGAATAGAGATGGTGTAATTGGGCTTTAGAGATGACCTTAGACCCTCTATAATGATAGGAACCTAGACGAAACACCATACAAAAACCTGGAACTGAAAACAGAACTTTGCAATGTCGGTTTGTAAGTTTTAGGGTGTGAAGGGAAATCTGGAATGAACCGGGGCATTTACGAGATAAATAAACAACTTCAGAGACCTAGACAGACTACCACGAGACCACCATGTAAAGACGAGACCCTAAATCCCCAGGAAAACTGAGGAGGCTGGTTTTGTCAAGGGAGTGGCCGGCCACATGGTGATGGAATGTGTCTAAATTGTTCCAGTAGCTCATATGTACCCTATACATCACCCCAGAGTTGTTTGCTTACCTTGTTTTCACCTGAGACAAAATCTAGGACCACTTTTCTGGGTTGCTGCCATGTGTTTCATGATGTATATGGATTTAAGTTTTGATATTTGTGTTTGTACTTGGTCACTTGACGTTTGTACGTCTATCCCGAGTATTATTGGGTTGAGTTGCGAGATTCAAACTATATGTTCTAACCTATAGGCTTTTAAGCGTGTCGTTTCGCAATGTGAGTAGATTATATCTATGGGGGAAGTCGGGTGGATGGCGTATAACACCCCCGCAGTTCGATGTTTAGTATACTATATATATATATATATATATATATATATGATAGCGTTATGTGTGACATGGATATTCAAGATGTGATTAGGTGTACTATGGTTAGGTTAGGGTTTAGAAGTAAACTAGTATAGTTTCCTAGTTGCGAACCCTAGAATAGGTTTACACCCACACGCACTCACATGCTTACTTGTTATACTTATACCTGAATGATGAGGATAGTGGATGATATTTGGAGATGAGTCGATGTGATTGGGCATAGTACCATGAGATCGGTGATATGATGTGATTCGTATTTGGGATACGACATGAGCTTTTAGCGGGCCTTTGGACGTGTGTTTTACACACGCATTTATATTTACATAGATAGTATCTGTTTGTACTAGACTTAGATCAGTACCCTAGTTCATGAGATATGATGATAAAGATACCAGTTAATTGATGAGATAAATGTGATATTGACCCGTACCCGGATTTAGGATGCCGTATGATGATTTACCGTACGAGCTTTCTTTGATGATAATATCCGCACTCATGACTCGAAGATGTCTTATGATATTGTATCGTACGCGGTACCATTGAGGCGGGATCACCGACTATTATATGTATATATGTATCGACTCAGATTTAGGTGGTTTCCATACAATTTCTATTAGCTTATTAGTTAGATCTGTAGTTACTTGTAGATGTTAGACTAGACCCGAGTCTACCTATTTCAAAAACTAACGAATCGCGAGTATTTCAAAGACAAGCAAAGGGATTCTACGGGTATTTTCAAAAGACGCATCTTTTCTTAAAAACACCGTAGCCCTTATTTTTCTAAAAACCCCGATTCGTCTTCTTTCAAATGGCAAAACTGTATGACATTTATATATCGATATAGATTCTTCACTGTTGCATTCATTATTCGATTTCCGCATATTCTTGCTATTCACATCGCATTGCATGTGTTAATGTGTTTATCGTTATATTAAACCTATGCTGTCAGGACACCAGCACCATTATCGATGATGCGTATGTTCCACGTACACCTGCTTGCCGGCTCACACACTTCTGTTAGTGTATATGCCCTAGAGGCCATTACTGTATCATACTAGTTTGTATATTACTTGATGGAAGCTTGGGATATTCACCTTGTATAAACAATCTTGCTCAATATAGTAGTATGCTACTTGGTTTGTTTCTACTTCAATGTGTACTTGTGTTTATTTCAGTATATCACTTATACGCATTAGTGGAGCCCTTAGGATCTTTTCTTGATTACCAGCGTTGTAATGGCAGTCACACTAGTGGAGGCGGGGTAATCTATAAGCACATCCTTATACAGGTCCCTAGTCGCAGGACTATCGAGACAGGGCATCGATACTCCGGAGTAGACTAGCGTATGCGCTTCTCATCCCAGTGTGGGAGATGGTCTGTCCCACAGCCATCAGTACGTCGTACTGGAGATAGTATACGGGTGCTCGTTGGGTTACGAGTACACTGGACAGGACTCGTCGGGAACTGACAGGTTGGTATTATACCTATCGTCAGTTATCAGTTCCCAGGTGACATAAGTACAGCTTAGTCCGCTGACTTGACACTGGCACTTCGCCTCGAGTGTGTTCCCACTGCACTTTGATCACTACCCTACCACGGCTCAAAGGAGTCGTGCAAACAGGTGATGGTTGGGTGCAGTCCCGAAGCACTTGGAGGCAGTGACGGTTAGACAGGATTCGTCTCTCCCGGTATTGGGGGTTGACATCGCGCTGTGTCTAGGAAAGCCATTACACGAGTAGTCCCTGGCCAGGGCAAGCGAGATATACTGGTAGGTTCCAGTGTTATCTCAGGGTGTTTTGGGCTTCACTCCGACACGACTTGTACCGCTATTGGGGGACTGACGTTTTACCGCCCCCTAGGCCCGACATGCGATGTATCAGACGAACAGACCGGACTGTACGGAGAATGTCACATTCAGACTCAGTAGGAGTTCAGATGGGGTTTCACCTCGTCAGCCTTCTTGTCGACATCTACCTGGGGACCGTTACGCACAGCTAGTGCCGCTTGCGGTCTGTGGTTAAACCCACTGCCAGCGGAGTGTCGAGTCTTTAGAGTCCCACACAGAGGGTATTCGCCTCTGGGCAAAACAGAGTAGAGGTCGCATGGTTTTGCGACAGGGTTCGTTCTCATCCGCGCACTTGTGCACGTTTGGAGTCCGGACGGATTATACTGGCAGGCTCTGGTTTGAGCCAGATACTGGTATATGTTTTGGGGGTTGCTTTTATATCTTGGTATTCTTGTTCCTCGGAACGAGAATGCAGGTGTGTATGCACAGTTGCTTGAGGCGGAGGATGAGTTTTTTCATTAGGGTTTCGGAACGGGTGCGTATGCACAGTTGACAGTTATCATTTTCCAAACCCTAATGGATTTATGAATTATCTATTAATAATAGTAATTAAATGAGAATTATGTTATGGTTGATTTTTGTTGACTTGTTGACCATGGTTGACTTGTTGACCATTGACCACCATCATGCTTTGAAAGATCCTCCTTGATTCATGCTTACACTTCATTTAAAGAAGCATGATAGTGGTCATTCCAAATTACCATCAACTATTGTTATTTTGAATTATTATTATTTAGATAATTGTTTTTCTTTTGGCATTATGGTTGCTAGAAAGAAAAAGATATCTCATTATCTCATTTTAGCTTCTCTCTCCTCTCTTCATCTTCTTCTTCCTCTAGCAAAGAGAAACCTTCTCATGTGTTGAGAATCCTTCTCTTTAAAAAGAAAAGCAAACCCTAGTCACTCTCTACTCATTCTAGGTTCAAGGTTTAGCAAGCCGGAAACCCTAGTTCACTCAAAGATCGAGGAAGAGCCCAAAGGTCGAACCTTCGAGGTGGATCCATCTTCGACGGAAGAAGGCGACGAAAAGAGAACCATCAACCTCTACAAGGTTTAAAGAAGAAAGAGTTCAAGTTTAGGTATAACCATCTTCCATAGTAGCTAACTCCTTTTAGCGTATTTGCTAGTTTAGTTTAGACACGATCCCGACCTTGTTTAGTCCATGTTGCCTCTTGCGATAAAAATTTGTTTTTTATACCGTTTCCGCCTCCCCGTAAGAACCGGGGGTCGCAATATGGACTTACAGTGGTATCAGAGCCTAACTAAACTTAAACTAGCTTGGTAGTGAAGTGTAACGAAGTTCGGAACCGAAAAATCGCAAAACCGGAAAAACCAAAACCCTAAGTTTCTGTTGAAATTTTTTCTGCTCAAAATGAAAAACTTTATACTTGTAAATTCGGCTCAGGGTTTTGTTTGAACACACAAGAAATACGATGCCCTAATTCGATTAAACCGCCGTGCTTCCGCGGCACGAGGTAGGCATTTGCCGCGGAAGCGCCGCAGTTTATTATCTTCTCTGCTTCGTTTTTCGTGCAGTGCTCTTCTGTGTTGGTTTTGGGATTTTTAAAATATATTATATGTGCCCAGATTTTCCAGAACTGAAATTCACTTTTGGGGTCCTATAATTCCGTATTTTTTTCCGAACTTCACTGCACTTTGACTATGATGGTTATATCTGTGATGCTTGCATGTATTGAACGTCGGCTAATCGCTATAGGTCGATTAGTCGGGGTTATACATGATCTGTGTTTGATATTGGAATGTGTATATGAATGTGTTGGACTGTCGCGGGTGAATAGCCGGGGTGGATGTGAGATGAGCTTTTGTTTTTCTTTCATTCATTGTAAATGTAAATTGATGTAATAATATTATTTGTTTGGCCGCACAACCGGGTCGGGGTTGTAGCCGTCATTGTATAATTCTTTTTACTGTTTTTGCTCCTAGGATAGACCCATGGAGGGGTGCACAAACTACCGGGAACTTGGCGGGTAGTTTGCCGCACCCGTAGGGGTCTTGGGTGGGGTATTTGGCTATTCACCGCGACCGTGTAATCCGCTTTTCATTGCAGGCTCGAAAGGATTGCGGATTGCTAGTATATCCAATGTATTCATCTGTGATCTGTAATGTCTATCATTGCTTTCTATTTAGGCGTTGCTTATGTTTTACAGCCGCGCTAGCCCAGCCCCCGCTCTGTCGTTAGTTAAGTAACCTAACGAGTGATGACGGGACCCCGTGGCGAATGCGAATGGCATAAGCGTACGTCATATTTTGGTTGTTTTCTGCAATGGTAGGATTAAATGATGGGACGCATTAAAAGAACTAATGCAAGAATATCACGCATTAAAAGAACTAATGCAAGATAATAAACCAAGTTTAAGTCGATGGAACACTTTCGAAAAACCACTCGGTTCTTTTCAAAACTAACTTTTAAATGCGGAGCTTGAGCCACTCCTTCTAAAAGCTATCTCGTTCCATCGATTATATCAAGTTCACTACGTTCACGGTTTCGCCAAAACCATCCGTAGCCCTCCGTCGTTTCATATGAATATTCAACAGTATTCAAGCTGTGTTTGTTGGCCTTAGTCAAGGCACAGTGTTTGGTAGCTGGTGGGTATTCATATGTTGCATAGATAGAATGCGTTGGTTTGGGACAGTCGTATTGCCTTGTTGGCCATAGTCAAGGGCATATACGGGTGGGTTCAAATTAACCTGGATAACGACGGGAAGAACTTGACATGTGACTTATGATTTGTTGGCCTTAGTCAAGGTCATAAGAGCATGGGGCAAAAATCCACATCGGGAGTTTCATAAGTACTGAAACTTGCTAGATTTGCATACCATTTGGAGTGTGATGATTATGGTAGGATTCCTTCATTTTCGTCACGCAATGATATTTGGATCCCGATCCTACTGTGAGTATATGCTACTCCTCGGGAAATTTCTCACTTAACGATCAATGCTATAAACCTAGTAGGTGCCTAGAAAGGTGTTAGCGGGGCTACGCCCCCAGGGAAAAGAGGTTCTTAAATTAAGGAACTTCGCGAAAGCGTTGGAAAACCTCCCTCGAAGTACCGACACTGGCCTGGCTGAACGGTTAAGCAAGTATTGTGCGGTGGGATTGATCCCGGCTAATTCTTCCTTTGTGGTTTGAGGAGGGATTCGAGAGACAGTGGGAGCCATCCTGTTTAGACAAATTAAAAACCATTCTAAACTTGCAAGAGCATCGTGCTAAGTGTTTCTTCTCTCCCCCTGCAGCGACCAAATCGAAATGACTGGACTTAAGTTACTTCTAGATAAAAACATACTGACAGGGCCAAACTACAAAGATTGGCTCAGGAATGTTAAATTGGCAATCTCTTACGACAAGCTGGGGTATCTTCTTACCACCAAAGCTCCCCCCGTCCCAGGTCCCACCTCCAGCGTCGCGGATAAGGAAATCCGTAAGACTTGGGAGATTGACAGCGCGAAGGCCAGGTGCCTCGTACTTGCCTCAATGGACAACGACCATCAGAGGAGGCACGAGAATATGGATTTGGAATCCATATTTCTTCATACAAAAGAACTGTATGGAGAGCAGTCTCGTATCGCAAGATACGAAGTGTCGAAGAAGTTATTTTCGACAAAGTTGGCCGTCGGATCATCGGTAGCGGACCACTTGCTTAAGATGATTGGCTACACTGAGGAGCTCGCGGAACTTGGGACCACGTTGGACAGTGAACTCTATACGGATATAATTCTCCAGTCCCTTCCATCCACTTACGCCCAGTTCATACTGAATTTCAACTTGCAAGAAAAGGAAGTTGAACTTTCAGAACTCCTCAACCTGCTGAGGAGCGCAGAGGGCACCCTACAGAAGGGTAGGGAGACACCCGCTTTGTTTGTAGGAGGATCTTCTTCCTCTAGGTCCAAGGCGAAAGCCAAAAGAAAGAGGAAGAAAGCCCCCGCCAAACCAAGAGGCGGTGTTAGTAAAGTGGGTACGAAGGGAAAGGAAAAGGCAACAAAGATTGCGGGGAAGCTTGTTGGTAAAGAGGAATGCTTCTATTGTCACAAGAGTGGACACTGGAAGAAAGATTGCAGGGCTTGGAAAGCCAGGACACAGGAACTGAAGCAGGTTGCGGCTTCAGCTTCAGGTGTGTATGTTATTGAAAACTGTCTTTCTATAAACTCTACTTCCTGGGTATTGGATACCGAATCAGGATCTCATATCTGTAATTCTTTGCAGGCGTTGAGAAACCGTAGGGTTTTGAAGGCAGGTGACATGACCCTCAAAGTTGCGAACGGAGCTAGCATGGATGCTAAAGCCGTGGGGGACTATCACCTGGGAATGTCAGATGGGCATGTTTTGGTTTTGCGTAATTGCTTTTTTGTACCCAACGCAACTTGTAATATCATTTCTGTATCTTTGGTTTCTAAAGAAGGTTATGAATTTGCGTTTGTAAGTAATGTTGTAAACATTCACCTTAATCAAGTTCTGATTGGGTCAGGTACACTGAGCAATGGTATATACGTATTAAACCACCCACAGATTTTCAATGTCCAGAATACACACAAAAGAAAGTCTCCAGATATCAATCAGGCTTTCTTATGGCATTGTAGACTGGGTCACATCAATGAGACACGGTTGACTAAGTTACATAAAGAAGGATACTTGGATCCGTTCGAGTATCAGTCTTATGCTACTTGTGAATCTTGTCTCATGGGAAAGATGACAAAGACTCCGTTCACTGGACACGGAGAAAGAGCGAGCGAGCTCTTGGGACTCATACACAGTGACGTGTGTGGTCCAATGTCTACACATGCGCGAAGCGGTTATTCATACTTCATTACTTTCACAGACGATTTCTCTAGGTATGGACATGTCTTCTTAATGAAGCACAAATCCGAGGCCTTTGAGAAATTTCGGGATTACAAGAATGAAGTTGAAAAACAAACCGGCAAAAGTATCAAGATTCTAAGATCGGATCGAGGTGGAGAATACTTAAGTGCCGAGTTCCTGAATTACTTAAAAGAGAATGGGATTCTCTCTCAGCGTACTCCTCCATACACTCCGCAACATAACGGTGTATCGGAAAGGAGGAATCGAACCCTATTGGATATGGTTCGTTCCATGATGAGTAAGGCTGAGTTACCGCGATCTTTTTGGGGATATGCACTAGAAACAGCTGCACATCTCTTGAACCAAGTTCCTACTAAGACTGTGCCTACCACACCATATCAGATGTGGAGTGGGAAGAAACCCTGTCTTAAAGCCTTTAAGACATGGGGATGTCCAGCTTTTGTTAAAAAGCAGCATGCGGACAAGCTCGAGGCACGCTCAGTACAGTGCAAGTTTGTGGGATACCCAAAGAACTCCAAGGGGTATCTATTCTATTACGCAGAGGAGCAAAAAGTCCTTGTTTCTCGTCATGCCCACTTCTTGGAAACTGAGTTTTTGGAAAATCAGATAAGTGGGAGCGCAGTAGAACTGGATGAAATTCCAGAACCTCAGACTATTACTGAAAGCTTAGTGGAACCAGAGGGTTCAAATGAACAGGACATTCCTACGCCGCTCCGCAGGAGTAGTAGGCAGTCTCATCCGCCCGAGAGATACTACGGTTTTCTCATAGACGGGGATAGAGAGGATTGCATCATAGACTATGATGAGCCTACTAGCTTCCAGCAGGCCGTTCAGAGCGTAGACTCGGTAAAATGGCTGGATGCAATGCGGACCGAAATGGAGTCCATGTACACCAACAAAGTATGGACGTTGGACATTGCTCCAGACGGGGTAAAACCCGTAGGATGCAAGTGGATCTTCAAAAGGAAGATTGGTGTAGATGGACAGGTTGAGACCTATAAAGCTAGACTTGTAGCAAAGGGTTTCCGTCAAAGACCTGGCTTGGACTATGACGAAACCTTTTCTCCAGTGGCTATGCTGAAATCCATTCGGATCCTTCTTGCCATTGCTGCTTTCCACGATTATGAGATTTGGCAGATGGACGTAAAAACCGCTTTTCTAAATGGAAATTTAGAGGAGTGTGTCTATATGGATCAGCCAGAGGGTTTCATTCAGAGTGGGAGCAGCGGAAAGGTGTGCAAGTTGCTTAAGTCCATCTATGGACTAAAGCAGGCATCGCGGAGTTGGAACATCTGTTTTGATGAGACGGTCAAGGAATTTGACTTTATCAAAAATCCAGATGAACCATGCATCTATAGTAGATTTGTAGCGAGAACTGTAGTATTCCTTGTTTTATACGTGGATGACATTCTCTTAATAGGAAATGACATTCCTATGCTACAATCTGTCAAGGGTTTCTTGTCACACAGGTTCTCCATGAAAGACCTGGGAGATGCCTCATACATCCTGGGGATCCGGATCCATCGTGATAGATCCAAGAGGATATTAGGACTTTCACAGTCCAGGTACATCGACACCGTACTGAAAAGATTCAGTATGGAAGATTCCAAGCGCGGTAACCTACCGGCTTGTCACGGGATCACCCTCTCTAAAGAGATGTCTCCCAAGACTGATTTGGAGAGGGATCGCATGTCTATTATACCCTACGCTTCTGCGGTAGGCTCTATAATGTATGCGATGTTGTGTACCAGACCGGATGTAGCTTATGCACTGAGTGTAGTAAGCCGGTATCAGTCAAACCCTGGGGAGAAACATTGGATAGCAGTAAAGAACATTCTCAAGTACCTGAGAAGGTCTAAGGAGATGTTCTTGGTGTATGGTGGAAAAGACCTCCAGATCGAGGCCTTTGCTGACTCCAGCTTCCAGAGTGATAAGGATGATTCCAAGTCCATGTCGGGTTTTGTCTTTACCCTCAATGGAGGGGCGGTGTGTTGGAAGAGTTCCAAACAGGAAACCGTTGCAGACTCGACTATGGAAGCGGAATACATCGCTGCATCTGATGCCGCAAAAGAAGCTGTCTGGATAAGGAAGTTCTTAAAAGAACTTCAGGTGGTTCCGTCCATTGTTGACCCAGTACCTCTGTATTGCGACAACAACGGGGCTATAGCTTTAGCAAAGGAACCCAGGTCCCATCAGAGATCCAGGCACATCTTGAGGCGGTATCACCTGATCAGGGAGATCGTGGATCGCAAGGAGATCGAGGTTCGGAGGGTTGCTTCAGAAGAAAACACTGCAGATCCATTCACCAAGGCCCTACCCCAGACTTAGTTCGAGCGGCTGATCGAGATGATAGGTCTTCGATACGCCAGTACATGGCCTTAGTGCAAGTGGGAGATTGTTAGTGTATATGCCCTAGAGGCCATTACTGTATCATACTAGTTTGTATATTACTTGATGGAAGCTTGGGATATTCACCTTGTATAAACAATCTTGCTCAATATAGTAGTATGCTACTTGGTTTGTTTCTACTTCAATGTGTACTTGTGTTTATTTCAGTATATCACTTATACGCGTTAATGGAGCCCTTAGGATCTTTGCTTGATTACCAGCGTTGTAATGGCAGTCACACTAGTGGGGGCTGGGTAATCTATAAGCACATCCTTATACAGGTCCCTAGTCGCAGGACTATCGAGACAGGGCATCGATACTCCGGAGTAGACTAGCGTATGCGCTTCTCATCCCAGTGTGGGAGATGGTCTGTCCCACAGCCATCAGTACGTCGTACTGGAGATAGTATACGGGTGCTCGTTGGGTTACGAGTACACTGGACAGGACTCGTCGGGAACTGACAGGTTGGTATTATACCTATCGTCAGTTATCAGTTCCCAGGTGACATAAGTACAGCTTAGTCCGCTGACTTGACACTGGCACTTCGCCTCGAGTGTGTTCCCACTGCACTTTGATCACTACCCTACCACGGCTCAAAGGAGTCGTGCAAACAGGTGATGGTTGGGTGCAGTCCCGAAGCACTTGGAGGCAGTGACGGTTAGACAGGATTCGTCTCTCCCGGTATTGGGGGTTGACATCACGCTGTGTCTAGGAGAGCCATTACACGAGTAGTCCCTGGCCAGGGCAAGCGAGATATACTGGTAGGTTCCAGTGTTATCTCAGGGTGTTTTGGGCTTCACTCCGACACGACTTGTACCGCTATTGGGGGACTGACGTTTTACCGCCCCCTAGGGCCGACATGCGATGTATCAGACGAACAGACCGGACTGTACGGAGAATGTCACATTCAGACTCAGTAGGAGTTCAGATGGGGTTTCACCTCGTCAGCCTTCTTGTCGACATCTACCTGGGGACCGTTACGCACAGCTAGTGCCGCTTGCGGTCTGTGGTTAAACCCACTGCCAGCGTAGTGTCGAGTCTTTAGAGTCCCACATAGAGGGTATTCGCCTCTGGGCAAAACAGAGTAGAGGTCGCATGGTTTTGCGACAGGGTTCGTTCTCATCCGCGCACTTGTGCACGTTTGGAGTCCGGACGGATTATACTGGCAGGCTCTGGTTTGAGCCAGATACTGGTATATGTTTTGGGGGTTGCTTTTATATCTTGGTATTCTTGTTCCTCAGAACGAGAATGCAGGTGTGTATGCACAGTTGCTTGAGGCGGAGGATGAGTTTTTTCATTAGGGTTTCGGAACGGGTGCGTATGCACAGTTGACAGTTATCATTTTCCAAACCCTAATGGATTTATGAATTATCTATTAATAATAGTAATTAAATGAGAATTATGTTATGGTTGATTTTTGTTGACTTGTTGACCATGGTTGACTTGTTGACCATTGACCACCATCATGCTTTGAAAGATCCTCCTTGATTCATGCTTACACTTCATTTAAAGAAGCATGATAGTGGTCATTCCAAATTACCATCAACTATTCTTATTTTGAATTATTATTATTTAGATAATTGTTTTTCTTTTGGCATTATGGTTGCTAGAAAGAAAAAGATATCTCATTATCTCATTTTAGCTTCTCTCTCCTCTCTTCATCTTCTTCTTCCTCTAGCAAAGAGAAACCTTCTCATGTGTTGAGAATCCTTCTCTTTAAAAAGAAAAGCAAACCCTAGTCACTCTCTACTCATTCTAGGTTCAAGGTTTAGCAAGCCGGAAACCCTAGTTCACTCAAAGATCGAGGAAGAGCCCAAAGGTCGAACCTTCGAGGTGGATCCATCTTCGACGGAAGAAGGCGACGAAAAGAGAACCATCAACCTCTACAAGGTTTAAAGAAGAAGGAGTTCAAGTTTAGGTATAACCATCTTCCATAGTAGCTAACTCCTTTTAGCGTATTTGCTAGTTTAGTTTAGACACAATCCCGACCTTGTTTAGTCCATGTTGCCTCTTGCGATAAAAATTTGTTTTTATACCGTTTCCGCCTCCCCGTAAGAACCGGGGGTCGCAATATGGACTTACAACTTCATCATCGATAATTGCCATGTCACAACACTGTACGACTTTTGCATTCAGGATATGACCCCTTGCATGACATACATGCGTGCATACATATTGTACACACATACTTGCATACATACATATTTGCACATACATAAATGATTCTGGCTTGATTTTGGAGATTTGGGAACTGCAAGATATATCTTAAAACTGTATTCATTTTAAAAGAGCGGCTACCCTCAATATGTGCATATTACCATTCCATGTTGCATGATATACTGATATGCTTACATTTCTTTTATATGTCACATACATCATGCTTTATGATTATACGCATTGAGATATGTTGTTTCCATGATATTTCTGGATTTGGGAACCGTGTGTATTTCAAAAGAGAGTATGTATTGATTTAAAAACCCGGTTACCTTTAATATGATATTTCAGTGCGCCCACCATGAGTTTTATCGATTCTGATGTATATATATATCCCATGCCAGGAGGAGTCGTGAGCCGTGTGCGGGTATATGGTGGGGCCTGGTATGGTACTCCGGGATAAGAAAGGGATGCTATGTATACAGACGGTGAGCCTGGCAGAGGGACTACTACCTACCGGTGATAGTATTTAAGCTCGGCGGATATCCGGAGGATACCGACCAGAGACGAGAGATGATACGGGCCGATCCGGACTGACGGAGCCCGTGGGCCGATCCGGATTGACGGATCCCGATATATGAGGATTTACGTGCCGATGCTGGGCACATGTTTCATGATGTTTTCGAGTGTCGATTCTGGACACTCAGGTTCCATGATTTGATATGTCGCGAGGGACACACGCTGATTTATATCCTCATACTTCCATGCATATGCTTTATGATATTTACATGCATGATGCTTTATATCATTGGGTGACACGTGGACGAGATCCACATGCATATAGTTGACATTGATGACATTGATCACATAGTTGGATGATATCCACATACTCATAGACTTCCTTATATATAGTTCACATTGATTACATTGATCATACCTCATACTTATGATATGTTTCTAACTGAGGCACTGAGACGAGCACTTGGTATTACACTGATGTATAAATGTTTACCCTTGCCACCCTATCATGCTTCAGACTTATTCATATTGAGGATATTATTATTACTGATCGTATTGATCTAGGATTGTGTCATACATTCGATTTCTGCTCTGCGATGTTCTCTATTCACGAGTTGGCAACTTACCCCGGTTGTGCCACAGTTCTTGCAGGTTTTGCCGTACATGTTTCACCGCGGCCTTTCCGGCACACTGCTTCCTTTCTGGGTGATTGCTTTTGTAGATCGGTTCACTCGCATCATGACCAGCCTTGTATTTATTTTTAATCAGTTGTATCTAGTAATTCTATCAACCAAATTTGTATATTTGTTTCAGACTTAGAAAACCAGTTGTGTATTATTTCGACCTTAGAGTCGTGCGTTGTAGTATTATGGTTTTCATGCTGATTTTGAGTTTCCTTTTAAGTTTTGATTCTCTCCCTTCGGCGTTGTATATTATACTGCTTGCGTGGTTATGACCGTCGATTGACGAAGAGCTAGCTCCCGCTTGGGGATGCCCTTTATCATTGTGCATATATTATTCTTGTTGTACCGCGTTCAGGGCCAGTATTTACAAAGAAAACTCTGCCGAAATTTTCAGAAAAGACTATAGATTTTAAAAATGCATATTCGGCTTACTTATCTAAAAACCTTGCTTTTAAAAAGATATTTTCTTTACTTCTTAAAAACTAGTTTTCTTTATTTACTCCTTAAAATGGTGTTAGATTTCTGGGCTTTTGGCTTACTTGAATTAGATGAGGTCCTATAGACGTCATATGATTCAAGGTCCAGTCACGTGCTATTTCGGGTCGTCACAAAGTTGGTATCAGAGCGCTAGGTTAACCTTGGTTCGAGTCTAAGTTTGACTATGCGGAGCCTAGAGCATTTGTATATATACGAAACTTAGGCTTGACCTTACGGAACTTAGACTTAGTCGAGAAGGTATTAGACCCGAATTTTCGTCGTGTAGGTTGACCTTGGTTGATGGAGTAGGTGACTCCAGTAGAGTGACGTACCGTGTGTATGTTCCGCGGCATACTTACGATACGCCACTCCGCTTGAGGAGCCTTGGGATGTACATTTCCTTGCATAATATTATATTCATTCCTATGATCTATCCTCATCGATTTTGGTTACGATTTAGCTACCACGATTGTATGGGCAGAGAGAGCTATGGCTAGAGTTGCGTCAGCACGAGCTCGTCACGGACGAGGACTGACCAGGGCGTGATTCCAGGGATCTATTGTAAGTGCACGGCGGCGCCCCGGCCGTCAATCCGACGGCCAAATGCGGAAGCGGTGATAAACTTTAAATTTTACTTGAACTGGCAAACCGCCGCGCACTAATACCCGGATCGAACCACTAACTAGTCCTAGCTAACAATAAGATGGGAAAGAGATATACCGACGATCCAAGTCCTCCGGTCTTCTCATCGTCGTCCCAATCTCCTGCGGAATGTCCCGTCTCCTCCTCGTCGCCGGAAGTGCACCACATCGCCTACTTCTTTTACGGGCTCCCACCTCAATGCCGAGGCAACTCGGGCACGAAGCTGGCTAGTCGACGTGCCCAAGGTTCGCTGTAGAATATGTAGTCCTCAAGTCTCACTTTGGGGTTGTGGAATTGCCATTTGGTGGAGGAATGATACTTGGAGCTTTGGAGATTGATCTTGTGGGATTTTGCAACATGAAATGAACCAAAATCCCACACTCAAAAAATGTTGGACAGCCACCAAGAGCTAAGGCCGGCCACTACAATAGAGAGGAGAGTGAGAATGGAGAGAGGAACAAAAATAATGGGAGCCATACTCATATCATGCAAGAGAGAGAGAGAGGAATGGTTATCATGAAAGAACATGGTCACCAAAACAAAAACCACACACAACCAACCTCACCCCTCATCATCATCAACAATCATGACTTTAAAAGTCAAGTCATGATGGAGTCAAAACAAGTCAATGATGGTGCACATCATGAAAGACATCATGATGCAACAAGATGCAAAGAACCCCCTCCATAAATGCCTATTTGCAACAATGCAAATAAACCCTCCTCCACCAATCTTCGGCCAATGAACGAAACAAAGGAAATCGGCCGAAATGGAAAGCAAACAGGCAACTCCAGAAAACTGGTCCCGTAATAAATTACAGGAAAACCCCGATACTGTGCATACACACCCGCATCTGTATTTCGACCGAAATACAAATGCAATGAGACAAAATCTACACTGTACTATATTAGGATCCGGCTTATACCAAAGCCGGCTAGTAATATCCGTTCGATCCTGATCCGTGCAATACCGCACGTATCTGATCGAACCCTGCCATATAACCATACGGCCTATAGTACAAACTGTCCGATCCTGATCCGTGCAATACCGCACGTATCTGATCGGACCTTGCCATATCTCCATACGGCCTCTACAACCTTTCGTCCGAAAGCTGAGTAACTGAATGTGGGGGACTCTAAAGACTCATCAACACCTTGGTTGTGGATTTAACCACTAGCACGTTAGAGGTATAAGCCAATACATAACGGGCCACCAGGTATTGACCAAAAGGGACGTCTGTGAGCGAACTCAGCCTGACACCCTACTGAGCCTGTCAGTGACAACATCCGTACAGTCCGGTCCGTTCGTCTATGAGCATCGCATGGCGGGCCTAAGGGGTTGGTAAAAGTCAGACCCCCAAAAGCGGTACAAGTCGTGTCAGAGTGTAGCCCAGAACACCCTGAGACACTACTGGAATACCTACCAGTAAATCTCCTTGCCTCAGCCGAGGGCTTCGTGTAATGGCTCTCCTAGACACAGCACGACCTCACCCCCAATACCGGGAGAGACGAACCCCTGAAGATACGCTCACTGCCTCCATGTGGCTCGGGACTGTACCCAACTAAAACCTATTTGCACGACTCCTTTGAGCCGTGGTAGGGTAGTAATCAAAGTATAGTGGGAACTCACACAAGACAAATGACGATCCCCAGGTCGATGAACTAACCTGTACACATGTCACCAGGGAACTGCCATCTGACGTCTGGTATATGACCAACTAGCATGTTCCCAGCGAGTCCTGTCCGGTGTACTCATAACCCAATGAGCACCTGTATACATCTTAGGTGATCCAACTGACACCAGTGGCTTGTGAGACCGGCCACCGCCCCTCGTCGGGGTCTCGACTGTATACACTAGTCTACTAAGGAGAATCAATGCCCTGTCTCGAAACTCTCACGACTAGGGACCATTTAAGGATATGCTTATAGACCCCCAGCTCCCACTTATATGATCGCCCTCATACTGCTGGTGGTCAAGCAAGAATCCTACGGGCTCTATCAACGTGTAATAGCGACGTGTCAGGTCACTTAAAACAGTAAACGATGATAAAGGTAAACCAGATAGCATACTATCATCTCGAGTAAGACTGTCCTGCCGGGATAGGTCCTCCATCAATCATTACAATCACGTACCTGTGACCTAATAATTGACTCTGAGAGCACTATCTCCAACAATCTCCCACTTGCACTCAAGGCTAATTATTGCGATGTCGCATACTCACAGCCCGTGTGATACCGAACACCCAACTCCTCTACTAGTCAGTCTCACAAAGCTCGTTTGCGAAACTATTGCGTTCGAGGAATAGCCTCAGTGAGTGGATCCGCTTTGTTGTCTCTTTCAATGTCTCTCTATATCTCAAGTTCGCGGAGAAAGCCATCTCCCGAAATGAGCAATACCTGTCTTAGAATGTGTCTGGATGTCTGATGGGACATAGCTCATAAATGAACTCCAAATCCAAACTTCTTAGACTGTATCGTTAACTGAACTTAATCAGTATCCTACGCCATGCCTCCCTCAGTATTGCCTTGGACCAACTGTCCAAAATACTGCCCCTCGTCAGAAGGAAAACTATAACTCTGACAACCTCCCTGTCGTCCAGGTCACCTTGGAAGCCTGGAATGATAACTGTCTCCTCAACGAGGCTGTCGTTATCATATCTCTAGAACATCCACTTATGTTCCAAAACTGCTTCCGACTGTTTCTCCAGGATTGGATTAATATAAACTTATTGCATCTAGTGCAAGAACAATATCTGGTGTGGTACTTGACATCTCATGATTGACTCAATTGCCTGAGCAAGTGATCTGCCAATCATGCACATCCCTCTCCCCTTTAGTCTATAAGACACCTTTAGAGAGGGTGACTCCATCATCTGCAGGTACACTACCGTGCCAGGAGTCGTCCATTCTAAATACTCTTAGAATGCTGTCTAAGTACCCAGATTGGGAAACCACCCAAATCTAGATCTAAAACCATAGATCTAGTAACCAGTATGTCTGATATAATGTCCAAGTCCCATATGGAGAAACCACTGTGTGACGACCAAAGTATAACCGATTGTAGTATAGAAGTATCACTTCCTACTTTGTGTATGTCATCCAAATACCAGGACATCACACCCTACTACCTTCTCAACAGATCCATTCCCTATTCTGATGAAGTCAAGCCCATGACTGTCACATCAGAAATTGATGATCTATCTCCGCTTCTGGTGCTTCAGTCTATAAATAGACATAAGCTACCTGTCCACCAATGCTTCCGCTGCTCCCACTGACTACGACAACCCTCTGGCAGAGTCATATAGACGTCCACTTCTAAAACTAGTTTAGAACGACGCTATACTCATCCTCCCGCCGGGTCTCGCAGCCTGGAACAACAGCAATGGTAATTGTGGGTAAACAAGAACTTCCCTGTCACCGTCCTTGAGGCTACCGTAGTACCTCTCGGGTGCCTGAAGTTACCCACCTTATCTGCGGAGTGGCCAATGGAATGTCAATCCAGATTGAATCTTTAGGTTCCTTATCAAATCTTCAGTAATCGTTTGTGGTTCTGGAATCACTTCCAGTTCTACCATACTCCCACTACTGTTTTCTGAAAAAAATCCATTTTTATTAAAACTGTGGCGAGTCCAGAACAATATTGCTATTGTTCATCCAGATGGTAGAAAGTCAACCCGCGTCATAGCCTGGGTCAACCCACAAACAGCCATTACAGAAACGTGCCTTGAGTTGTCCAGTGTCTGGTTTTAAGCATAAGCCGGACAACTCCCCGTACCTTAACATCGTTAAGATATGAACTGTTCTATATCCCATATAGGACCAGAGGCACTGATTTAATTGAACCAGATTCAAATCATGCAACTGTTCCCAGCGCATGTCAACTAAATGGAAGAAGGCCGATCAGCGTTACTCAACTTAGGAATGCTTCCAATCATGAGTAACCCGAAAGAGAAGCAAGATCTCTTTATCATTACTATCAACTGAATACCATACACAAGTATCTACATCTTCGATCTCTTTGAAGAATCCCGATACTTGCTATACCTGGTTCTCTACTCTATTCAAATACCTATAACTTCTCAACATTCAGACCCTGTGTTTCCTCGAAACACCTGTCTAAAAACTAGAGAAGTCATAAGTAAACCGAATATAGTACGAGGACCAACCCCTCTGTCCTGATGGACTCTGGACAACATACAATACTTTGTATAAGTCCCTTGAGTCTGATAACTCATTCACTGTGTGTCGTAGGTTGAAAACTGTACTTATGGTTAAGAAGAATTACACCGCTGTTTAATGCTCCTTACCTAACCATCCACTGATATAGGTAAATGTCGTAGACATAATTTCAAAAGGTATATCTCACTCTATGAAAATAGACGTACAGATATATCAATTTGAAATTGGTGCATAACAGCGGATATTCAAAAACCAAATATTTGCCGACCGGCAAACAGCCCAGGTGATTTCCTCAAATATCACCGATTACAACGAATCCCGATATAATGAGGATGATCACCCAATTCCCAATAACTTACTCCCACTCATCATCTGTAAAACCATACAGATGTGAGAATCGTACCGGTAAATACATACCCTGGAGTAAGGACTAATTGGGAAATCAGTTTTCCTTTAACAGTACACAGTGAAACTGAAATATTGAAATGTTTCGATAGGGTATCCTGGTATTCCTAGTAATGCCTCTTCCAGATTCACAACTGTAACCGTATAGTTCTTTGCCACCTCTCCAAATCCCTTCATATGTCTTTAGTCTTTACCTTCTGCACACCCCTTTAGGCCAAATGGTTTTCTTCCTTCCCTACCGTTCGGCACCAGCCTATGGTTTGGAAGAAGACTATCCAATAAGCATAATGGGTGTACTGTCCCAATCCTAGGAACACTCGCAATGCGAGAGGAGGTGAAGATAAAAAACACCTGAATAAACCTTATTCCTATTTCTCCTAAACCAAAATCCATCCCCGAACTGGAACAAGTTCCTTTCGAGTTCGTATATAACCATACGATGGAGTATCCAAATAAACTGTGGATCTTCGTAGTGATACGGAGTGTCCTGGAGAAATATAAAGGTGATGCGGGAGTGGTAACGAAATATTTGGTTTGGTCGTGAATATCTGTTGCAATTTACTTTGCCCTCTTACTAATCCCTTGCTTTGTCTGAACTTAATACCTTCTGTACACCATCGTTAGCCTAATTGGTTTTCTTCATTCCCTACCGGTCGGCACCAGCCTAAGGTTTGGAAGAAGACTATCCAATTTACGTAATAGGTGTACTATCTCCTAAACCAAGGAGTACTCGCAACCTGAGAGAAGGTAAAAGGAAAAGACAACTGAATAATCCTATCCGTTTTCTCCAGAACCTGAAACCATCCTCGAATAAATTCCTTCAAGTTCGTATCTAACCATACGATGGTTTTGTCCAATGGAAGTGGACGTTTGTAGTAATACGGGGTGTCATGGAGAAAAGGGTAAAAGTAGGAGTGGCAATGAGGTTTGCAACTCTGACAATCCAAAAGCCAGTGTTTAAGAAGGTTCGGTCAACTTGGTCACTGAGTCATAGTCTTAGGGTCGGGTCAATGGTCGCTGCCAAAGAGAGAGAGAAAAGAAACACTCAGCGTGCACTCTAACCTAGATCAAAATGGTTACCAATTTATCTAATCTGGAATCCTCCCACTGTACCTCAAATTCTCCTCCAAACCTGAAAGAAGAATTAGTCGGGATCACCCGAGGAGTATACCAACTCATCAGTGGGAATCGGGATCGAACTCTCATCGTATGATAATGTGACGGAATCCGCTCACGTCATCACACTCCAGAAGGTATGCGCATATCTGGCATGTTTCAGTTCTTTTGAAACTCCCGATGAGATTTCTGCCCCATGCTCTTATGACCTTGACTTTGGCCAACATATCATAAGTCACATGTCAAGTTCTACCCATCATTCTCCAGGTTAATTTGAATCCACCCGTACCTACCCTTGACTTTGGCCAAAATGGCAGTACGACTGTCCCAAACCAACGCATCTATCTATGCTGCATATGAATACCCCAATAGCTACCAATCACTGTGCCTTGACTTTGGCCAACATACACAGCTTGAATACTATTGACCATCCATATGAAACGACGGAGGGCTACGAATGGTTTCTGGCGAAAACCTTTAACGTAAAGAACTTGATATCGTTGAAGGAACTGATAGCTTTTTGAAAATATAGTGACGAAAACCGTTGCTAAAGAGGTCACTCCCGGTGAAGGGATCTCGGCTCTTTCCCCGTAGAATGAGGTGCAGGATATTCCAACTGAATACCACGGTGCAAAGCAAAAGTAATCGGCTATAGTGAAGTTAATTCCCTGACGCAAACTTTTTGTCCAAGGGGTCACTCCCGGTGAAGGGATCTCGGCCCTTGCCTCGTCGACTGAGGAGCAGGATATTCCAACTGAATACCACGATGCAAAACAAAAGTGAACGTCCTTGCAATAACAGCTTTTTGAAAAGTGTTCCAACAATATCAGATTAGGTTTGTTTTTAACTTGCATTGATCCGAATCAACGCGGTCCCATCAATTGATCACACCACAAAGAACGAAAATAATATGACGTACGTATATGCCATCCGCATTCGCCACTGGGTCCCGTCATTACCCGTTAGGTTAGCTAACTAATGACAGAGCGGGGACTGGACTAGCGCGGATGCAAAACATATACAACATCTACTAATATATATACCAATATATTATATTTCGCTCAAGGCGTGAATAAAATGCAACATCACAGAAATGTACAGCATCACAGAACAATACAGATATCTGGGATCCCCGGGTTTCACAGAGCCGCTGAAACCCGACGTTTCCCTGGTCGTGTGGATAGCCTGTGCAATGAAATCCTAGACCCCTACGGGCGCGGCAAGTCACCCGCTAAAACCTGAAGCGAGGCAGTCCCCTTCAGCTCCGTGAATGGACCACCCAGCACTTCACGGAATCCGGTAACTTGGGCACCCCTCCTGGGTCAACCTGTACCCCCTACGAGTGCGGCGAATAGCCCGCCAATCCTAGAGTGAAGCCCCCTCCGTCTCAATGCCATGAGATGCGGGCTTGTTGCCCTCCAGAACCCGGCTATCCGTGCACCCCTCCGCGGGGCAATCCTAGTACAGAAAGTAAAATATACATACAACAGGTACATCGACCGCAACCTGGTCGTGCCCCAAAAGAATAATACAAACAGGCAGTGATGGCAGTCCACATGTCGGACGCTCGCCCCGCAAAATCAAATGTACATAATACAACCACAACTGTACTAGCATTGCATCCAGGCTATCCCCCACGACCGATCCGCAACATCACAGCAAAAACAGAACATCAACGTGAAAGTCACGTTCGCAAATCCGTCTAATCGGGCTATAGCAGTTAGACCGGATTTACCGATCGAGTGACATTCACGGTCGCAGATATAATGTAAATACTGTGAAATAATATGTTTAAAATATCCGATCAATCAAATTTTAACAAGTGGGCCCCCAAGCATTACTGTAGCAGTTAAAGAAATTCTGGGCCCAATGTTAATATTCAAAAACCCCAATTTTAACCCCAGAAAGTCTCTGTAAAAATTTGGTGCAGTGAACCCAATAGAGTGCGGCGGAACCGCGGCGGGAAGGGGGTTTGTGCGGCGGTTCCGCGCTCCCACAGTGGAATCACTTCATCGAATTTTTACAGAGCTCTTATATTTTCCATTACATCAATATTTTACAACCTGAAAAATTTTTCGAGACCAAAATTTTTCAACATAAACTGATGCTGAAGGAAATGCGGGTTTTGGAACATTTGATCGATCGGAAGTGAAAAACACATTAAGGAAAGCTAGACTAAGTTAATGGCGAGGCTCTGATACCACTGTAAGTGTACGGCGGCGCCCCGGCCGTCAATCCGACGGCCAAATGTGGAAGCGGTGATAAACTTTAAATTTTACTTGAACTGGCAAACCGCCGCGCACTAATACCCGGATCGAACCACTAACTAGTCCTAGCTAACAATAAGATGGGAAAGAGATATACCGACGATCCAAGTCCTCCGGTCTTCTCGTCGTCGTCCCAATCTCCTGCGGAATGTCCCGTCTCCTCCTCGTCGCCGGAAGTGCACCACATCGCCTACTTCTTTTACGGGCTCCCACCTCAATGCCGAGGCAACTCGGGCACGAAGCTGGCTAGTCGACGTGCCCAAGGTTCGCTGTAGAATATGTAGTCCTCAAGTCTCACTTTGGGGTTGTGGAATTGCCATTTGGTGGAGGAATGATACTTAGAGCTTTGGAGATTGATCTTGTGGGATTTTGCAACATGAAATGAACCAAAATTCCACACTCAAAAAATGTTGGACAGCCACCAAGAGCTAAGGCCGGCCACTACAATAGAGAGGAGAGTGAGAATGGAGAGAGGAACAAAAATAATGGGAGCCATACTCATATCATGCAAGAGAGAGAGAGAGGAATGGTTATCATGAAAGAACATGGTCACCAAAACAAAAACCACACACAACCAACCTCACCCCTCATCATCATCAACAATCATGACTTTAAAAGTCAAGTCATGATGGAGTCAAAACAAGTCAATGATGGTGCACATCATGAAAGCCATCATGATGCAACAAGATGCAAAGAACCCCCTCCACAAATGCCTATTTGCAACAATGCAAATAAACCCTCCTCCACCAATCTTTGGCCAATGAACGAAACAAAGGAAATCGGCCGAAACGGAAAGCAAACTGGCAACTCCAGAAAACTGGTCCCGTAATAAATTACAGGAAAACCCCGATACTGTGCATACACACCCGCATCTGTATTTCGATCGAAATACAAATGCAATGAGACAAAATCTACACTGTACTATATTAGGATCCGGCTTATACCAAAGCCGGCTAGTAATATCCGTTCGATCCTGATCGGTGCAATACCGCACGTATCTGATCGAACCCTGCCATATAACCATACGGCCTATAGTACAAACTGTCCGATCCTGATCCGTGCAATACCGCACGTATCTGATCGGACCTTGCTATATCTCCATACGGCCTCTACAACCTTTCGCCCGAAAGCTGAGTAACTGAATGTGGGGGACTCTAAAGACTCATCAACACCTTGGTTGTGGATTTAACCACGAGCACGTTAGGGGTATAAGCCAATACATAACGGGCCACCAGGTATTGACCAAAAGGGACGTCTGTGAGCGAACTCAGCCTGACACCCTACTGAGCCTGTCAGTGACAACATCCGTACAGTCCGGTCCGTTCGTCTATGAGCATCGCATGGCGGGCCTAGGGGGTTGGTAAAAGTCAGACCCCCAAAAGCGGTACAAGTCGTGTCGGAGTGTAGCCCAGAACACCCTGAGACACTACTGGAATACCTACCAGTAAATCTCCTTGCCTCGGCCGAGGGCTTCGTGTAATGGCTCTCCTAGACACAGCACGACCTCACCCCCAATACCGGGAGAGACGAACCCCTGAAGATACGCTCACTGCCTCCATATGGCTCGGGACTGTACCCAACTAAAACCTGTTTGCACGACTCCTTTGAGCCGTGGTAGGGTAGTAATCAAAGTACAGTGGGAACTCACACAAGACAAATGACGTTCCCCAGGTCGATGAACTAACCTGTACACATGTCACCAGGGAACTGCCATCTGACGTCTGGTATATGACCAACTAGCATGTTCCCAGCGAGTCCTGTCCGGTGTACTCATAACCCAATGAGCACCTGTATACATCTTAGGTGATCCAACTGACACCAGTGGCTTGTGAGACCGGCCACCGCCCCTCGTCGGGGTCTCGACTGTATACACTAGTCTACTAAGGAGAATCGATGCCCTGTCTCGAAACTCTCACGACTAGGGACCATTTAAGGATATGCTTATAGACCCCCAGCTCCCACTTATATGATCGCCCTCATACTGCTGGTAGTCAAGCAAGAATCCTAGGGGCTCTATCAACGTGTAATAGCGACGTGTCAGGTCACTTAAAACAGTACACGATGATAAAGGTAAACCAGATAGCATACTATCATCTCGAGTAAGACTGTCCTGCCGGGATAGGTCCTCCATCAATCATTACAATCACGTACCTGTGACCTAATAATTGACTCTGAGGGCACTATCTCCAACACATATGATTACATAGAGAGGCGTCGTTTTATTGTGTTTTCGCGCCATGAGCGTTTGATGTATTGTTCAGTGTGCAGACGAATGATTGAGGCATTGTTCAGTGTGCAGACGAATGAGCCAGTGGTTTCTGCGAATGACGAGATATCGCCCAGATGTTGGAGCTGCTGCAGCATGAGTATATACTTAGAGATATGATGGAAGGTCGCTAGTCACCCAAGGATGAATGACTAGGATATGTGGTTCGTTCGCTTACCATGATGCGAGGTAATCAGATAGAGATATTCCAACTAGAGACGACTTCACGCAGGTACGTTGAGAGTCGATGGAGACGATCGAATGTCAGGAACCCATTTTCTAAGTTTAAAGTATTCAGAAGGATATGCAAGCGATTCTATGGACCCTCTAGAAGAATGAAACCCTAACTCGATATAATGACCGTGTGAAAGCCTTTGAACCTTAGGGTTTGTGGCGGTTCCGCGATGCCATTAGTGAGGCTTGGGTTTGCCCTTCTACGGCTGGTCCACCGATACTGTGGTATGTACTCGATACTATTAAACTGTACCCAAGATGTTTAGCTCTTGGGGGAAATATGGAGCCTTGACGAATCGATCGAATGGTTCGACATCTTTCGGATATCATGTGATGGGATGCATTGCTTGGGAGACTCCAGATACGAGTATAGCCGTTGGAGCACAGTCCATGCAGCCACGATGAGACGAGTCCGAAGCAGTCGACAATAGAGAAAGGTGGAGTAAGAGGTTCCTACGAGATCTTGATGAGATGACGTTCCACTCCGCTGACATCAGAGACGTGATACGCATACAGAGACGTTGTATATGGATATATCTTCCAGAAGGAGTCGCGATGAGTATGCAGCCGTTTCGGAACCAGAAAGTGATATAGTAAAGGGGTGAGAACTTCCGAGCAGTTCGGCAGAAGTGAGATTTGAGAGAGACCTCGACAGGACCTTTCTGGAATACTATATGAGAAGACTTGGACCCAGGAGCGGTCATATTGCGCACACCCAGGAGGCCAGAGTTCGGCACCGTCGACGAGATAGTTGGCCAGAGATCTGTAGAAGATGTGCCAGAGCGGGATTTTTCCCGTCGTCATTCCATATTGGGCCGTTGAGCCGAGGATCTATATATCTAGCAATGCACAGTGAGAGATAAGAGCCTAGAAGCACCAGGCGCCAGACCACGAACAGGAGGCAAGTAGATATCTTGCTCTGCTAGCATTGGATGCACCGACACCTTCTCGACTTTGAAGGAGGAAATATCGACGACGGTATTTATGATTTGTGATTTGGTGATTCGATTATCACGTATCCGTCACTTTGGATTTCGATATTTTGGGTGATCTATTCGCATGATTGAGTGTTGCTGAACGAGTTCCATGATATTTGTTTTCGTGCACCATGGTTGCACCTACTGGGCATTCATATTTGTGCACAATTATTGCACCTGATATCGTTTTTGTGCCTTGGCTGCACATGCTTATGACTTCATGGATTTCATACAGTTGGATTGATTTTGTGCATATGGTATGCACCCGATTTGATTTTTGCACTCGGTATAGTTCATATATGCTTGCAGTGCTGTGATACGTATTTTGTGTACTACAGTTGCACAGGACTTCGATTCGATGTTATTGGAGGTATTGATTTTGACTTCATGCCTAGGGCTTGCATATGATTTGACTTATGCTTCCGGCATAGTTTTCATGCACTTTTAGTGTTTTGATTTGGTTTGTGCATGCTGATGCACATGGTTGTGAGATTATATACCACGGTATACCTGATTTGGATTGAACTTTATTGTATACCGTCGATTTCGGTTATGATATTGATATTGATTTCGTGCACTCTGTACATTTGATTTAGATTCTATTCGTGCATGATGGATGCACCTGATTTTGGACTTTCGCGCATGTTGGGCGCCTGCTATGAGATGCGATTTTGGGCACACCAGATGCACTAAATCGAGATTTTTCGTGCATATCAGATGCACCTGAGCTGCTGTTAGGCACACCCGTTGCCTTTGACAGATGTTTCGTGCACACCCAATGCACTCAAATATTGTTTCTGTGCACATTTATGGCACATATTTGGATTTTGATTTCCGTGCGCACCAGACCCACATAGCATTCATATGCACATTTTGAGATTGATTTCTTATAAAGTAGTACGTTTTTATGATATTTACTATTTGTTTTCGTACTAAGCAGGACTAGTTAGAGGACAGTACCTGGATATATTTTGCATGCATTGATAGTTATCGAAGGGATTTCCAAAAAGGGAGTTATAGTCTCAGTATTTACCTATGTGTCTGATATGACACGAAACGTTTAAAATAAGGAAACCCTTCTAAATTGTTTTCAAAAACGGCGGAACGTGCATATTAAACAAAGGATAAGTATATATATAGCTATTTTCTTAAAATAGACGTCCGCCACTGTGCCGCGATACGCCCGCCGCACAGCAACATGAAAGGTTTATCATGCATTTCCTTCAGATGTTTACATGTATAGTTTTGATTTATATCATATTGGTTTTCGTATTGAATTTGACAATTGTGTCTTCACCATGACTCCGATGATTGCGGGATGCTCGATGGAGTTTGATTTTGAGTTATCTGCTCATTGTTCATGTCCATGCATTGCGCTATGATGCGTTTTATGTATTGATGATTTCGGAGCCCCGATGACTTGGACTTTTTACTGAAATGTTTTAGTATTGGGGGGTTTAAATTTAAATTCGGGGACCGAATTTCTTTAAGGGGGGAAGATTGTAACATTTCAAAAAAAAATATAAAATATTATTTTGGGAATTTTTATAATTAAATATTAAATATAATGAATATATTAATATTTCGGTATAATTAAATACCGATAAATTGGGAAAAATTTGGAAAATTATAGAAATTACCAAAAAGAGGGTACTTTATGTGATTTAATCAAAGTATAAAAGTTTATAATTTATTTGACACTATTTTAGTGCTAATCGCGATTAAAAATCGCTAATCGCGGATTAAGCGTGTTTTGTGCACATAGCATGCACAAAGCTTTTTTTCACACTTGCGCATTTTCTACCATGGTTTCATTTGGGTTTCCTATTCAAATTTTAAAAGAATGAGAAGATAAAAGAAAAGAAAAAGAAAATAAATGAGAATATTAAATAATGGTGCATAGGGTAAGGTATGGATGAGAGAGAGTGAGGTGAAGGGAGGGGGTTTAACCTTGGTCTTGGCTTTGTTTCATTCACCATTTTCATCCCTAACCTTTCTCTCTTCAGCTCATGGCAGCACCTCTCCTCCCTCCTTTTCAAAACCCCCACTTCATCACTAAAAATCCATCAAAAGTCCATCATCACCTCACAAAACTTGTGCACAAGCCCTCTAGTTACACATTAGATGTAACCCTTCGAAAATCGTTTAGGCAGTTTTTCGGTAATCGGCTAATTTTTCAGCTTTTTCCGTAAAAAGTCAAAATAGGTATTTTTCATTGTAGACCTAATTATACAAAATTTAGATAAGATATTACTATAATTTTGTCACTAAAATGTCACTTATAATTTTCTAGTTAAATAAATTTTTTTCGTAATTAATTATTTTTTTATTATTTTAAGCTTTTTTAAATACATTAAATTAGTGATAAATACAAATTTAATTAGGTAAATTTGATAATTAGGAATCTTTATAAGCTAAAATATGGTGTTAATAAAATTGTATCATGACTTGCAAATTTTTGGTTTTAGGGTTAGAAATTTTATGAAAAAATGAATTAAAATGAGGCTTTTTGTGAAAATATTGATATGAAAGCATTAAATGAGAACATGGGGTGTTTTTAGACCTAGAAACTTCTCCAAATTTCCCCACCTCCTCTCCCTTACCAGCTGGCCGACCCCCTTTGCTGCATATTTCCTCTCTTCTCACTTCTTTTTTGCTTCAAATTTCATGCCAAAATTCATAAAAATCCACAAATTCCATTCACCCATTCAAAGCCAAACCCTAATCCACTCTCTCCTCAACCAAATTTAGTTCAAAACTAGGAGAAAGGAGGCATTCTTGGTGACTTGATCATGCTAGGGTTCCACTTGTGAGGTAAAATCCTAAACTAGTTTGCTAACTTGTAGTTTATATGTGCTAAAATTTAATTTTGAAGTATTAATTTAGTTGTAAATTCTTGTTCATGAAAATCAAGAATGGGATTTGATGTTGAACTAGGGTTTGAAGCATGATTGTTAGAGTTAAGTTTGGGCTTTGGTTACCTATTTGATTAGAGTGGTTAATTGCGTAAGGTTACGCTCGCTAAATCGTTAAATTGCGACGTTTGCATCGAATCGGTTTGAAATTTGCTTAGTAGATTTTTACAAAAATTAGAATGCGATCAAATTGCGTTATGTTAGCGATATAATTAGCTTCGTATAGGACTATTAGAGTGCGCGAACACGGGGTTTCGTCTAGTCGGGTTTTAGTTTTGTCGATTTCCCCGAAATGACGATTCTAGTTAACGATTAGCGATTTTTGTGCGTTTTCCCGCGCACCGAGTGTATGTTATGTTTAATTCGAGAGCATTGATAATTGTATATTGTGACTTGTATCATTTTAGGTTTTGTAATCTTATCCTTGGTGTTGTGCAGATATAGGATCGGTCGGGGAAACATCGGACACGGCGCGTAAAGGCAAGGCGGTGGTCGGATCGGATTAGCGGGGATTTCAGGTGAGTAGATGTATTCATCTATGGGGGAATCGTCTGAATGGCGCGAGGTGCCCCCCTAGTTAGGATTACCCTACTTTATGCAAGATTTATATTGTTAGCTAGCTTATCCATTTATGTACATTGCATACCCTTATAGCTAACCGTATATTAGATTGTATGGACATTCATCTATACTTATGCGATATCACTTCGTAGGACACGAACACCGTTACCATTGGCATCTGTTGCACGCGCACTATTCATGTGACACACACGCCTATGGTAATTGCCACGCCACGTGCACTATAGAACCTGTTTAACTTAGTATCGCCACTTGCATTCATACATGATATATGAAATTGCATAGCTTGCTTATACCTCGCATTATCATCATATTTACATAGATTCTATCCAAAATTCACATCATATATATTGATATCATAGACATTTATCATATTTAACATGTGGACACTATGATTTTCTTGAGGATTTCAGTTTTTCTGTGATTCCTGGATTTTTGGGGAAAACCGCAAGAATTTAACCAAAGCTTGTATTTATCATTTTTAAAACAAAGTTGCGGTTTTCTCGTGATGTATGTGTCGTCCACCATGAGTTTTCATGTTTTCTGTTGGATTTCGAGACCCGATTCGAGGAGTGGATGAACCGTCTCGGGTACCTGGTGGGCCCGGTATGGTACCCCGGGGCAAGAAGATCGAGTTGTAGACGATGAGCCTGGCAGGGGAAGACTACCTACCGGTGATGTCTGGCGCGGCGGATATCCGGAGGATACCGACCGTTGTCGTGGATTTGATGACATGGGCCGATCCGGACTGACGGAGCCCGATATTTGAGACATTGATACAGTGAGATATTGAGACATATATGATTTCATATTTGTTGTCGATGCTTGACACGGGTTTTCAGATGATTTCTTGATGGTACTTAGCTATTATACAGATATTCATTTTCTGAAGTTAAGAATCCAATACCCTTAGCATTTAAAACACTTAAAGATTTAGTAATGACATTGCATACATGTGCATGCATACTAGAAGTATTATATCACATATGGACATACATGTTGTGACGCATTGCGCGCATTCTTACGATTGCCTTACTAGATGTTATATTCTACTCACGAGCTGGCAACTCACCCCCGTTGTGCCACAGTGTCTTGCAGGTCGGACCCGTCACCCTTATAGCGGCGGGCTATCTTACCATCAGCTCCTTTTGCTCAGACTCGCGACATCACCCGTAGGTGGGTTGCGAGCACACTTTATTTCTTTTTGCTTTATCATTGTATCTAGTATTCTCCATCTACCACTTTATATTGTATATGTGACCTTGTGGTGAGACTGAGAGATTTGTATATTTGTGGTTTCTTTTGGGTCGAGCTCACTTGAGCCGGCGTTGTGTTTGCTGATTTTTTTCGTTTCTTTTATGCTCTTTTCCTGATATTGCTATTATATTGCATGTGGTTGTGATCCGCCTTGGGCGAAGAGCTAGCTCCCGCTTGGGGATGCCATTTTATGATTACAGGTTTATAATCTTGTTGTACCCATTTTGGAGGATAGAAAATACAGGGGAGACTCTGCCGAAATTTTCAGAAATTTATGATGTTTTAAAAAAAAAGGGATTCTTTGCAACTTAATTGATTTGAAAATCGTCTTCATTAAAGGTTTTCCTTCACTCTCTTTTGATTTTGGTTTAGATTTTGTGGGCTTTGGCTGACTTAGGTTACGTTACGACTTTAGACGTCTCATAATCTAAGTGCCAGTCACGTTCCGTACTTTCGGGTCGTGACAAAGTTGGTATCAGAGCGTAGGTTTTACCTTTCTGAGTGTAGGACGACCTTGGTAGATAGAGTAGGTGACTTAAGCAGAGTGGCGTAGCGTGGGTATGATCCGCGGCATACTTACGATACGGTATTCCGCCTAAGTGACCTCAGGACATAATTGCTTGTATTTCCTTTCTTGATTCCTTGATTCTATTGCAATGATCTTATCAGTCCTGTTTCTTATTCCAGCTTCGATGCCGCCAAAGATTACGAGAGCTCAGCGGGCTGCCGCTAGGGATGAGATTCGGACGGGCCCGTCTTAGGCGAGGATCGAGCGGGATGATACGCCTGTCCCTTAGGATCATACTGATCCGCCTTATCCAGACCGTATTGCTAGAATAGAGGGCGGCATGCAAGAGTTGCGGCAGATGATGGGATCTTTAGTTGAGTCCAGCCGGGCACAGACATCCGAGGACGTTCCTTCCACCGCACAGACCACGATCGTACCTGCTGCACAGATGGTCACTCCTGCTGCTACTATGGAGACTATCCCTGTTTCACTATAGGAGTTCATGAGATTGAGACCTCCAGCTTTTATCGGTACTGTAGCGCCTTGAAAATTCATTTTGGTGTTTTCCTGAAAATCGGTGAAAATTCGGTATTTTTCCGAAAACCGTCTTTCTCGTTATTTTGCAGTTTAGGACTAATTATACCTAATTTTGATAGGCAATTGCTAGTTTTTAGTAGCAAATGAGTTAATTATGAAATTTTGGTCATTTAAAATTTTTTCCCTATTTTTCAATTTTTTAATATTATTTTAAGCCGGTAAGAAAATACATTAAATTATCGATAAATACAAATTTAAATGGGCTAAAATTAAGCTTTAAAATCATGTTAATTAAAATCTACTTGTAACATAAATTTTTAGTATTTTATTTTGATTTTTAACTAATTTGTTTTATAGAAAAAAAAATTTATTGAATTTAAGCTAAAACTTGCAATTTTGGATTTGTTGGGGGTCTTTTTGCATAAATTTTTTTTTGTAAAACCCCATTCACTCTTCCCTCACCCCTAGGCCGGCCCCACCTCAGCAGCAAGCCCACAAAAAAAATTTCCCCATCTCATTTGAACAAAATGATATGATAAGGGTTTTAATATATTAAATTGGGTATGGGTTTTGTTGGTTGACTTGGTCTTTTGACTTGGAAACTTTCTCTACACCTTTCCTCAACTCCCCCACACCTCTCCCCACTCCTCAACAGCTCAGAAATTCTGCAGCAACAGCCCATGAAAATTCCCCAATTCTCATTCCCTTTTTGCTTCATTTTTATCACAAAAATCCATCAAAATCCAAAATTTCTTTCACAAATTCAAAGCAAACCCTTTTTCCACCTCCTCTCAAACCTAAATTTGTTCAAATCTTGAAGAAAAGAGGTGTCTTGAGTGGTTAGAGCAACCAAGGGTTTAGGCTTGGGAGGTATAATTTCTAATCTATGGTTAATTGTTAGTTGTATTATGCTAAAATTGAACTTTGATATGTTAAATTAGTGTTAATCCTAATCTAGTTTTTTTTTCTAGTTAATGGTTTGAGTTTAACTAGGGTTTTAGAAACCATTATTTAGTTGATTAAATCTATTTTGTTATCTAGTTGTTTTGCTAACCTAATCTAAGAGGTTAACTTGCTAATTGGGCTATAGATTAGTGTTAATTTAAGGTTTTTCATGTATAGTTTGGATTAAGATTGCTAGTTATAAAATTCTAGAAAGGGTTTGTTTATGGAAAATATGATTTGAAGCATTGTAATGTGTTATAATTAAAATGATTGTGGTTAACTAGTTATGCGGTTGGATGTTTATGCTAGGTTGTAGTCTTTTGTCGCAAATCGGCGATTTTTGCACCGATTTTTTTTGAAGGTAATGCTTACTAGTTTTATATAAAATTATGTGATAAACTATTTGCGATATCTTGATGATATTTTTGAGATATCCTATGGCATTTAGGATGCGTGAGTGCGGATTTTTGAGTAATCGGGTTTTAGTTTTGCCGGGCGACCAAATCGGCGATTTTTGCAGTTTTTGCGATTTTCGCTTGTGTTCCGCGCACCTTGTGCACGTTGTACCTAGCTTGTGAACGTTAGTGTTTTCGTTTGGGTTTTACGTCGTTCTTGATATGTAACATTATGTTTGGTATTGATGTAAATTTCAGGTTCGGTCGCGGAGACGTCAGACGCGGCTCGGAAAGGGAAAGCGGTGATCGGACGTGACTAGCTAGGGATTTCGGTGAGTAGATGTAACATCTACGGGGGACTATCGTTGGATGGCGCAAGTCGCCCAATAGTTTTAGTACCTTAAAAAGATTCTTAGTAATGTTAGTAATTAGGAGTGTAATACTTGTATGATTATTTGCTACATTCATGCCCTATATTGACATACATATACGAAACCATTTTATAGGACACCTGCACCATTGCCAGGGTTTTTATATGCAGCACGGGCACTATTCATGCTTACACACACACCCTGGTAATTGCCATGCCACCACACTAGATAACCTTTAAATTGAAACCTTTTACTATAATTGATACTTAAACTCGCGCTATTTCTTTAATTCCTTAAAATGAAATCGTAGGATTGCTATTCATGTGCATGTACCTCATCATATTATTTGTTCATGCTTAGTCTATTAATCACGCATCGCAACTTGATTATTGATATCATATGCATTCATTATCATTGACATATGCACTTATGAGGATTTCTTGAGATTTTATGATATTTCTGGATTTCGGGGGAAAGCCGCAAAATTTCTAAACTTATTATATTTTAAAATATGTAAATTGCGGTTTTCTAGTGATATAAGTGTTGTCCACCATGAGTTTGCTGTGGTTTTCGAGATCCGTGTCGAGGAGTGGAGGAACCGTCACGGGTATATGGTGGGCCCGGTATGGTACCTCGGGGCAAGATGAATGTGGTGTTGACGTTGAGCCTGGCAGGGGACGGATTACCTACCGGTGACTGTTTGGCACGGCGGATATCCAGAGGATCCCGACCGTGGCCGCGAGATGATGAGATTTTGATATTGAGTTGGGTTAGCCGGATGGCTGAGGCCAGAGATACGATGACATGGATATATGAGATTTGTGATAGTTTTGAGGTGTCGTTGCTGGACACAGGTTCTTGTTGATTCTATTGGTATTGTGCTGGTATTTCAAAAGAGATTCTTAATGGGAAAAAAACATGATTTCTTATACTTACACATTCAGATCACGAGTTGATTCGCATTGCATTCATACCTGCTAGTATATTCATATTGCATACCTACCTGCTATTATGTCCTGCCTTACCTGTATTTTAGATGCTAGGATACTTGTGTGCATGCTTTCGATAGCCTGTGTAGATGTTATTTATTACTCACGAGTTGGCAACTCACCCCCGTTGTGCCACAGCCATTTGCAGGTCCGCTCCGTCAGTACAGTAGCGGCGGGCGCACTTGCTTCTTTTGCCACTTTTTCCTGGACTTAAGGTTTTGCTCTTAGGTGGGTTATATCATTATTTTTGTACCACCTTGTATATTCCTTGTATCTAGTGTACTCCATCTACTGTATCTACCAATATTGTTGTATTTTGACCTAGAAATGAGACTGTGAGATTTGTGGACTTTTTATGCTGTATTTTGGTGTCGAGCTCACTTGAGTCGACATGCTGCTTTTCTCATGCTTCCTTATGATTATTTCGCATGTTGTTACTTTATATTGCGTGGGATTTGTGACCGCCTTGTGGCGAAGCGCTAGCTCCCGCTTGGGGATGCCTTATTTGTTGGATCCATATATATTCTTGTTGTACCCATTTTGGGGGCCAGTATTTACAAAGGAGACTCTGCCGAAATTTTCGGAAAAATTTGTACTGTTTTGAAAAAAAAGGGTTTTACATGACTTATTGATAAACTTGCTTTCAACTGATTGGGTTTGTTCACTCTTTTGCTTATTTGGTTTTGGTTTCTGGGCTTTGGCTTACTTATTTTACGGATGTCTTGAGACGTTTCGTAAACTTAAGTGTCAGTCACGTTTCGTACCTTGCGGGTCGTGACAGGTATGGATGCGACAGAGGACCCACAGGCATTTCTTGATAGGATGGCTCGGATTTGCCGTTCGTTGAGGTGTTCTGATGATAGATTGGTGGAGTTTGCGAGTTTTCGTCTGGAGGGTCTTGCCCAGACATGGTACGATTCAGTAGAGAGAGGCCGAGCTGCAGGTCTACCTTCTATGACCTGGGATGAGTTTACAGCTGCATTTCTTGCCCGTTTTCTTCCGGAGAGTGTCCGAGATGCTCGAGCCCGTAGTTTTGAGTCTTTGCGCAAGACTCCTTGGATGACAGTGTCGAAGTATGATATACAGTTCACCCAGTTGTCTCGATATGCTCCGTACCTAGTCGACACAGAAGAGAAGAGAATAAAGAGGTTCGTGCGAGGGCTTGATACACAGCTATTCCTTGCCATCGGCACCCAGCATTTTGATACATACGCAGCCGCGATGGATGCGGCCTTACTTTTGGAGGAGCGTATTTCTGAGACTCCAGTCGTTTCTGGGCCGAAGAGGATCCGTACTGATACGCCAGCTCAGCGGCAGATGGGCAGACATCGTGATAGATTATTTCCGGGAGATGGTGGAGGCAGAGGATTGAGATGAGGTCAGTTATTTGGTTCATATCCACAGACCTAGCAGTCGTCTCCAGGATGCTTTCGGTGCGGGAGTCAGTACCACCGTGTCAGAGACCGTAACATGGGATGCCAAGGCGCGGCGACAGTCCCGCATGTGACTTTACCACCCTCACCACCTTCTCAGAGAGCTTTACTTCCTACTCCTGATGATGCTTCACGCCAGCCAGATGCTTCTAGAGGCCGTGGGCGTGGCGGTCCGGTTCAGAGAGGACGAGGCGACAGAGACAGAGGCAGAGGCCGAGGTAGAGGCAGAGGACAGCCAGCTATTAGCGGTGCACAGGCCCGAGTGTTCGCGTTGACTCCTCAGGATGCACAGGAATCCAACGCCGTCGTGACAGGTACTCTGCCAGTATGTTCTTTTGATGCACGGGTATTATTTGATCCAGGCTCCACACATTCTAATGTATCCACGTACTTTGCACCGAGGTTGGGCCGAGAGTCTTCTCCGTTAGATCAGCCGCTTGTCGTTATTACCCCGGTAGGCGAGTCTTTTGTTGCCCGTTTAGTGTACCGATCGTGTTCCGTTCGTATCGGGGAGAGAGATTCTTCAGTTGATTTGATTCTCCTCGATATGCTAGATTTTGACGTTCTTCTTGGTATGGACTGGCTAGCCACCTGTTATGCATCCGTGGACTGCCGTGAAAAAGCAGTCAGATTCAGTTTTCCTGGTGAGCCGGTTCTTGTTATTCAGGGAGATTGTAGCGCTACCCTTCCCAGCTTGATTTCATCTCTTCGCGCTGGTCAGCTCTTAAGGAAAGGGTGTCAGGGATTCTTAGCCTATATTTGTGATACTAGCTCCACAGAGGTTCCGTTGGATCAGGTCCCTGTTGTGAGAGAGTTTCCTGATGTATTTCCTGACGAGCTGCCTGGTCTGCCACCAGAGCGCGAGATTGAGTTCTGTATTGATTTGATCCCCGGCACGGGGCCTATCTCTATACCGCCTTATCGGATGGCCCCGGCGGAGCTGAGAGAGCTAAAGGATCAGTTACAGGACTTGCTGGACAAAGGGCTTATCTGACCGAGTGTGTCATCTTGGGGTGCTCCCGTCCTGTTTGTTAAGAAGAAGGACGGAAGTATGCGCTTATGCATTGATTATCGTCAGCTGAACCGGGTTACTGTGCGGAACAGGTATCCCCTACCCCGCATTGATGACTTATTCGATCAGCTCTAGGGTGCAGGATTCTTCTCGAAGGTTGATTTACGGTCAGGTTATCACCAGTTGCGGGTTCGGAAGGAGGATATTTCGAAGACTGCCTTCCGTACTCGATATGGTCATTATGAGTTCTTGGTGATGTCGTTCGGGCTCACCAATGCCCCGGCAGCATTTATGGATTTGATGAACCGTGTATTCAGGCCGTATCTCAATCAGTTCATTATTGTGTTCGTTGACGACATCTTGGTTTATTCTCGGAGCCGGGAGGAGCATGAGCAGCACTTACGTATCACCTTGCAGACTTTGAGAGAGCATCAGCTGTTCGCCAAATTCTCCAAGTGCGCATTCAGGCTAGACAGTGTCGACTTCTTGGATCATGTGGTGACGAGAGACGGTATTTGTGTGGACCCGAAGAAGATCGAGGCAGTTCAGCGTTGGCCTAGACCAGTATCAGTTACAGAGGTTCACAGCTTTCTAGGTCTGGCCGGCTATTACCGACGTTTCGTCCAGGATTTCTCCCGCATTGCTGCACCGTTGACCGGGTTGACCCGAAAGGGGGTTCCTTTTGATTGGACCCAGGCATGTGAGGATAGTTTCCAGCAGTTGAAGACTCGTCTGACTACTGCACCAGTATTAGCATTGCCTTCAGGATCAGGTGGGTTCGTGGTATATTGTGATGCTTCTCGAGTGGGGCTGGGATGTGTATTGATGCAGCACGACAAAGTTATCGCGTATGCTTCTTGGCAGCTGAGGAAACACGAACAGAACTATCCCACCCATGATTTAGAGATGGCTGCAGTGGTATTTGCACTTAAGATCTGGAGACATTACCTATACGGTGAGTCGTGCCAAATATTCACTGACCACAAGAGTTTGAAGTATATCTTCCAGCAGCGAGACCTGAACCTGAGACAGCGCCGTTGGATGGAGTTGGTGAAGGATTATGACTGCGAGATTCTATACCATCCGGGCAAGGCGAATGTGGTGGCTGATGCTTTGAGTAGGAGGCCCGGAGGTAGCTTATCTTGCATGAGCGTAGTACAGATGCAGTCGACGGCGGATTGGCAGGTTTTATGTGATAGCAGAGTGCAGTTCGAGTTTACTCCTACAGGGGGACAGCTGGCCCATTTCAGAGCAAGCCCACAGTTACTTGACCGTATCCGCGAGGCACAGTCCGGCGATGCCCGCCTTTTAGAGATTATTGAGCTGATTCGGCAGGGCAGAGTTTCCGAGTTCGTGATTGATGATCAGGGGATACTTCGATTTGGGACTCGACTGTGAGTGCCAGATTCAGAGGGACTGAGGCGTGATATTCTCGAGGAGGCACATAGATCAGTATACAGTATGCATCCAGGTTCCACCAAAATGTACCATGATTTGAGAGAGGTTTACTGGTGGGACGGGATGAAGAAGGATATTACAGACTTTGTGTCGAGATGCCTGACTTGTCAGCAAGTCAAGGCCGAGCACCAGAGGCCAGCCGGCGAGTTACATCCTTTGCCCATCCCTGAGTGGAAGTGGGAGCAGGTCTCCATGGATTTCATTGTGGGTCTATCCAGGACCAGTCGAGGGTATGACTCTATTTGGTTGATTGTGGATCGACTGACGAAAGCGGCTCACTTCCTGCCAGTGAAGACCACTTTTGGATTTTCTCAGTACGCCCAGGTTTATATTGATGAGATAGTGCGATTGCATGGCGTTCCGACTTGCATCGTGTCCGACCGGGGCACCCAGTTTACCAGCCGATTGTGGCAGAAACTCCTGGAACCATTGGGCACCTGATTGAACTTTAGCACAGCCTTTCATCCGCAGACTGACGGTCAGTCGGAGCGTACTATTCAGACTCTTGAGGACATGCTCAGAGCTTGTGTTTTAGATTTCGGTGGTAGCTGGGTTCGTCATTTTCCTTTGATCGAGTTTTCCTACAATAATAGCTTCCAGGAGACGATTCAGATGGCACCCTTCGAGGCTTTATATGGGAGGAGATGTCGATCGCTTGTATGTTGGACAGAGCTCAGGGAGAGCAGTATTTTGGGGCCGCAGATCGTACAGGAGACGACCGAGAAGATACAGCTGATTCGGGACAGGATGAGAGCGGCACAGAGCAGGCAGAAATCATATGCTGACAGGCGCCGTCGCCGACTCGAGTTCGTTGTTGGCGATCATGTTTTCCTGAAGGTCTCTCCGATGAAGGGTGTGATAAGATTTGGTCGGAAAGGGAAGCTGAGTCCTAGATATGTTGGTCCTTTCGAGATCCTAGAGCGTGTTGGTCCAGTCACTTATCGGTTAGCTCTTCCGCCCAGCTTCCCCGATGTTCACCCCGTGTTCCATGTCTCGATGCTCCGCAAGTACCTTCATGATCCTTCCCAGGCGATTCAGCACCAGACGATCCAGCTAGAGCGTGATCTTTCTTTCACCGAGCAGCCGGTGGTTATCTTGGATCGGCAGGTGAAGAAATTGAGGTCGAAGGTCATACCGTCCGTCAAGGTCCTTTGGCGTGGCCCGAACAGCGAGGAGGTCACCTGGGAGACCGAGGTCGAGATGAGGAAGAGATATCCCCATCTTTTTGAAGGTACGCGTAGTTAAATTCTAAATTCGGGGACCGAATTTCTTTAAGGGGGGAAGATTGTAACCCTTCGAAAATCGTTTAGGCAGATTTTCGTTAATCGGCTAATTTTTCGGCTTTTTCCGTAAAAAGTCAAAATAGGTATTTTTCATTGTAGACCTAATTAAACAAAATTTAGATAAGATATTACTATAATTTTGTCACTAAAATGTCACTTATAATTTTCTAGTTAAATAAATTTTTTTTTCGTAATTAATTATTTTTTTATTATTTTAAGCTTTTTTAAATACATTAAATTAGTGATAAATACAAATTTAATTAGGTAAATTTCATAATTAGGAATCTTTATAAGCTAAAATATGGTGTTAATAAAATTGTATCATGACTTGCAAATTTTTGGTTTTAGGGTTGGAAATTTTATGAAAAAATGAATTAAAATGAGGCTTTTTGTGAAAATATTGATATGAAAGCATTAAATGAGAACATGGGATGTTTTTAGACCTAGAAACTTCTCCAAATTTCCCCACCTCCTCTCCCTTACCTGCTGGCCGACCCCCTTTGCTGCAGATTTCCTCTCTTCTCACTTCTTTTTTGGTTCAAATTTCATGCCAAAATTCATAAAAATCCACAAATTTCATTCACCCATTCAAAGCCAAACCCTAATCCACTCTCTCCTCAACCAAATTTAGTTCAAAACTAGGAGAAAGGAGGCATTCTTGGTGACTTGATCATGCTAGGGTTCCACTTGTGAGGTAAAATCCTAAACTAGTTTGCTAACTTGTAGTTTATATGTGCTAAAATTTAATTTTGAAGTATTAATTTAGTTGTAAATTCTTGTTCATGAAAATCAAGAATGGGATTTGATGTTGAACTAGGGTTTGAAGCATAGTTGTTAGAGTTAAGTTAGGGCTTTGGTTACCTATTTGATTAGAGTGGTTAATTGCGTAAGGTTACGCTCGCTAAATCGTTAAATTGCGACGTTTGCATCGAATCGGTTTGAAATTTGCTTACTAGATTTTTACAAAAATTAGAATGCGATCAAATTGCGTTATGTTAGCGATATAATTAGCTTCGTATAGGACTATTAGAGTGCGCGAACATGGGGTTTCGTCTAGTTGGGTTTTAGTTTTGTCGATTTCCCCGAAATGACGATTCTAGTTAACGATTAGCGATTTTCGTGCGTTTTCCCGCGCACCGAATGTATGTTATGTTTAATTCGAGAGCGTTGATAATTGTATATTGTGACTTGCATCGTTTTAGGTTTTGTAATCTTATCCTTGGTGTTGTGCAAATATAGGATTGGTCGGGAAAACATCGGACACGGCGCGTAAAGGCAAGGCGGTGGTCAGATCGGATTAGCGGGGATTTCAGGTGAGTAGATGTATTCATCTATCGGGGAATCGTCTGAATAGCGCGAGGCGCCCCCTAGTTAGGATTACCCTACTTTATGCAAGATTTATATTGTTAGCTAGCTTATCCATTTATGTACATTGCATACCCTTATAGCTAACCGTATATTAGATTGTATGGACATTCATCTATACTTATGCGATATCACTTCGTAGGACATGAACACCGTTACCATTGGCATCTGTTGCACGCGCACTATTCTTGTGACACACACGCGTATGGTAATTGCCATGCCACGTGCACTATAGAACCTGTTTAACTTAGTATCGCCACTTGCATTCATACATGATATATGAAATTGCATAGCTTGCTTATACCTCGCATTATCATCATATTTACATAGATTCTATCCAAAATTCACATCATATACATTGATATCATAGACATTTATCATATTTAACATATGGACACTATGATTTTCTTGAGGATTTCAGTTTTTCTGTGATTCCTGGATTTTTGGGGAAAACCGCAAGAATTTAACCAAAGCTTGTATTCATCATTTTTAAAACAAAGTTGCGGTTTTTTCGTGATGTATGTGTCGTCCACCATGAGTTTTCATGTTTTCTGTTGGATTTCGAGACCCGATTCGAGGAGTGGATGAACCGTCTCGGGTACATGGTGGGCCCGGTATGGTACCCCGGGGCAAGAAGATCGAGTTGTAGACGATGAGCCTGGCAGGGGAAGACTACCTACCGGTGATGTCTGGCGCGGCAGATATCCGGAGGATACCGACCGTTGTCGTGGATTTGATGACATGGGCCGATCCGGACTGACGGAGCCCGATATTTGAGACATTGATACAGTGAGATATCGAGACATATATGATTTCATATTTGTTGTCGATGCTTGACACGGGTTTTCAGATGATTTCTTGATGGTACTTAGCTATTATATAGATATTCATTTTCTAAAGTTAAGAATCCAATACCCTTAGCATTTAAAACGCTTAAAGATTTAGTAATGACTTTGCATACATGTGCATGCATACTAGAAGTATTATATCACATATGGACATATATGTTGTGACGCATTGCGTGCATTCTTACGATTGCCTTACTAGATGTTATATTCTACTCACGAGCTGGCAACTCACCCCCGTTGTGCCACAGTGTCTTGCAGGTCGGACCCGTCACCCTTGTAGCGGCGGGCTATCTTACCATCAGCTCCTTTTGCTCAGACTCGCGACATCGCCCGTAGGTGGGTTGCGAGCACACTTTATTTCTTTTTGCTTTATCATTGTATCTAGTATTCTCCATCTACAACTTTATATTGTATATGTGACCTAGTGGTGAGACTGAGAGATTTGTATATTTGTGGTTTCTTTTGGGTCGAGCTCACTTGAGCCGGCGTTGTGTTTGCTGATTTTTTTCATTTCTTTTATGCTCTTTTCCTGATATTGCTATTATATTGCATGTGGTTGTGATCCGCCTTGGACGAAGAGCTAGCTCCCTCTTGGGGATGCCATTTTATGATTACAGGTTTATTATCTTGTTGTACCCATTTTGGGGGATAGAAAATACAGGGGAGACTCTGCCGAAATTTTCAGAAATTTATGATGTTTTAAAAAAATGGGATTCTTTGCAACTTAATTGATTTGAAAATCGTCTTCATTAAAGGTTTTCCTTCAGTCTCTTTTGATTTTGGTTTAGATTTTTCTGGGCTTTGGCTGACTTAAGTTACGTTACGCCTTTAGACGACTCGTAATCTAAGTGCCAGTCACGTTCCGTACTTTCGGGTCGTGACAAAGTTGGTATCAAAGCGTAGGTTTTACCTTTCTGAGTGTAGGACGACCTTGGTAGATGGAGTAGGTGACTTAAGCAGAGTGGCGTAGCGTGGGTATGATCCGCGGCATACTTACGATACGGTACTCCGCCTAAGTGACCTTAGGACATAATTGCTTGTATTTCCTTTCTTGATTCCTTGATTCAATTGCAATGATCTTATCAGTCCTGTTTCTTATTCCAGCTTCGATGCCGCCAAAGACTATGAGAGCTCAGCGGGCTGCCGCTAGGGATGAGATTCGGGCGGGCCCGTCTGAGGTGAGGATCGAGCGGGATGATACGCCTGTCCCTCAGGGTCATACTGATCCGCCTTATCCAGACCGTATTGCCAGACTAGAGGCCGGCATGCAAGATTGTAAGTCGATGTACTACACCCCAATACTTGTGGGGAGGCGGAATTTTCAAAAACGAACTTGTTTAGTGAACGAACATCGACTAACCGCTTGAATCGAAGCTAAACGATAACTAACTAAACATATAGTTGTTCTAAACTACTATGCTTAGGGATTATACCTATCGAAACTAGTCCTTCGTCTTTACGATCTCCTTGTTCTCCTCGGCCTTCTCTAGGTAGTAGACGATCCACCCGAGAGCAAAACTCCAAGCTTAGCCTCTAAACTTGAGGCAACTAACCTTCTTGGATTGCTAATCAAAGAAGCTAGGATGAAATAGAGTTATGGTTATGGATTGATTAGTCTTTCTAATCCTTTGATCTCAACACATGAGGTGTAAGGATTAGGGTTTGAAGATGAGAGCTTGAGGAGAGAGAATGTGAATTATATTATGAGAATAAGTTATGAGTATCATATCATATATGAATCATTATCTAATAATAAGAAAAGAATAAAGAGTGATGAATAATCATGCTTCATAAAATATCTAGTGGTGATTCATTAGCATGAGTCATTAAGCAATAAATGTGCATTAATGAAATGAATGAATCACCACCATGACTCATATAACTCATTCAATGAATATGACACATAACCCTCTTTAGTCACCATCTTCTAGAAGCTTCTCGAGTAATTACGAGAACGCCCCTCCGATCCGTAAAAATACGGAAAAACTTTAGACTGTATAAATCCAATAACCGGATACCAGTAACTGGCTTAAACCAAAGCCGACTGGTAAAAACTGTCCGAAAGTCGTACGCGCGTAAACGCACGTATGCGTCCGAACCCTTTGTCGCAAAACCATGCAACCTCTATATCGTTTCGCCTGGAGTAGGAAACTCTCTGTGTGGGACTCTAGAGACTCGACTACTACGCTGGCAGTGGGTTTAACCACAGACCGCAAGCGGCACTAGCTGTACGTAACGGTCCCCAGGTAGTTGTCGATAAGAAGGCCGATGAGGAAACCCATCCGAACTCCTACTGAGTCTGATGTGACAATCTCCATACAGTCCGGTCCGTTCGTCCAAGACTATCGCATATCGGGCCTAGGGGGTGGCAAGCGTCAGTCCCCTAATAGCGGTATAAGTCGTGTCGGAGGGAAACCCATTACACCCTGAGAAACTACTGGAACCTACCAGCAAATCTCGCTTGCCCTGGCCAGGGACTTTGCGTAATGGCTCTCTGACACAGCACGATATCTACTCCCAATACCGGGAGGGACGAATCCTGTCTAACCGCCACTGCCTCCAAGTGCTCGGGACTGCACCCAACTGCTACCTGTTTGCACGACTCCTTTGAGCCGTGGTAGGGTAGCAATCTAAGAACAGTGGGACACACTCGAGGCGAAGCAGCAGTGTCAAGTCTGCGGACTATGCTGTACTCATGTCACCTGGGAACTGCTCACTGACGACTGGTATCAAACCAACCAACAGTTCCCCGTGAGTCCTGTCCGGTGTACCCGTAACCTAACGAGCACCTGCATACTATCTCCAGTACGACGTACTGACGGCTGTGGGACAGACCATCTCCCCAACTGGGATGAGAAGCGTACACACTAGTCTACTCCGGAGTATCGATGCTCTGTCTCGATAATCCAACGACCAGGGACCTGAATAAGGATGTGCTTGTAGACTACCCAGCCTCCACTAGTGTGACTGCCATCACAACGCTGGTAGACAAGCAAGATCCTAAGAGCTCTATCAAATACGTACACTCACATATTAAGATAGAAAAACCAAGTAGCATACTACCATGTTTAGCAAGACTGTTATATACATGTGAATATCCCAAGCTTCCATTAAGTAATATACAAGCTAGTATGATATAGTAATGGCCTTCTAGGGCATAAACACTAACAATCTCCTACTTGCACTAGGGCCATGAACTGGCATATCATAGACCGATGATCTCGAGTAGCCTCTTGAACTGAATCTGAGGTAGAGCCTTCGTGAATGGATCAGCAATGTTCTCTTCAGTAGCAACTCTCCGAACCTCGATCTCCTGACGATCAATGATCTCCCTGATCAGGTGATACCGCCTTAAGATGTGTCTGGACTTCTGATGGGACCTTGGTTCCATCGCTAAAGCTATAGCTCCGTTGTTGTCGCAATACAGAGGTATTGGATCAACTATGGTAGGAACTACCTGAAGTTCTGTTAGGAACTTCTTCATCCAGACTGCTTCTTTTGCGGCATCGCAAGCAGCTATATACTCCGCTTCCATCGTCGAGTCAGCAACGGTGTCCTGCTTGGAGCTCTTCCAGCACACCGCCCCTCCATTGAGGGTAAAGACATAACCCGACATGGACTTGGAATCGTCCTTATCACTCTGGAAGCCGGAATCAGCAAAGGCCTCCAACCTGAGGTCTTTTCCGCCGTAAACCAAGAACATCTCCTTAGTCCTCCTCAGGTACTTGAGAATGTTCTTTACTGCTATCTAGTGTTTCTCCCCTGGGTCTGACTGATACCGGCTTACCACGCTCAGTGCGTAAGCTACATCTGGTCTGGTACACAACATCGCATACATTATAGAGCCTACCGCAGAAGCGTAGGGTATAATAGACATGCGTTCCCTTTCCAAATCAGTCTTGGGAGACATCTCTTTGGAGAGGGTGATTCCGTGACAAGCCGGTAGATTACCGTGCTTAGAATCCTCCATACTGAATCTTTTCAGTACAGTGTCGATATACCTGGACTGCGAAAGTCCCAACATCCTCTTGGATCTATCACGATAGATCCGGATCCCCAGAATGTAAGAGGCATCACCCAGGTCTTTCATGGAGAACCTGTGTGACAAGAATCTTTTGACAGATTGTAGCATAGGAATGTCATTTCCTATCAATAGAATGTCATCCACGTACAAGACGAGGAATACGACACTTCTGGCCACAACTTTACTATATATGCACGGTTCATCTGGATTTTTGATAAAGTCATATTCTTTGACTGTCTCATCAAAACAGATGTTCCAACTCCGCGATGCCTGCTTTAGTCCATAAATGGACTTAAGCAGCTTGCATACTTTCCCGCTGCTCCCACTCTGATTGAAACCCTCTGGCTGATCCATATAGACGCTCTCTTCTAAATTTCCATTCAGAAAAGCCGTCTTTACGTCCATCTGCCAGATTTCATAATCATGGAAGGCAGCAATAGCAAGAAGGACCCGAATGGATTTGAGCATAGCCACTGGAGAAAAAGTTTCGTCATAGTCCAAACCAGGTCTTTGACGAAAACCCTTTGCAACAAGTCTAGCCTTATAGGTTTCCACCTGTCCATCTACACCAATCTTTTTCTTGAAGATCCATTTGCATCCTATGGGTTTTACCCCATCTGGAGCAAAGTCCAAAGTCCATACTTTGTTGGTGTACATGGACTCCATTTCGGTCCGCATTGCATCTAACCATCGTACCGAGTCGCCGCTCTGGATGGCCTGCTGGAAGTCAGTAGGTTCATCATCATCTATGATGCAATCCTCTCTATCCCCATCTATGAGAAAACCGTAGTATCTCTCAGGCGGATGAGACGGCCTACTACTCCTGTGGAGGGGTGCGGGAATGTCCTGTTCTTCTTGAGCTCCTGGTTCTACCAAACTTTCAGTAGCAGTTTGTGGTTCTGGAATTTCTTCCAGTTCTATTTCGCTCCCACTTATTTCCTTTTCTAAAAACTAATTTTCCAGAAAATGGGCATTACGAGAAACAAAAACCTTTTGTTCCTTGGAGTTCTTTGGATATCCCACAAACATATATTTTACTGATTGTGCCTCGAGCTTGTCCACATGCTGCTTTTTAACAAAAGCTGGACATCCCCAAATCTTTATATGTTGAAGATGGGGTATCTTCCCAGTCCACATCTGATATGGAGTGGTAGGCACAGTCTTGGTAGGAGCCCTGTTCAAAAGACATGCCGCTGATTCTAGCGCATAACCCCAGAAAGATCGCGGTAACTCAGCATTACTCATCATGGATCGTACCATATCCAATAGGGTTCGATTCCGTCTCTCCGATACACCGTTATGCTGTGGAGTGTATGGAGGAGTAAGCTGAGAGAGAATTCCTTTCTCTTTTAGGTAACCAAGGAACTCGGCACTCAAGTATTCACCACCTCGATCAGATCTTAGTGTCTTAATACTTTTGCCGGTTTGGTTTTCTACTTCATTCTTATACTCTTGGAATTTCTCAAAAGCCTCGGATTTATGTTTCATCAGATAAATGAATCCGTATCTTGAGTAATCATCCGTGAAAGTAATGAAATAGGAAAAACCACCTCTCGCATGTGTAGACATTGGACCGCATACATCACTGTGTATGAGTCCAAAGAGCTCGCTCGCTCTTACTCCTTGTCCAGTAAATGGAGTCTTTGTCATCTTTCCTTTGAGACAAGATTGACAAGTGTCATAGGATTGATATTCGAACGTGTCCAAACATCCTTCTCTATGCAACTTAGTCAACCTTCTCTCATTGATGTGACCCAGTCTACAATGCCATAAGAAAGCTTTATTTAAATTTGGAGACTTTCTTTTTAGTGTGTTCTGGACATTGAAAATTTGGAGTTGGTTTAACACATATATGCCGTTATTTAGAGTACCGGACCCAATCAAACCATGATTAAGGTGGATGTTAACAACATCTCTTACAAACGTGAAATCATAACTTTTATTTGATAACAAGGAAACTGATATGATATTACACGTTAAGCTTGGTACAAAATAACAGTTATGTAAAACCAAAATGTGTCCACTCGTCAATCCTAGGTGATAATCCCCGACGGACGCAGCTCCCACGCTAGCTCCGTTAGCAACCCTGAGGATCATATCACCTTCCTTCAGCACTCTACGGTTTCTCAGTGCCTGCAATGAATTGCAAATATGAGATCCTGATCCGGTATCCAATACCCAGGAAGTAGAGTTGATCGACAGACAATTCTCAATTACATACACACCTGAAGTCGAAGCCACAGCTTGCTTCGGTTCCTGGTTCTTGGCGTTCCACGCCTTGCAATCCTTCTTCCAGTGCCCTTTCCTGTGACAATGGAAGCACTCATCCGGGCCAACTATCGGTACTGCTATCTTTTTCTTTCCCTTCTTTCCCACCTTACTAACACCTCCTCTAGGTTTGGGTGCGGCCTTCTTCTTCCTTCCTTTGGCCCTAGCCTTGGACCCGGAAGAAGATGCACCGCCAACAAACATAGCGGGTGTTTCCCTTGCTTTCTTCAAGGTGCCCTCTGCACTCCTTAACATGTTCAGGAGTTCCGCAAGTTCAACTTCTTTTCCTTGAAGATTGAAGTTGAGGATAAACTGGGCGTAGGTGGGAGGAAGGGACTGGAGAATAAGGTCTGTATACAGCTCATTATCCAAAGTCGTCCCAAGGTGTGCGAGCTCTTCAATATAGCCGATCATCTGTAGGACATGTTCACCTACCGATGACCTGACAGCCAACCTCGCTCGAAACAAGTTCTTAGAGGTCTCGTATCTTGCTATACGAGATTGCTCTTCATAAAGTTCCTTTGTATGGAGAAATATGCCATCCAGGGACATATCCTCATGCCTCCTCTTATGTTCATTGTCCATAGAGGCAAGCACGACGCACTTGGCTCTCGCGCAATCTAAATCCCAGGTTTTGCGGATTTCCTTATCCGCATTGCTGGATTTGGGACCAGGGACAGCAGGTGCCATAGCAGTGAGGACGTACCCCAATTTGTCATAGGTCAAGGCCATTTTGACATTCCGCAGCCAATCTTTATAGTTTGGCCCCGTCAGTATATTTTTTTCTAAAAGTAACTTAAGTCCAGTCATTTTCAGGGTCGCTGCAATTAGGAGAGAGAGAAGAAAACTCTTTAGCATGATGCTCTTGCAAGTTTAGAGTGGTTTTTAGTTTATCTAAACTGGATGGCTCCCACTGTTTCTCGAATCCTTCCTCAAACCATAAAAGAAGAATTAGCCAGGACTATTCTCACCGTACAATACTTGCTTAACCGTTCAGCCAGGCCAGTGTCGATACTTCGAGGGAGGTTTTCCAACGCTTTCGCGAAATTCCTTAATTAAATAACCTCTTTTCTCTTGGGGCGTAACCCCGCTGACACCTTTCTGGATACCTACTAGGTTTATAGCATTGATCGTTAAGTGACGAATATCCTGATAAGTAGCATATACTCACAGTAGGATCGGGATCCAAATATCATCGTATGATAATGTTGAAGGAATCCTACCAACATTCATCAAACTCCAAATGGTATGCATCTCTTTGCAAATTTCAGTTTCTTTAGAAATTCCCGATATAAGTTTTTGCCCCATGCTCTTATGACCTTGGCTTTGGTCAAAATATCATAAGTCACATGTCAAGTTCTACCCGTCATTATCTTGTCAATTTGAACCCATCCGTATATACCCCTGACTTTGGTCAAATGGTAACACGACTGTCCCAAACCAACTCATCTATCTTATGCAACAAATGAAAACCCAGCAGCTACCAAACACTATGCCTTGACTTTGGCCAAAATGCATAGCTTGAATACTACTGAATACCCAAATGAAATGACGGAGGGCTACGAATGGTTTTGGCGAAACCGTGAACGTAGTGAACTTGATATAACCGAAGGAACCTGATAGCTTTTAAAAGGAGTGGTTAAAGCTCCGCATTTAAAAATATCTGTTTTAAAAATAACCGAGTGGTTTCTTTTAAATTGTTCCAACGATTTAAACTTTGGTTTGTTTTCTTTGCATTACAGATAATGCGTCCCATCATTAACCTATCATTGCAGAAAACAACGAAAATACAACGTCCTCTTATGCCATCCGCATTCGCCACGGGGTCCCGTCATCACCCGTTAGGTTAGTTAACTAACGATAGAGCGGGGGCTGGGCTAGCGCGGGTGTAAAACATAAGTGACGTCTAAATAGCTATAATAAATATAGATATTTTACATTCGTCTGACGCAATGATATACATTCCAGAACACAGATAAACAATATTGGATTTGCAAGCAATCTGTATTTCTTTTGAGCCTGCAAGAAAAGACAGATTACACAGTTGTGATGAATAGCCGTTACCCCACCCTCGACCCCTACGGGTACGGCAAACTACCCGCCCGGCAGTTTGTGTACCCCACCTTGGGTCAGTCCTAGGAGCAAAAACAGTAAAATGAAATAATACAACGGTGGCTACAACCGCAACCTGGATGTGCCCCGCAAAAATAATATTACAACAAATTACATTTACAACAAATGAATTATACAATAACCCATTGCAAACCCCGGCTATACACCACAACAGTCCAATACAGTTTATATGCACAAACAGATATAACCATTACAGAAATGTGCAACCCCCTGCCAACCGACATACTAGCAGTTAGGGGAGGTTTACGAACACATTAAACAATCACAGATATAATCCAACATGCAAATACTGTACAATTTCGATCGATTAAACATCATTAATATTGCTCTAAAAACTGCTCTGTTAAACTGAAACCTGAGCAAATATTAAATATTCCAGAAAACCCCAAATACCAGAGAGGACCCACACATGAAAGACGAGTCCATAACTCGGCAACTCGGCCGCGGAACCGCGGCGGATCAGTGGGATCCGCCGCGCTTCCGCGGCGCTTTAGCCGATTCATGGGCTCGAATTTCATGGGTGTTCTTCTGGACCCTTTTCAAGCTTTCTGCACTCACCTGAAAAATTTTAGGACATCATTTTAAGTTCGACAGAAACTTTACAGCTTTAGGGTTTTCCGGCTTCGTTTTTCCGTTCGAAATTCATACAAATTTGCAATTAAGTTATTTATTGTTTAGCGAGGCTCTGATACCACTGTAAGTCGATGTACTACACCCCAATACTTGTGGGGAGGCGGAATTTTCAAAAACGAACTTGTTTAGTGAACGAACATCGACTAACCGCTTGAATCGAAGCTAAACGATAACTAACTAAACATATAGTTGTTCTAAACTACTATGCTTAGGGATTATACCTATCGAAACTAGTCCTTCGTCTTTACGATCTCCTTGTTCTCCTCGGCCTTCTCTAGGTAGTAGACGATCCACCCGAGAGCAAAACTCCAAGCTTAGCCTCTAAACTTGAGGCAACTAACCTTCTTGGATTGCTAATCAAAGAAGCTAGGATGAAATAGAGTTATGGTTATGGATTGATTAGTCTTTCTAATCCTTTGATCTCAACACATGAGGTGTAAGGATTAGGGTTTGAAGATGAGTGCTTGAGGAGAGAGAATGTGAATTATATTATGAGAATAAGTTATGAGTATCATATCATATATGAAGCATTATCTAATAATAAGAAAAGAATAAAGAGTGATGAATAATCATGCTTCATAAAATATCTAGTGGTGATTCATTAGCATGAGTCATTAAGCAATAAATGTGCATTAATGAAATGAATGAATCACCACCATGACTCATATAACTCATTCAATGAATATGACACATAACCCTCCTTAGTCACCATCTTCTAGAAGCTTCTCGAGTAATTACGAGAACGCCCCTCCGATCCGTAAAAATACGGAAAAACTTTAGACTGTATAAATCCAATAACCGGATACCAGTAACTGGCTTAAACCAAAGCCGACTGGTAAAAACTGTCCGAAAGTCGTACGCGCGTAAACGCACGTATGCGTCCGAACCCTTTGTCGCAAAACTATGCAACCTCTATATCGTTTCGCCTGGAGTAGGAAACTCTCTGTGTGGGACTCTAGAGACTCGACTACTACGCTGGTAGTGGGTTTAACCACAGACCGCAAGCGGCACTAGCTGTACGTAACGGTCCCCAGGTAGTTGTCGATAAGAAGGCCGTTGAGGAAACCCATCCGAACTCCTACTGAGTCTGATGTGACAATCTCCATACAGTCCGGTCCGTTCGTCCAAGACTATCGCATATCGGGCCTAAGGGGTGGCAAGCGTCAGTCCCCTAATAGCGGTATAAGTCGTGTCGGAGGGTAGCCCATTACACCCTGAGAAACTACTGGAACCTACTAGCAAATCTCGCTTGCCCTGGCCAGGGACTTTGCGTAATGGCTCTCTGACACAGCACGATATCTACTCCCAATACCGGGAGGGACGAATCCTGTCTAACCGCCACTGCCTCCAAGTGCTCGGGACTGCACCCAACTGCTACCTGTTTGCACGACTCCTTTGAGCCGTGGTAGGGTAGCAATCTAAAAACAGTGGGACACACTCGAGGCGAAGCAGCAGTGTCAAGTCTGCGGACTATGCTGTACTCATGTCACCTGGGAACTGCTCACTGACGACTGGTATCAAACCAACCAACAGTTCCCCGTGAGTCCTGTCCGGTGTACCCGTAACCTAACGAGCACCTGCATAATATCTCCAGTACGACGTACTGACGACTGTGGGATAGACCATCTCCCCAACTGGGATGAGAAGCGTACACACTAGTCTACTCCGTAGTATCGATGCTCTGTCTCGATAATCCAACGACCAGGGACCTGAATAAGGATGTGCTTGTAGACTACCCAGCCCCCACTAGTGTGACTGCCATCACAACGCTGGTAGACAAGCAAGATCCTAAGAGCTCTATGAAATACGTACACTCACATATTAAGATAGAAAAACCAAGTAGCATACTACCATGTTTAGCAAGACTGTTATATACATGTGAATATCCCAAGCTTCCATTAAGTAATATACAAGCTAGTATGATACAGTAATGGCCTTCTAGGGCATAAACACTAACAAAGAGTTGCGGCAGATGATGGGATCTTTAGTTGAGTCCAGCCGGGCACAGAGATCCGAGGACGTTCCTTCCACCGCACAGACCACGATCGTACCTGCTGCACAGATGGTCACTCCTGCTGCTACTACGGAGACTATCCCTGTTTCACTACAGGAGTTCATGAGATTGAGACCTCCAGCTTTTACCGGTACGGATGCGACAGAGGACCCACAGGCATTTCCTGATAGGATGGCTCGGATTTGCCGTTCGTTGAGGTGTTCTGATGATAGATTGGTGGAGTTTGCGATTTTTCGTCTGGAGGGTCTTGTCCCGACATGGTACGATTCAGTAGAGAGAGGCCGAGCTGCAGGTCTACCTTCTATGACCTGGGATGAGTTTACAGCTGCATTTCTTGCCCGTTTTCTTCCGGAGAGTGTCCGAGATGCTCGAGCCCGTAGTTTTGAGTCTTTGCGCAAGACTCCTGGGATGACAGTGTCGGAGTATGATATACAGTTCACCCAGTTGTCTCGATATGCTCCATACCTAGTCGACACAGAAGTGAAGAGAATAAAGTGGTTCGTGCGAGGGCTTGATACACAGCTATTCCTTGCCATCGGCACCCAGCACTTTGATACATACGCAGCCGCGATGGATGCAGCCTTACTTTTGGAGGAGCATATTTCTGAGACTCCGGTCGTTTCTGGGCCGAAGAGGATCCGTACTGATACGCCAGCTCAGCGGCAGATGGGCAGACATCGTGATAGATTATTTCCGGGAGATGGTGGAGGCAGAGGATTGAGACGAGGTCAGTTATTTGGTTCATATCCACAGACCCAGCAGTCGTCTCCAGGATGCTTTCGGTGCGGGAGTCAGTACCATCGTGTCAGAGACTGTACCATGGGATGCCAAGGCGCGGCGACAGTCCCGCATGTGACTTTACCACCCTCACCACCTTCTCAGAGAGCTTTACTTCCTACTCCTGATGATGCTTCACGCCAGCCAGATGCTTCTAGAGGCCGTGGGCGTGGCGGTCCGGTTCAGAGATGACGAGGCGACAGAGGCAGAGGCCGAGGTAGAGGCAGAGGACAGCCAGCTATTAGCGGTGCACAGGCCCGAGTGTTCGCGTTGACTCCTCAGGATGCACAGGCATCCAATGCCGTCGTGACAGGTACTCTGCCAGTATGTTCTTTTGATGCACGGGTATTATTTGATCCAAGCTCCACACATTCCTATATATCCACGTACTTTGCACCGAGGTTGGGCCGAGAGTCTTCTCCGTTAGATCAGCCGCTTGTCGTTATTACCCCGGTAGGCGAGTCTTTTGTTGCCCGTTTTGTGTACCGATCGTGTTCCGTTCGTATCGGGGAGAGAGATTCTTCAGTTAATTTGATTCTCCTGGATATGCTAGATTTTGACGTTCTTCTTGGTATGGACTGGCTAGCCACCTGTTATGCATCCGTGGACTGCCGTGAAAAAGCAGTCAGATTCAGTTTTCCTGGTGAGCCGGTTCTTGTTATTCAGGGAGATTGTAGCGCTACCCTTCCCAGCTTGATTTCATCTCTTCGCGCTGGTCAGCTCTTAAGGAAAGGGTGTCAGGGATTCTTAGCCTATATTTATGATACTAGCTCCACAGAGGTTCCGTTGGATCAGGTCCCTGTTGTGAGAGAGTTTCCTGATGTATTTCCTGGCGAGCTGCCTGGTCTGCCACCAGAGCGCGAGATTGAGTTCTGTATTGACTTGATCCCCGGCACGGGGCCTATCTCTATACCGCCTTATCGGATGGCCCCGGCGGAGCTGAGAGAGCTAAAGGATCAGTTACAGGACTTGCTGGACAAAGGGCTTATCCGACCGAGTGTGTCACCTTGGGGTGCTCCCGTCCTGTTTGTTAAGAAGAAGGACGGAAGTATGCGCTTATGCATTGATTATCGTCAGCTGAACCGGGTTACTGTGCGGAACAGGTATCCCTTACCCCGCATTGATGACTTATTCGATCAGCTCCAGGGTGCAGGGTTCTTCTCGAAGGTTTATTTACGGTCAGGTTATCACCAGTTGCGGGTTCGGAAGGAGGATATTCCGAAGACTGCCTTCCGTACTCGATATGGTCATTATGAGTTCTTGGTGATGTTGTTCGGGCTCACCAATGCCCCGGCAGCATTTATGGATTTGATGAACCGTGTATTCAGGCTGTATCTCGATCAGTTCATTATTGTGTTCATTGACGACATCTTGGTTTATTCTCGGAGCCGGGAGGAGCATGAGCAGCACTTACGTATCACCTTGCAGACTTTGAGGGAGCATCAGCTATTCGCCAAATTCTCCAAGTGCGCATTCTGGCTAGACAGTGTCGACTTCTTGGGTCATGTGGTGACGAGAGACGGTATCTGTGTGGACCCGAAGAAGATCGAGGCAGTTCAGCGTTGGCCTAGACCAGTATCAGTTACAGAGGTTCGCAGCTTTCTAGGTCTGGCCGGCTATTATCGACGTTTCGTCCAGGATTTCTCCCGCATTGCTGCACCGTTGACCGAGTTGACCCGAAAGGGGGTTCCTTTTGATTGGACCCAGGCATGTGAGGATAGTTTCCAGCAGTTGAAGACTCGTCTGACTGCTGCACCAGTATTAGCATTGCCTTCAGGATCAGGTGGGTTCATGGTATATTGTGATGCTTCTCGAGTGGGGCTGGGATGTGTATTGATGCAGCACGACAGAGTTATCGCGTATGCTTCTCGGCAGCTGAGGAAACACGAACAGAACTACCCCACCCATGATTTAGAGATGGCTGCAGTGGTATTTGCACTTAAGATCTGGAGACATTACCTATACGGTGAGTCGTGTCAGATATTCACTGACCACAAGAGTTTGAAGTATATCTTCCAGCAGCGAGACCTGAACCTGAGACAGCGCCGTTGGATGGAGTTGGTGAAGGATTATGACTGCAAGATTCTATACCATCCGGGCAAGGCGAATGTGGTGGCTGATGCTTTGAGTAGAAGGCCTGGAGGTAGCTTATCTTGCATGAGCGCAGTACAGATGCAGTCGACGGCGGATTGGCAGGTTTTATGTGATAGCAGAGTGCAGTTCGAGTTTACTCCTACAGGGGGACAGCTGGCCCATTTCAGAGCACGCCCACAGTTACTTGACCGTATTCGCGAGGCACAGTCCGGCGATGCCCGCCTTTTAGAGATTATTGAACAGATTCGGCAGGGCAGAGTTTCCGAGTTCGTGATTGATGATCAGGGGATACTTCGATTTGGGACTCGACTGTGCGTGCCAGATTCAGAGGGACTGAGGCGTGATATTCTTGAGGAGGCACATAGATCAGTATACAGTGTGCATCCAGGTTCCACCAAAATGTACCGTGATTTGAGAGAGGTTTACTGGTGGGACGGGATGAAGAAGGATATTACAGACTTTGTGTCGAGATGCCTGACTTGTTAGCAAGTCAAGGCCGAGCACCAGAGGCCAGCCGGCGAGTTACAGCCTTTGCCCATCCCTGAGTGGAAGTGGGAGCAGGTCTCCATGGATTTCATTGTGGGTCTACCCAGGACCAGTCGAGGGTATGACTCTATTTGGGTGATTGTGGATTGACTGACGAAAGCGGCTCACTTCCTGCCAGTGAAGACCACTTTTGGATTTTCTCAGTACGCCCAGGTTTATATTGATGAGATAGTGCGACTGCATGGCGTTCCGACTTGCATCGTGTCCGACCGGGGCACCCAGTTTACCAGCCGATTGTGGCAGAAACTCCAGGAAGCATTGGGCACCCGATTGAGCTTTAGCACATCCTTTCATCCGCAGACTGACAGTCAGTCGGAGCGTACTATTCAGACTCTTGAGGACATGCTCAGAGCTTGTGTTTTAGATTTCGGTGGTAGCTGGGATCGTCATTTGCCTTTGATCGAGTTTTCCTACAATAATAGCTTCCAGGAGACGATTCAGATGGCACCCTTCGAGGCTTTATATGGGAGGAGATGTCGATCGCCTGTATGTTGGACAGAGCTCAGGGAGAGCAGTATTTTAGGGCCGCAGATCGTATAGGAGACGACCGAGAAGATACAGCTGATTCGGGACAGGATGAGAGCGGTACAGAGCAGGCACAAATCATATGCTGACAGGCGCCGTCGCCGACTCGAGTTCGCTGTTGGCGATCATGATTTCCTGAAGGTCTCTCCGATGAAAGGTGTGATGAGATTTGGGCGAAAAGGGAAGCTGAGTCCTAGATATGTTGGTCCTTTCGAGATCCTAGAGCGTGTTGGTCTAGTCGCTTATCGGTTAGCTCTTTCGCCCAGCTTCCCCGATGTTCACCCCGTGTTCCATGTCTCGATGCTCCGCAAGTACCTTCATGATCCTTCCCAGGCGATTCAGCACCAGACGATCCAGCTAGAGCGTGATCTTTCTTTCACCGAGCAGCCGGTGGTCATCTTGGATCGGCAGGTGAAGAAATTGAGGTCGAAGGTCATACCGTCCGTCAAGGTCCTTTGGCGTGGCCCGAACAGCGAGGAGGTCACCTGGGAGACCGAGGTCGAGATGAGGAAGAGATATTCCCATCTTTTTGAAGGTGCGCATAGTTAAATTCTAAATTCGGGGACCGAATTTCTTTAAGGGGGGAAGATTGTAACCCTTCGAAAATCATTTAGGCAGTTTTTCGGTAATCAGCTAATTTTTCGGCTTTTTCCGTAAAAAGTCAAAATATATATTTTTCATTGTAGACCTAATTATACAAAATTTAGATAATATATTACTATAATTTTGTCACTAAAATGTCACTTATAATTTTCTAGTTAAATAATTTTTTTTCGTAATTAATTATTTTTTTATTATTTTAAGCTTTTTTAAATACATTAAATTAGTGATAAATACAAATTTAATTAGGTAAATTTCATAATTAGGAATATTTATATGCTAAAATATGGTGTTAATAAAATTGTATCATGACTTGCAAATTTTTGGTTTTAGGGTTGGAAATTTTATGAAAAAATGAATTAAAATGAGGCTTTTTGTGAAAATATTGATATGAAAGCATTACATGAGAACATGGGGTGTTTTTAGACCTAGAAACTTCTCCAAATTTCCCCACCTCCTTTCCCTTACCTGCTGGCCGACCCCCTTTGCTGCAGATTTCCTCTCTTCTCACTTCTTTTTTGCTTCAAATTTCATGCCAAATTCATAAAAATCCACAAATTTCATTCACCCATTCAAAGCCAAACCCTAATCCACTCTCTCCTCAACCAAATTTAGTTCAAAACTAGGAGAAAGGAGGCATTCTTGGTGACTTGATCATGCTAGGGTTCCACTTGTGAGGTAAAATCCTAAACTAGTTTGCTAACTTGTAGTTTATATGTGCTAAAATTTAATTTTGAAGTATTAATTTAGTTGTAAATTCTTGTTCATGAAAATTAAGAATGGGATTTGATGTTGAACTAGGGTTTGAAGCATGGTTGTTAGAGTTAAGTTAGGGCTTTGGTTACCTATTTGATTAGAGTGGTTAATTGCGTAAGGTTACGCTCGCTAAATCGTTAAATTGCGACGTTTGCATCGAATCGGTTTGAAATTTGCTTACTAGATTTTTACAAAAATTAGAATGCCATCAAATTGCGTTATGTTAGCGATATAATTAGCTTCGTATAGGACTATTAGAGTGCGCGAACACGGGGTTTCGTCTAGTCGGGTTTTAGTTTTGTCGATTTCCCCGAAATGACGATTTTAGTTAACGATTAGCGATTTTCGTGCGTTTTCCCGCGCACCGAGTGTATGTTATGTTTAATTCGAGAGCATTGATAATTGTATATTGTGACTTGAATCGTTTTAGGTTTTGTAATCTTATCCTTGGTGTTGTGCAAATATAGGATCGGTCGGGGAAACATCGGACACGGCGCGTAAAGGCAAGGCGGTGGTCGGATCGGATTAGCGGGGATTTCAGGTGAGTAGATGTATTCATCTATGGGGGAATCGTCTGAATGGCGCGAGGCGCCCCCCTAGTTAGGATTACCCTACTTTATGCAAGTTTTATATTGTTAGCTAGCTTATCCATTTATGTACATTGTATACCCTTATAGCTAACCGTATATTAGATTGTATGGACATTCATCTATACTTACGCGATATCATTTCGTAGGACACGAACACCGTTACCATTGGCATCTGTTGCACGCGCACTATTCATGTGACACACACGCGTATGTTAATTGCCATGCCACGTGCACTATAGAACCTGTTTAACTTAGTATCGCCACTTGCATTCATACATGATATATGAAATTGCATAGCTTGCTTATACCTCGCATTATCATCATATTTACATAGATTCTATCCAAAATTCATATCATATACATTGATATCATAGACATTTATCATATTTAACATGTGGACACTATGATTTTCTTGAGGATTTCAGTTTTTCTGTGATTCCTGGATTTTTGGGGAAAACCGCAAGAATTTAATCAAAGCTTGTATTTATCATTTTTAAAACAAAGTTGCGGTTTTCTCGTGATGTATGTGTCGTCCACCATGAGTTTTCATGTTTTCTGTTGGATTTCGAGACCCGATTCGAGGAGTGGATGAACCGTCTCGGGTACATGGTGGGCCCGGTATGGTACCCCGGGGCAAGAAGATCGAGTTGTAGATGATGAGCCTGGCAGAGGAAGACTACCTACCGGTGATGTCTGGCGCGGCGGATATCCGGAGGATACCGACCGTTGTCGTGGATTTGATGACATGGGCCGATCCGGACTGACGGAGCCCGATATTTGAGACATTGATACAGTGAGATATCGAGACATATATGATTTCATATTTGTTGTCGATGCTTGACACGGGTTTTCAGATGATTTCTTGATGGTACTTAGCTATTATACAGATATTCATTTTCTAAAGTTAAGAATCCAATACCCTTAGCATTTAAAACACTTAAAGATTTAGTAATGACATTGCATACATGTGCATGCATACTAGAAGTATTACATCACATATGGACATACATGTTGTGACGCATTGCGTGCATTCTTACGATTGCCTTACTAGATGTTATATTCTACTCACGAGCTGGCAACTCACCCCCGTTGTGCCACAGTGTCTTGCAGGTCGGACCCGTCACCCTTGTAGCGGCGGGCTATCTTACTATCAGCTCCTTTTGCTCAGACTCGCGACATCGCCCGTAGGTGGGTTGCGAGCACACTTTATTTATTTTTTCTTTATCATTGTATCTAGTATTCTCCATCTACCACTTTATATTGTATATGTGACCTAGTGGTAAGACTGAGAGATTTGTATATTTGTGGTTTTTTTTGGGTCGAGCTCACTTGAGCCGGCGTTGTGTTTGCTGATTTTTTTCGTTTCTTTTATGCTATTTTCCTGATATTGCTATTATATTGCATGTGGTTGTGATCCGCCTTGGGCGAAGAGCTAGCTCCCGCTTGGGGATGCCATTTTATGATTACAGGTTTATTATCTTGTTGTACCCATTTTGGGGGATAGAAAATACAGGGGAGACTCTGCCGAAATTTTCAGAAATTTATGATGTTTTAAAAAAAAGGGATTCTTTGCAACTTAATTGATTTGAAAATCGTCTTCATTAAAGGTTTTCCTTCACTCTCTTTTGATTTTGGTTTAGATTTTTCTGGGCTTTGGCTGACTTAGGTTACGTTACGCCTTTAGACGTCTCGTAATCTAAGTGCCAGTCACGTTCCGTACTTTCGGGTCGTGACATTAGACCAAGAAAAATCACATTTTGGTGTTGTAGGGGATTCTTGGGTCCCAAATGAGGTAATCCTTTCACAATTAGTGTAGTGTTTCATATGCTTAAGCCTCATTTCAAGTTTAAAATCGTTTTGGTGAAGTTTAGTGAACTTTGAAAACTCAAGTTAGGAATTAGGGTTGGATTTGAGTAGAGATGGTGTAATTGGGCTTTAGAGATGACCTTAGACCCCCTATAATGATAGGAACCCAGACCAAACACCATACAAAAACTTGGAACTGAAAACAGAACTTTGCAATGTCGGTTTGTGAGTTTTAGGGTGTGCAGGGAAATCTGGAATGAACCGGGGCATTTACAAGATAATAAACAACTTCAGAGACCTAGATAGACCACCACGAGACCACCATGTGAAGACGACACCCTAAATCCCCAGGAAAACCGAGGAGGCCGGTTTTGTCAAGGGAGTGGCCGGCCACTTGGTGATGGAATGTGTCCAAGTTGTTCCAGTAGCTCATATGTACCCTATACATCACCCCAGAGTTGTTTGCTTACCTTGTTTTCACCTGAGACGAAATCTGGGACCACTTTTCTAGGTTGCTGCCATGTGTTTCATGATGTATATGGATTTATGTTTTGATACTTGTGTTTGTACTCGGTCACTTGATGTTTGTACGTCTATCCCGAGTGTTATTGGGTTGAGTTGCGAGTTGCAAACTATAGGTTCTAACCTATAGTCTTTTAAGCGTGTCGTTTTGGTTTTCGATTTGGTTTTAACGCGATGCGATACGTGTGACATGTAGGTACCCCCACGACGATTCGAGGCGATGAAGAAGATGATGGCGACATCAACATCGGCAAGCAAGACGCAATGTGAGTAGATTATATCTATAGGGGAAGTCGGGTGGATGGCGTATAACACCCCCACAGTTCGATGTTTAGTATACTATATATATATATATATATATATATATATGATAGTGTTATGTGTGACATGGATATTCAAGATGTGATCAGGTGCACTATGGTTTGGTTAGGGTTTAGAAGTAGCTAGTACTATTTCCAAGTTGCGAACCCTAGAATAAGTTTACACCCACACGCACTCACATGCTTACTTGTTATACTTATACCTGGATGATGAGGATAATGGATGATATTTGGAGATGAGTCGATGAGATTGGGCATAGTGCCATGAGATCGGTGATATGATGTGGTTCGTATTTAGGATACGACATAAGATTTTAGCGGGTCTTTGGACGTGTGTTTTACACACGCATTTATATTTACATAGATGGTATCGGTTTGTACTAGACTTAGATCAGTCCCCCAGTTCATGAGATATGATGATAAAGATACCAGTTAATTGATGAGATAAATGTGATATTGACCTGTACCCAGATTTGGGATGACGTACGATGACTTACCGTACGAGCTTTCTTTGATGATAAGATCCGCACTCATGACTCGAGGATGTCTTATGATATTGTATCGTACGCGGTACCATTGAGGCGGGATCACCGACTATTATATGTATATATGTATCGACTCAGATTTAGGTGGTTTCTATACCCTTTCCATTAGCTTATTAGTTAGATCTGTAGTTACTTATAGATGTTAGACTAGAACCGAGTCATACCCATTTCAAAAACTAACGAATCGCGAGTATTTTAAAGACAGGCAAAAGGATTCTACGGGTATTTTCAAAAGACGCATCTTTTCTTAAAAACACTGTAGCCCTTATTTTTCTAAAAACCCCGATTCGTCTTCTTTCAAATGGCAAAACTGTATGACATTTATATATCGATGTAGATTCTTCACTGTTCCATTCATTATTCGATTTCCGCATATTCTTGCTATTCGCATCGCATTGCATATGTAAATGTGTTTATTGTTATATTAAACCCATGCTGTCAGGACACCAGCACCATTATCAATGATGCGTATGTTCCACGTACACCTGCTTGCCGGCTCACACACTTCATCATCGATAATTGCCATGTCACTACACTGTAGGACTGTTGCATTCAGGATATGACCCCTTGCATGACATACTTGCGTACATACATATTGTACACACATACTTGCATACATACATATTTGCACATACATAGATGATTCTGGCTTGATTTTGGAGATTTGGGAACCGCAAGATATATCTTAAAACTGCATTCATTTTAAAAGAGCGGCTTCCCTCAATATGTGCAAATTACTATTCCATGTTGCATGATATACTGATATGCTTACATTTCTTTTATGTGCCGCATACATCATGCTTTATGATTATACGCATTGAGATATGTTGTTTCCATGATATTTCTGGATTTGGGAACCGTGGGTATTTCAAAAGAGAGTATGTATTGTTTTAAAAACCCGGTTACCCTTGATATGATATTTCAGTGCGTCCACCATGAGTTTTATCGGTTCTACTGTATATATATACCCCATGCGAGGAGGATTCATGAGCCGTGTGCGGGTACATGGTGGGGCCCGGTATGGTATCCCGGGGCAAGAAAGGGATGCTGTGTATACAGACGGTGAGCCTGGCAGAGAGACTACTACCTACCGGTGATAGTATTTGAGCTCGGCGGATATCCGGATGATACCGACCGTAGACAAGAGATGATACGGGCCGATCCGGACTGACGGAGCCCATGGGCCGATTCGGACTGACGGAGCCCGATATATGAGGATTTACGTGCCGATGCTGGGCACAGGTTTCATGATGTTTTTGAGTGTCGATGCTGGACACTCAGGTTCCATGATTCGATGTGTCGTGAGGGACACACACTGATTTATATCCTCATACTTCCATGCATATGCTTTATGATATTTACATGCATGATGCTTTATGTCATTGGGTGACACGTGGACCAGATCCACATGCATATAGTTGACATTGATGACATTGATCACATAGTTGGATGATATCCACATGCTCATAGACTTCCTTATATAGTTGACATTGATTACATTGATCATACCTCATACTTATGATATGTTGCTACCTGAGGCACTGACACGAGCACTTGGTATTACACTGATGTATAGATGTTTACCCTTACCACCCTATCATTCTTCAGACTTATTCATATTGAGGATATTATTATTACTGATCGTATTGATCTAGGATTGTGTCATACATACGATTTCTGCTCTGCGATGTTCTCTATTCACGAGTTGGCAACTCACCACCTTTGTGCCACATTCTTGCAGGTTTTGCCGTACAGGTTTCACTGCGGCTTTTCCGGCACACTGCTTCCTTCTGGGTGATTGCTTTTGTAGGTGGGTTCACTCGCATCGTGACCACCCTTGTATTTATTTTTAATCAGTTGTATCTAGTAATTCCATCAACCAAACTTGTATATTTGTTTCAGACTTAGAAAACCAGTTGTGTATTATTTCGACCTTAGAGTCGCGCGTTGTAGTATTATGGTTTTCATACTGATTTTAAGTTTCCTTTTGAGTTTTGATGCTCGCCCTTCGGTGTTGTATATTATACTGCTTGCGTGGTTGTGACCATCGATTGACGAAGAGCTAGCTTCCGCTTGGGGATGCCGTTTATCATTGTGCATATATTATTCTTGTTGTACCCCGTTCGAGGCCAGTATTTACAAAGGAAACTCTGCCGAAATTTTCAGAAAAGACTATAGATTTTAAAAATACATATTCGGCTTACTTATTTAAAAACCTTGCTTTTAAAAAGATGTTTTCTTTACTTCTTAAAAACTAGTTTTCTATATTTACTACTTAAAATGGTGTTAGATTTCTAGGTTTTTGGCTTATTTGAATTAGATGAGGTCCTATAGATTTCATATCATTCAAGGGCCAGTCACGTGCTATTTCGGGTCGTGACACTTGCATGCTTATTTGCTAGTTTAGTGTATAGAATGATTCTATGGTTTGGGGTTTTCTCGTGTTTGCTAGAATTTTTTTTCGTAATTCGCTTTCGCTATAGCCGCGAGCATTAAAGAACCCAGCATGCTCATCTTTTATTAAGTTAGCATCCCGTGATGAAACATTTGTTATTGCATGCAATATGATGAATGGACTAAGAGAGTATAAACAATGTGGCAAAAAATGTTGTCAATGCTGATACATAAGAATATTGTGTTTCAGAGCCAATTAGCCTTATTAATGATGGTGAAAACTTAAAATCATCCACTACTGCAATAAGGGGTTGCCCCTACAGCTATAGGAATCCATAAGCGCAACATTTTATTGCCCTTACGGATTAATCCGTAGGTCCAGCGATTTGCCCCTATGGTGCCCTACGGAATAATTAAAAAATATTAAAATGTAATCTTTTATTTGCCCCTACGGAGCCGCAAGAGAAGGCCATATGGATTAATCCGTAGAGGCAATGAAGAGTTATTTATAAAAAAAATAAAGCCCAGAAATTTCCTCATCGTTCCCAAAATTTCCCAATTCCCCCGCGATCGATCTCCCGTGCGCGCCTCCTCGCCACCACACCCGCGCACGACTCCTCGTCATCGGTACACCCTTCGTCGAGTTCCTCGTCGTTGTTGGCCGCACCACAGAGACCCAAAACCTCGTCGTCGACTATGTCTTGTCGACGGCAGAATCCCTGGCTTCCTTTACCTCATCGAGCTATTTGCCGCCGGCAAAACTACTACTGAGGAGAGTCAATTTCAATTTTGAACTTATAATTATGCTTTTTTGTGTTATTGTTGATTTTAGGGTTAAGGTTAGGGTTACTACTATACGGCCGAGTTAACTAGGGTTAAGATTAGGGTTAATTAGGTAGGGTTAGGGTTAGGGTTAAGGTTAGGGTTCGGTCTAGGGTTTGGGCTAGGGCTAGGGCTAGGGTTAGGGTTCGGTTTAGAGTTAGGGTTAGTGTTAGGGTTAGGTTTAGGGTTAGGGTTAATTAGGTAAGGTTAGGGTTAGTTTGGGTTAATTAGGTAAAATAGGGTTGGTGATGATTAGGGTTAGGGTTAGGATTAATTAGATTAATCAGGGTTAATTTTGGTTTGGGCAGAGTTAATTTGGGTTGGGGTTTGGGTGATGATTAGGGTTAGATTAATTTGGGTTATGGTTTGGGCTAGGGTTAATTAGGTAAAATAGAGTGTATTTGTGTCAGGGTGTTGATTAGGGTTAATTTGGGTTAATTAGGCTAATTTTTGGTTAATTAGGGATAATTTGAGTTAGGGTGTTGATTAGGGTTAATTTGGGTTAATTTTGGGTTAATTTTGGGATAATTTGAGTTAGGGTGCTGATTATGGTTAATTTGGGTTAATTAGCTTAATTTGGATTAATTAGGGTTAGGGTTTAGGGTGCACGAGTTCCTTCACGACGATATTCGATGATAACGTAAACGCACAATTTTACCGTAAACGCAATAAAAATTTACCCTAAAAAAAACCTTCGAACTCTTAATAATGAAACGTAAACGTAAAATCTATTCAAATTAAATGTTCAACTTCAAACCAATATATGATATTCGATGATAATATGAATCTTTCATATTCTCATCGATACTCATATATGAAAATCAAATCGCGACATAATATACGAATATTGTTAAATATCAGACGGTATAGTTAGGTACTAATGCCACGCCCTGTTTCCCAGTGTACGGTAAGGAGATGTGACAGGCACGCGACATATTTACTCAGAAGTAAATACGCTAAGCGTAAATAAGCAATATAATGTAAATGTACACAAGAAAGACATGAGATGTAAATGAACAACAACTTTTTATTTATTAAACATTGTATACAATGCGACTGAAAACTAAATACAATATGCCATGAACTGAAAGTAAAGGTATATACAAGTGACTAAAGCTTTGGGTCTTCTACGAACTGCTCCAAGTCTTCTGAGTTGGGCTCGATCTCTAGAGAGTCGAGTCCTCCTGACAACATTCCAAAAAAGGAATAGAAAAGGAATGTTGTCAGCGAACAATCACTGTATGTCCCAAAGAGAGATAGAAATAGACTGAACAGGTAAAGAGAATATATATGCTATAATGTATGGTTATTATGTTAGCCCAGTTGTTTGTAATTTGGTACAGAATATACCAGTGTATACGAGAGGAGTCCAACTTATCCCGTGGACTATGGTATAAGGAGTACAAGGCCCCGTCAAAACCCACGGGACAACGACAACGGATATTCAGGTAGTTGTATTAAAGTGACCGTCTCGTGCCACTTTTAACACATTCTGTACCAATCTACCCCTTTAAAAACCCCGTAATGTATTTTGTATTGATTATAGTTATAAGAATTGCCGAAACCATAATATTAGTTGTTCATATAAACGGATAAGAATGTAAACAGATAGTCATATAGACAAGTCAAACTATATCTATGGTTCGGTCAGATCAAGTCATGTTGATACCGATTGTATTATGGTATTCATGTTTCAAGTTCCAGTATATATGGATTCATGCTGTATTGAAATTATATTGGATTGTATGTAGATTAGAACTGTATTGTGATTAGACTGAGAATCTGTCTGAGTCAGACACTTAAACAAAACTTGATTCCTGAATTAGGTTTTGGAGCTATCGGTAACTGCTGCACATGAACGACAGGATTTGTGACTTTTTCTAAGCCAATTACCATTGATAACCCCGTTTTAGTTTTCTACCTTAAATAGGAAAGCACCCACTTTCTCCGGCTCTCTGAGGCTCAAGAGAATTGGTCCCGCTTAAACCTATATTTACTAAGATCCTTATTGTAAATTAATAAACTTGAGGGGGTTTTATGAAAAATAGTTTTGATAAACTTTCAAAATAAACCTCAAGAATTTATTCATCGTATTTAGGGTTTTTATGGATGTAATTTTTAAATTTGAAGTATTCTAGTGAATATAAACCTAGATTGAATAGTATATGGTATTTTTGTGTAAATTGGAATTGTATGGATTGATAATGGTATTTTCTTGAAACTTGTGATTCTTTTCTTTTATTTAGAAAACATGAAATTTATTATATATAAAAAATATATGTTTGATAATGTTTATATATATATTTATTAAAAATAGAATTTATTATTAAATAGAAATCATATTATTCTTAAGAATTGTATTAAAAATTCCATCGAGATCGGATGCTCCGTGAGGAGGTCTGCATCTCGCTCTACTAGTCCCGAGGATGTGCGATAACCCGCACCATCCCGATCTGGTTCCCCAAAATGGGTTGTAGAGGCTTATTTGGAAGGAATTCAATTAAAACAATTTTAAAGAATACGGTTTTATTAGTTTAAGGTATTTAATTGTAAAATTATATTTTCCCCACAAAATATTGTTCCAAAGCTATCGTGCTATGTCATGTTGTGATGAGGTAGGTAATTAGCTCCTGAGTTTTCTAAAGGTAATATGAGCAAATATGATGAAATAATGTCGTAGATAAACTTTGTGGTACTTAAACGAAAAGGTGAAATAAAGTTGTATAACATTGTATTTTGAATTGAAACTTGTTCTAAATGTTTGTTTATGGTTACTAAGACAAGATGTATCAATATGGGTGTTTGGTTATTAAGAAAAGTTGTGTTTTTTAAAAAACTAGAATCGAAAGTCGGAATAACTCCACTTCCGACGAGTTTTGAAAAGAGATCTTTTTAGAATAGAAAAAGAAGAGAGGAAGGGGTACTTACTGGTTGAGAAGAGAGAGGGGAGGTGTATAAATGGTTTGAAAGCGTCGTGGATTCACGGTATTGCCGGATTTTTCCCGAGTCATCGCCGGAAGATGACCTTTGGCTAACTCCACTTGTACACCTTATTTGACTTGGAAAATTTTGAGAGTTTTGATGATAGATTTCAGAATAGAGAGGGCTAGAGTATGTGGTGGTATTTATAGGATAGAATTAGGGTTTAGAGAATTAAAATGAGAATTAAAAATGTATTAAACATTGGATTAAAAGCTCATTTTTAATTCTCTGTTAATGTGCAGGAAAAACAAACAGAACTAGGGTAGAAAGGGAGGCCATGGGGTTTTGGAGTAAAAATTTGGAGCATTTGGTATGGGGGCCATGCGGCGCCGGCCCCAGAGCCCATCTCGCCGGCCATTTCAAGGGGTGGGGTGCTTGGATTAGGGCCATGCGTCAGTGTCGCTTGATATATCTCAGTGCACATGTTTGATTTTTGAGACTTTTTATTTTTACGTGTGTTGCACGTGTAAACTTTTGGGCTTCCAAAAAGTTTAAAAGAAAAATCAGCAAAAATAATATGTGTCTGAGAGGATTTGAACATAGAGGCTACGTTACAGCAGTGCAAGGCTTTACCAATGAGCTACAAGTTGTTTTTTGCTTTTCTTAAATAAATTAAATACTTATAGCATACTCAGGGTTGCAAATACTCCATTTAGTACTTTAACTTTAAGAAAATTTTGTACATTATAAATAGAGTCGTTACATTCTACCATCCTTATAAAAATTTCTTCCTCGAAATTTACAATTATTTAAGAACTTTACAAGCAAGTGACGGTATCTTGCACACATGTCGTCTTCCCTTTCCCACGTTGATTCTCCTCGTAAGTCTTTTCTTCACATTACTCGAACCAAGTTTACTTCCTTGTTCTGAAGTGACTTCACCTTTCTATCCAGGATTTTAACGGGTTGCTGCTCACAAGATAAGTCTGGCTGTACAGTGAGCTCGGAGTGATTAAGGATGTGGATGGGGTTGCTCACATATTTCGAAGATGGGATATGTGGAACAAATTGTGTACTACTTCCAATGAGGGTGGAAGTGCCTAACGATAGGCCACTTCTCCAACTCGTTCGAGTATGTCGAACAGTCTAATGTACTTCGGATTTAGCTTACCCCGCTTTCCAAAGCGGATAACTCCACGGTTGTGAGAGTTCTTCAAAAAGATATGATCTCCCGGCTGTAACTCCAAGTGGCGGCGCTTTGTATTAGCCCAGTGATGGGTTACGGCAGTGCCCTGGCCATCAAACCGTGGCCAAATGCGGAACAAAAATTTACAAAAACTGGTGCAACTATAACCCGATGCCCGTATCGATCCATAAGCCCTAGATAACAAAACATGCATATGAGATAAACTAAAGGTTAGAAAGATTATACCAAAAGAACCAAGTCCTTTTGTCTTCCATCTTCCTCCTTAGCTCCTTGTGGCATGCTCGAACGAACTTGGCCGCCGGTCTCCCTTCGTCGAAGACGATCCACCCGAGAGATGTAGTAATGGCTCTAGCTTTACATAAAAAAGCAAGTGAAGCAACTAGGGATTCTAGGATGCTAGTCTAGAATGCTTAGGATGTAGTGAGTGAACTAAGTGTTTATCTATCTCATCTCACTTTCACTCATGATTCTCAACACATAAGATGGTTGAGAGTGTTGGCTATAGTGCCCTCAAGTTAATTATTGGATCACAGGCACGTGATTGTAATAATTGAGGGAGGGCCTATACCGGTAGAACAGTCTTACTCGAGATGATAGTATCCTATCTGGTTTGTCTTTATCATCATGTACATCCTTTAGGTGACATTACAGATCACTATTACACGTTGATAGAGCCCATAGGATTCTTGCTTGACTACCAACAGTATGATGGTGATCATATACGTGAGAGTTGGGTAGTCTATAAGCACATCCTTAAAGTGTCCCTAGTCGTGGGAGTTTTGAGACTGGGCATCGATACTCCGATAGTAGACTAGTGTATACGTATCGAGACCCCGACGAGGGGTGGTGGCTGGTCTCACAACCCATTGGTGTCAGTTAGTTCACCTAAGATAGTATACAGGTGCTCATTGGGTTATGAGTACACCGGACGGACTCGCAGGGGCACTGCTGATTGGTACTATACCTATCGTCAGGTCAGTTCCCAGGTGACATGAGTACAGCTTAGTCCGTTGACTTGACACTGCTACATTGTATCAAGTGTGTTCCCACCGTTCTTTGGTTGCTACCCTACCACGGCTCAAAGGAGCCGTGCAAACAGGTAGTAGTTGGGGGCAGTCCCGAAGTACTTGGAGGCAGTGGCGGTTAGTCAGGATTCGTCTCTCCCGGTATTGGGGGTTGATTTCGCGCTGTGTCTGGAGAGCCATTACATAAAGTCCTTGGCCAAGGCAAGTGAGATTTACTGGTAGGTATTCCAGTAGTTTCTCAAGGTGTTCTGGGCTTCACTCCGACACGACTTATCCCGCTATTGGGGGTCTGACGTTTACCATCCCCCTAGGCCCGATATGCGATACTCATAGACGAACAGACTGGACTGTATGGAGATTGTCACTGTCAGGCTCAGTAGGGTTTCAGGATGAGTTCGCCCGCCGGCCTCCCTTTCGCTTAATACATGGGCAGCCGTTACGTACAGCTAGTGCCACTGACGTGCTTGTGATTAAACCCACTGCCAGCGTATTGACGAGTGTTTAGAGTCCTACACAGAGGGTTTTCCTAGTTCGGGCGAAACGTTGTAGAGGCCGTATGGTTTTATGGCAGGGTTCGATCATATACCTGCACTCGTGCAAGGATCATGATCGGACGGATCATACTAGTGGGCTTTGGTTTAAGCCGGATCCTAGTATTAGATAGTTGAATTATTTTCATCTCGTTGTATTCGTATTCAGTCGGAATACAGATGCAGGTATGTATATACAGTCAAGGGGTTTTCTTGTGATCCGTTACAAGATTACTCTTGAAGTTGCCATTTCCTTTTCTTCCGATTTAAATATTTGGTTTGATATTTTAATGTGAAGAGTGAGTAATGGGTTTTTGTTTTTATTTTGGGGCTGCCAAATTCGTGGCCATATTCCTGTGCTGGAATTTTCTTTCACTGTGAGCGGTGAACAATTCGTGGGCATGGGTTATGGGCATGACTCATCCCTTTAGCATTTAATGCTTTTATTTGGATGAAGTTTTTTTTATGAAAGGAATGGTGGCTGTTGGTTTTGATTGGGGTGGGGATTAATTTATTGGGTTGCTTGTTTTTAATCACACACCCTCACCACTCAATGAAAACAACATAGCACCATTTTCCATTCTTGGCCAAGCCAAAATTTCAGCAAGTTCATTTTTTCTCCTAGCAAAAACCTAAGCTCACACTCTCCACTTCTCACTTGGAAACTTCATTCACCTCCACCCAAACCCTTGGGTGCCTTAAGACAAAGTATTCACACACTATCTCTACTTCATCTTGGACATGTTGGCTGGCAAACTTCATGTCCGAGTAGTTTCGGTTTGAAACTGGAGCCCGTATTAAGAATCCTCGAGGTGGATCGTCTTCGACGAGAGAGACCGGAGAGCGAGCTTGTTTGGGGGCAGCCGTGAGGAGCTTGGGAAAAGATTGAAGACCGAAGGACACGGATCGATCAGTATAATCTCTAAACTCACTTTACAGTTAGCTAGTTAACGGTTAATGGTTCGATCCGGGTATTTGGTTGTGGTAGCGTCAAGTTTGAAAAGTTTTTGTACCGCATTTGGCCTCGGATAGACGGTCGGGGCACTGTCGTAACCCAACATGGTATCAGAGCCAACCCATTAACCGCATACTAGTTGTTTAGACGATGTTAAAATATCGAAACCGAAACAACCCCGAAACAATACCAATGATATTTTTGGTGGTGAGGAAATTGGGGGCTACTATTTTGGCAAAGGAAATTAAGTGGCTGCCAATTATTGATAAAACAAAAATTCAAAGGAAATGAAGTGGCTGTGAGTGTGCAGGGATTTTTGGCTTTGCTCATTTGTTTCTCACTACATTCACATTAGCAGCCAATTCATTTTTAGGCCATGACCACTTCAACACTTGAAAAGTACAGCCACTTGATTTTCTTCCAAATCTTGGCAAAATTCAAGTGCTCACATTTTCTTCACCCCAATGGGATTTAGTCTCTGGAATATTGGTTCAATGGTATTGCTTGTTTAGCCCAGTTTTGATATGGATTTATCTAGCTGTTTGGGGCTATTCAGGGTTATTTCTAACGTTGTTTAAAATTTATCGTACTTACATTACTATCTGTGACCGTGAATGTCATTCGAGCGATAAATCTTGTCTAATTGCTTTAGTCCTTTTAGACGGGTTTGGGAACGTGACATTCATGTTGATGTTCTGTATTGTGCTGTGATGTTGCGGATTGTTGTGGTGGATTGCTTGGATGCAATATTAGTACAGTTTATTTTTATTTGTACATTTGATATCACGGGACGAGCGTCCGACATGTGGACTGCCGTCACGGACTGTTTGTATATTATTCTTTTGGGGCACGACCGGGTTGAGGTCGATTTACCCGTTGTACATATTTTATTTTCTGTACTAGGTTTACCCCGCGGAGGAGTGCACGGATAGCTAGGTTCTAGAGGGCAAAGGGCCCGCATCTCATGGCTTTGAGACGGAAGGGGCTTCACTCTAGAATTGGCGGGCTATTCGCCGCACTCGTAGGGGGTACAGGTTGACCCAAGGAGAGGTGCTCAAGTTATCAGATTTCGTGAAGTGCTGGGTAGTCCATTAACTTTGTTGAAGGGGGCTGCCTCACTTCTGGTTTTGGAGGGTTACTTACCGCGCTTGTAGGGGTCTAGGTTTTCATTGCACAGGCTATCCACACGACCAGGGGAACGTCGGGTTTCATTTGCGGCTCAAAGGAAACCCGGGGCTCCCAGATTATCTGTATTATTCTGTGATGCTTATTACTTTTCTGTGATGTTGCATTTATCACGCATGGAGCGATTATTATATATTGATATATATACTAGTAGATTTTGTATATGTTTTACACCCGCGCTAGTCCAGTCCCCGCTCTGTCGTTAATTAAGTAATCTAACGGGTGATGACGGGACCCAGTGGCGAATGTAAATGGCATATACGTACATTATATTTTCGTTCTTTTATGGTGTGATTAACTGATTGGAATGCGTTGATTTAGATCAATGTAAGGAAAACAAACCTATTCGATGTTAATTTTCAAAAAGCTATTATTACAAGGACGTTCTCTTTTGTTTTGCACAGAGGTATTCAGTTATGAATATCCAGCACCTCATTCGACGAGGCAAGGGAACTTCACTATAGTCGATTACTTTTTTCTTTACATCGCGGTATTCAGTTTGGAATATCTTGCACCTCATTCGACGAGGAAAGAGCCGAGATCCCTACACCGGGAGTGACATCTTTAGCAAAGGTTTTTGCCACTATATATTTATAAAAAGCTATACGGTTCCTTCAACGATATCAAGTTCATCACGTTAAAGGTTTTTCGCCAAAAACCACCCGTAACCCTCCATCATTTCAGATTAGTATTGCTTAGTATTCGTACTACGTATGTCGTGCATTGCCAATGCGTAGTGTTCGATAGCCCTGTAATGTTTTTCTGTCGCATGGATATGTGGATTGGTTAGGACAGTCATACGGTTATGTTGGCATTATCAAGAATTCATACGGTTATAGTTGGATCCCGATTCCTACTGATGAGTTGGTTTACTCCTCGGGTGATCCCGACTAATTCTTCTTTCAGGTTTAGAGGAGAATTTGAGGATACAGTGGGAGACATCCTGATTAGATAAAGTGATTAACCATTCTGATCTAGGTTAGAGTGCACGCTGAGTGTTTCTTTTCTCTCTCTTTTTGGCTGCGACCATGACCCGACCCTAGACTATGACTCAGTAACCAAGTTAACCGAACTTTCTTAAAACACTGGCTTTTGAATTGTCTGAGTTGCATACATCATTGCCACTCCTTCTTTTACCCTTTGCTTTTCTCCAGAACACCCCGTATCACTACGGACATCCACTTCCATTGGATAAATCCATCATATAGTTACATACGAACTCGAAGGAACTTTTTCGAGTATGGATTCTGGTTCTGGAGAGAATGAATAGGACCATTCAATTGTCTTTTTCTTTTAACTTCTCTCAGGTTGTGAGGGGTCCTAGGATTAGGAGAGAGTACACCGATTACGCTTATTGGATAGTCTTCTTCCAAACCATAGGCAGGTGCCGATAGGTAGGGAAGGAAAAAAAACCAATTAGCCTAAGTATGGTGTACAGAAGGTAATAAGTAAAGAAAAACAAAGGGATTAGAAAGAGGGCCAAGTAAATTGCGACTGCTATCATTCACGACCAAACTATGTATATACGGTTACAGTCATAAATCTGATAATGGAAGAGGCATTTCTAGGATTACCCAGATACCCCTTCGAAACATTTTCATGTTTCAGTTTCACTATGCGTTGTTAAATGAAAACTGATTTCCCAATTAGATCCTTACTCCAGGATATGTATTTACCAGGTATGATTCTCACATTTGTATGGTTTTACATATGATGAGTGGGAGTAAGTTATTGGGGATTAGGTGATCATCCTCATTATATCGGAATTCGTTGTAATTAGTGATATTTGAGGAAATCACCTGGCTTTTTGCCGAACGACAAATATTTGATTTTGAATATCCGTTGTTATGCACCAATTTCAAACTGATATATCTGTACGTTTATTTTGTAAAGTGAGATATAACTTTTTGAAATTATGTACATGACATTTACCTATATCAGTTGATGGTTAGGTAAGGAGTATTCAACAACGGTGTAATTCTTTATAACCATAGTACAGTTTTCAACCTACGACGCACACGATTTGAGTTATTCAACTCATGAGACTTATACAAAGTATTGTATGTTGTCCAGTATCCATTACGACAAAGGGGTTAGTCCTCGTACTATATTCTGTTTACTTGTGACTTCTCAAGATTTAGACAGGTGTTTCGTAGAAATACAAGTCCAAGTTTTGAGAAGTTATAGGTACAAGAATAAAGTAGAGAACCACGTGATGCAAGTATCAGGATTCTTCAAGGTGATTGAAGATGTAGATACTTATGTTTGGTATTCAGTCGATAGTAATGATTTTGAGAACCTGCTTCTCTTTCAGGTTACTCATAATTGGATGCACTCCTAAGTTGAGTAATGTTGATCGGCCTCTCTCCATTTAGTTGACATGCACTGGAGACAGTTGCGTGATTTGAACCTGGTTCCAATTAAATCAGTGCCTCTGTTTCTATATTGTATATAGAATGGTTCATATCTTAACGATATTAAGATATTTGGAGTTATCCGGCTTATGCTTAAAACCATACTCTAGATAACTCAAGGCACGTTTCTGTAATGGAAGTTTGTGGGTTATCCCAGGCTATGACGAGGGGTGATTTTCTACCATATGGAAGATCAATAGTGATATTGTTCTTGACTCGCCATAGTTTTAGTAAAATAGATTTTTTTTCAGAAAATAGTAGTGGGAGTATGGAAGAACTGGAAGTGATTCCAGAACCGCAAACGATTACTGAAAATTTGATAAGAACCTAAAGATTCAATCAAGTTTGACATTCCATTAGCCACTCAGCAGATATGGTGGGTAATCTCAGGCACCCGAAAGGTACTCCGGTATCCTCAAGGACGGTGACAGGGAGGTTCTTGTTTACCCAGACTTGACACCACTGTTGCTCCAGACTATGAGACCCGGCAGGAGGATGAGTAAAGCGTCATTTTAACTAGTTTTAGAAGTGCACGTGTATATAACTCTGCCAGAGGGTTGTTGTAGTCAGTGGGAGCAGCGGAAGCATAGTGAACAAGTAGCTTATGTCTATTTATAGACTAAAGCAAATATAGCGGAGATAGATCATCTATTTTTGATGTGACAGTCATAGGTTTTGACTTCATCAGAATAGGGGATGGATCTGTTAAGAAGGTAGTAGGGTGTGATGTCTTGGTATTTGGATGACATACATAGAGTAGGAAGTGAAATTCCTATACTACGATCGGTTATACTGTGGTTGTCACACAGTGGTTTCTCCACATACGATATGGATATAATATTATGCATTCTGGTTACTAGATCTATGGTTTTAGATCTTGATTTGGTTAGTTTCCCAATCTGGGTACTTAGACAGTATTCTAAAGGTGTTTTAGAATAGACAACTCCTGGCATGGTAGTGTACCCGCAGGTGATGGAGTCACCCTCTCTAAACGTGTCTTACGGACTAAAGAGGAGAGGGATGTGCATGATTGGCATATCACTTGTTTAGGCAATTGAGTCAATCGTGAGATGTCAAGTACCATACCAGATGTTGTTTTTGCACTAGATGCAATAAGTTGATATATTAATCTAATCCTGGAGAAACGTTCGGAAGCGGTTTTAAAACATAAGTGAATGTTCTATGGATATGGTAATGGCAGCCTCCTTCGAGAGACGGTTATCATTCCAGGCTTTCAAGGTGGCCTAGTTGACAGAGTGACTGTCAGAGTTATAGTTTTCCCTCTGACGAGGTGCAGTAGTTTGGATAGGTGGTCCAAGCGGATACCGAGGGAGACATGGCACAGCATACTAATTATATTCAATTGACGATACAGTCTAAGAAGTTTACTGGATTTGGAGTTCATTTATGAACTAGGTCCCATCAGATACCCAGACTATTCTAAGACAAGTATTGCTCATTTCGGGAGATGGCTTTCTCCACGAACTTGAGATAAAGAGAGACATAGAAAGAAACATCAGAGCGGATCCACTCACTGAGGCTATTTCTCGAATGCAAGAGTTTCACAAACAAGCTTTGTGAAACTGATCCGTAGAGAAGTTGGGTGTTCGCTTTCATACGGGCTATGAGTATGCGACACCGCAATAATTAGCCTTAAGTGCAAGTCGGAGATTGTTGGCTATAGTGCCCTCAAGTCAATTATTGGATCACAGGCACGTGATTGCAATGATTGAGGGAGGACCAATACCGATAGAACAGTCATACTCAAGATGATAGTATGCTATCTTGTTTGTCTTTATCATCGTGTACATGTTTTAGGTGACATTACAAATCACTATTATACGTTGATAGAGACTATAGGATTCTTGCTTGACTACCAGCAGTATGATGGCGATCATATACGTGAGAGTTGGGTAATCTATAAGCACATCCTTAAAGTGTCCCTAGTCGTGGGAGTTTCGAGACTGGGCATTGATACTCCGATAGTAGACTAGTGTATACGTATCGAGACCCCGACGAGGGTTGGTGGCTGGTTTCATAAGCCATTGGTGTCAGTTGGTTCACCTAAGATAGTATACAGGTGCTCATTGGGTTATGAGTACACCGGATGGACTCGCAGGGGCACTGCTGATTGGTACTATACCTATCGTCAGGAGTAGTTCCCAGTGTTGGAGATAGTGCCCTCAGAGTCAATTATTGGATCACAGGCACGTGATTGCAATGATTGACGGAGGACCTATCCCGGTAGGACAGTCTTACTCAAGATGATAGTATGCTATCTGGTTTACCTTTATCATCGTGTACTGCTTTAGGTGACCTGACATGTCGCTATTATACGTTGATAGAGCCCCTAGGATTCTTGCTTGACCACTAGCAGTATGAGGGCGATCATATAAGTGGGAGCTGGGTTCTATAAGCACATCCTTAAAAGGTCCCTAGTCGTGGGAGTTTCGAGACAAGGCATCGATACTCCAGAGTAGACTAGTGTGTACATTCGAGACCCCGATGAGGGGCGGTGGCCGGTCTCACAAGCCACTGGTGTCAGTTGGATCACCTAAGATGTATACAGGTGATCATTGGGTTATGAGTACACCGGAAAGGTCTCGCCGGGAACATGCTAGTTGGTCTTATACCTGACGTCAGATAGCAGTTCCTTGGTGACATGTTTACGGGTTAGTTCATCGACCTGGGGATCGTCATTTATCTCGTGTGAGTTCCCACTGTACTTTGATTACTACCCTACCACGCTCAAAGGAGACGTGCAAACAGGTTTTAGTTGGGTACAGTCCCGAGTCACATGGAGGCAGTGAGCGGATCTTCAGGGGTTCATCTCTCCCGGTATTGGGGGTGAGGTCGCGCTGTGTCTAGGAGAGCCATTACACGAAGCCCTCGGCCGAGGCAGGAGATTTACAGGTAGGTATTCCAGTAGTATATCAGGGTGTTCTGGGCTACACTCCGACACGACTTGTACCACTTTTGGGGGTCTGACTTTTACCAACCCTCTAAGCCCGCCATGTGATGCTCATAGACGAACGGACCGGACTGTACGGATATTGTCACTGACAGGCTCAGTAGGGTGTCAGGATGAGTTCGCTCATCGACGTCCCTTTTGGTCAATAGCTGGTGGCCCGTCACGTATGGCTAATACCTCTGACGTGCTAGTGGTTAAATCCACAGCCATAGTATTGACGAGTCTTTAGAGTCCACCACACATTCAGTTACTCAAGCTTTCGGGTGAAACGCTGTAGAGGCCGTATGGAGATATGGCAGGGTCCGATCAGATACGTGCGGTATTCCACGGATCAGGATCGGACGGTTAGTACTAGAGGCCGTATGGATATATGGCAGGCTTCGATCAGATACATGCGGTATTGCACGGATCAGGATCGGACGGATAATACTAGCCGGCTTTGGTTTAAGCCGGATCCTAGTATAGTACAGTGTAGATTTTGTCTCATTGCATTTGTATTTCGGTCGGAATACAGATGCAGGTGTGTATACACAGTATCGGGGTTTTCTTGTAATTTATTATGGGACCAGTTTTCTGGAGTTGCCAGTTTGCTTTCCTTTTCGGCTAATTTCCTTTGTATCGTTCATTGGCCGAAGATTGGTGGAGGAGGGCTTATTTGCATTTGTGCAAATAAGCAATTTGGAAAGGGGTCTTTGCATATTGTTGGATCATGATGGGTGCACCATCCATTGACCTCACTTGACTTTCTTTTTCCATGATTGCTTGACTTTGGATGTTATGATGGTTGTATGAGTGTTGGAGTTTCTTTGTGATCATTTCTTGATATGATAACTTTTCCTCTCACTTGCATTATTCTTATGGCTATCATTTTTCACTCACTCACTCTCCTCTCATACTCTCTCCCCCTCCCTCTTATGGCCGGCCAAGTGAGGGCTGCCCACGGTGGTGGGTGTGGGAATTTTGCTCTTTTCATGTTACAAAATTCCCAAATGTTACACCTCCAAAATATAGTTCATTCTCCTCCACAAAATGGCAACCTCCATGAACCCCAAAATGAGACATGAGTTCTACACACATTCTACAGCAAACCTTGGGCATGTCGGCTCGCCAACTTCGTGCCCGAGTTGCCTCGGTATAGAGGCGGGAGCCCGTAAAAGAAGCAGGCGACGTGGTGCCCTTCCGGCGAGGAGGTGGAGACCGGACATTCCGCGGGAGATCGGGACGACGGCGAGAAGACCGGAGGACACGGATCGCTCGGTATATCTCTCTTCCCCATCTTGTAGTTAGCTAGGACTAGTTAATGGCATGATCCGGGTTTTAGTGCGCGGTGGTGCCGGTTTGAAAATTTAATGTTAACCATCGCTTCCGCATTTGGCCTCGGGATGGAGGCCGGGACACCGCCGTGCACTTACAGTGGTATCAGAGCCTCGCCATTAACATAGTCTAGCTTTGTCTAATGTGTTTTACATTTCTGATCGAACAATTTTCCAAAAACCGTATTTTTCTTCACATCAGTTTCTATCGAAATTTTTTGAAGTCCAAAAATTTTGCAGGTTGTTTCAGAATGATGTGTAAGAAATTCTAAGAGTTCTGTGAAAATTTGGGCTCGTGAACAGTCCAAACCACCGCGTAACCACGGCCAAACCCATGCTTGGTCCGCGGTTCCGCCGCTACTTGAACTGTTCAGTTCCCTAAAATTTTACAGAATGCTCTTGAGTGGAAAATAGGTTTTCTGGAATGTTATTTTTTGGGTCCAGATTTCTTGATGTGTTACAGTAGTACTTGGGGGCCCACTTGGTAAAATTTGATCAATCGGATATTTTAAACACATTATTTCACAGAATTTACATTATATCTGCGACCGTGAATGTCACTCGATTGGTAAATCCTGTCTAACTGCTATAGCCCGGTTAGACGGATTTGCGAACGTGACTTTCACGTTGATGTTCTGTGTTATGCTGTGATGTTGCGGATCGGTCGTGGGGGATAGCCTAGATGCAATGCTAGTACAGTTTTTGTTGTATTATGTACATTTGATATTGCGGGGTGAGCGTCCGACATGTGGACTGCCGTCACTGCCTGTTTGTATTATTATTTTGGGGGCAGGACCAGGTTGCGGTCGATGTACCCATTGTATGTATATTTTACTTTCTGTACTAGGATTACCCCAAGGTGGGGTGCACGGATAGCCGGGTTCTAGAAGGCAACAAGCCCGCATCTCATGGCAATGGGACGGAGGGGGCTTCACTCTAGAATTGGCGGGCTATTCGCCGCACTCGTAGGGGGTACAGGTTGACCCAGGAGGGGTGCCCAAGTTACCGGATTCCGTGAAGTGCCTGGTGGTCCATTCACGTTGCTGAAGGGGGCTGCCTCGCTTCAGGTTTTGGCGGGTAACTTGCCGCGCCCTTAGGGGTCTAGGATTTCATTGCACAGGCTATCCACACGACCAGAGGAACGTCGGGTTTCAGTAGTGGCTCTGTGAAACCCAGGGATCCCAGATATCTGTATTGTTCTGTGATGCTGTACATTTCTGTGATGTTGCATTTTTCTCACGCCTTGAGCGAATATAATATATTGGTATATATATTAGTAGATGTTGTATATGTTTTGCATCCGCGCTAGTCCAGTCCCCGCTCTGTCGTTAGTTAGCTAACCTAACGGGTAATGACGGGACCCAGTGGGGAATGCGGATGGCATATACGTACGTCATATTATTTTCGTTCTTTGTGGTGTGATCAATTGATGGGACTGCATTGATTCGGATCAATGCAAGTTAAAAACAAACCTAATCTGATGTTGTTGGAACACTTTTCAAAAAGCTGTTATTGTAAGGACGTTCACTTTTGTTTAGCATCGTGGTATTCAGTTGGAATATACTGCTCCTCAGTCGACGAGGCAAGGGCCGAGATCCCTTCACCGGGAGTGACCCCTTAGACAGAATTTTGCGTCAGGGCATTAACTTCACTATAGCCGATTACTTTTGCTTTGCACCGTGGTATTCAGTTGGAATATCCTGCACCTCATTTTACGGGGAAAGAGCCGAGATCCCTGTTAGTGTATATGCCCTAGAGGCCATTACTGTATCATACTAGTATGTATATTACTTGATGGAAGCTTGGGATATTCACAGTTATACAGACAATCTTGCTCAATATAGTAGTATGCTACTTGGTTTGTCTCTGCTTTAATGTGTACATGCGTGTTTATTTATTATATCACCTATACGCATTAGTAGAGCCCTTAGGATCTTTGTTTGATTACCAGCGTTGTGATGGCGATCACACTCGTGGGGGCTGGGTAATCTACAAGCACATCCTTATACACGTCCCTAGTCATGGGAGTATCGAGATAGGGCATCGATACTCCGGAGTAGACTAGCGTATGCGCTTCTCATCCCAGCATGGGAGACGGTCTGTCCCACAGCCGTCAGTACGCCGTATATGAGATAATATGCGGGTGCTCGTTAGGTTACGAGTACACTGGACAGGACTTATCGGGAACTAATGGTTGGTATTATACCTATCTTCAGTTATCAGTTCCCAGGTGACGTGAGTACAGCTTAGTCCGCTGACTTGACACTGTCACTTCGCCTCGAGTGTGTTCCCACTGTTCTTTGATTACTACCCTACCACGGCTCTACTGAGTCGTGTAAACAGGTAGTAGTTGGGATCAGTCCTGAAGCACTTAGAGGCAGTGATGGTTAGACAGGATTCGTCTCTCCCGGTATTGGGGGTTAACATCGCGCTGTGTCTAGGAGAGCCATTACACGAGTAGTCCCTGGCCAGGGCAAGCGAGATATACTGGTAGGTTTCCAGTGTTATCTCAGGGTGTTCTGGGCTTCACTCCGACACGACTTGTACCGCTATTAGGGGACTGACGCCTGCCGCCCCCCTAGGCCCGCCATGCGATGTATCAGACGAACAGACCGGACTGTACGGAGATTGTCACATACAGACTCAGTAGGAGTTCGGATGGGTTTACCTCATCGGCCTTCTTATCGACATCTACCTGGGGACCGTTACGCATAGCTAGTGCCGCTTGCGGTCTGTGGTTAAACCCACTGCCAGCGTAGTGTCGAGTCTTTAGAGTCCCACACAGAGAGTTTCCCTGCACTGAGCGAAACGTGTAGAGGCCGTATGGTTTTACGGCAGGGCTGCGATCACTTACGTACACTTGTGTGCGTATGGTGTTCGGGCAGGCAGTACTAGTGGGCTTTGGTTTAAGCCGGATCCTAGTATTGCACGGATGGATTTGTTTTTTCTTCTGTGCATCCACATTCTATGGAATGTGGATGCAGGTGTGTATGCACAGTTTTCCGGAGCGATGAAGGAGGAGGTGCCTCATCAGGGTTCTGGCGGTTGGTTCGGCCAAAACCGTTATGTGGCAGGCTCATTAGGGTTTTGACAATTGATTCGGTCAAAACCATTTTGAGGCGGACTCATTAGGGTTTTGACAGTTCGTTTGGTCAAAACCATTATGAGCCGCGGACATCATTTACTAATCCTTTTAGTGATAATTTTATGATGGCTAATTGCATTGACCATTTGACCCCATTGACCTCTCTTGACTTTGTTGACCGGTTGACCGTGTTGACCATTGACTTTCAAGAGGGATCTACACTCTTCTTTTCTTTTTCTTTTTCTTTTGGATTATGATAATGGTCATTTCAATGTAGCCATCAACTTTATCTTGATAGGATTTGTAATGATAGTTTTAGTGCATTATTGGAACCATGGTTAATTTCTTTAGTTCACAATTTCTTTCTCATTTTCTCTCTTGCCTTTTCAAGTGAGAAGAAAAAGAAATGAACCATGGTTGCTAGCTCCTCCTTCTTCTTCCTCCTCTTAATTCATCTTTTGATCTCATGTGTTGAGAGATAAAGATCCCACAAAGACAAAACCATCCCTTTATCAGTTTTACACAACCTAGGGCTTCTAGATTAGCAATCTCTTTGCCCTAGTTACCGCGGCTCGAGGTGGAGCTCGGTGTACATCTCTCGGGTGGATCGTCTTCGACTCAAGGAGGCCGCGGAGGTGACCAAAGTCCGGATCAAGTCTCGGAGCAAGCAAGGAGAAGAACAACAAGAAGAGAAGGAGTTCAAGTTGAGGTATAACCCCTAACCGAGTAGATAAATCTCTAGTTAGGATGCTAGTGTATTGTTTAGCAAAGATCCGGCTTTTACGGTCCATGTTACCAAGTCTAAAAAAAATTTTGTTTTACCGTTTCCGCAACCCCGAAAGTACCGGGAGAGGTAACGCGGACCTAACAGTGGTATCAGAGCCTAACTAAACACACCCTAGCATGTTAGCAAAATGTTTAGAATTTCGACCGGATGAAAAACCGCAAAACACCCCGGATATTCCAAGTTTCTGCCGATTTTTTTTCTGTTCAAAAAGTAATAAATCATGCACTAAAAATCGGCTCAGGCTTTTTAGAGAACACTGGAGAAAAACGACACCCTAACTCGGCTAAAGCGCCGCGGAACCGCGGCATAAGCTTGCTTATGCCGCGGAACCGCGGCCGATTCAACTCCGTTGGGGTTCTGGTTTTCTGCAGTATTCTCATTTGGGTATTTTGGGATTTTTGGAATATGATTTTTCTGCCCAGATTTTCCAGAAAGCAAAATTTGTTTTTGGGGCTCAAAAATCCGTATTTTTTGGTCGATGTTCTGTAGACTTTGGCTAATGGTTATATCTGTAATGTTATATGTGTATTGAACGTCTACTAATCGCTATACGTCGATTAGTGGGGGTTATACATATCTGTGATCTGTAATGCTGTTGGTTTGTGTATATGAACTCGTTGGATTGTCGCGGATGAATAGCCGGGGTGGATGTGAGATGAGAGTTTCTTTTTCTTTCATTCATGTAATAAATTTGTAAATTGATGTAATATTATTTGTATGGCCGCACAACCGGGTCGGGGTTGTAGCCGTCATTGTATAATTCTTTTTACTGTTTTTGCTCCTAGGATAGACCCATGGAGGGGGTGCACAAACTACCGGGTATCTCGAAGTGCCGAGTGGCCTGCTCACGGTGTTGAGGGAGGTTGCTTCGCTTCGGGTACTTGGCAGATAGTTTGCCGCATCCGTAGGGGTCTTGGGTGGGGTATTGTCTATTCATCGCGACCGTGTAATCCGCTTTTCGTTGCAGGCTCGAACGAATCGCGGGTTCCTAGTATATCCAAAGTGTTCATCTATGATCTGGATTGGCTATCATTGCTATATATCTATATATAATAACTATTTAGGCGTTGCTTATGTTTTTCAGCCGCGCTAGCCCAGCCCGCGCTCTGTCGTTAGTTAAGTAACCTAACGGGTGATGACGGGGCCCCGTGGCGAATGCGAATGGCATAAGCGTATGTCATATTTTGGTTGTTTTCTGCAATGGTAGGATTTAAATGATGGGACGCATTAAAAGAACTAATGCAAGAAAATAAACCTAAAAGACGTTGTTGGAACAAGTTTTTCAAAAAGCTGTTATTGCAAGGGCGTTCATTTTTGTTTTGCATCGCGGTATTCGGTTATGAATGCCCAGCACCTCATTCGACGAGGCAAGGGCCGAGATCCCCTCATCGGGAGTGACTCCTTGGACAAAAGTTTGCGTCAGGGCGATAATTTCACTATAGTCGATCATTCTTGCTTTGCATTGAGGTATTCATCTTATGAATGCCCAGCATCTCACTCGACGAGGAAAGAGCCGAGATCCCTTCACAGGGAGTGACCTCTTTAGCAAAAGTTTTCGCCACTATATTTTCCAAAAGGCAACCATGTTCCTTCAACGATATCAAGTTCATTACGTTAACGGGTTTTTCGCCAAAAACCCAGCCGTAGCCCTCCGTCATTTCCTACAAGTACTACTTAGTATTCGAGCTACGTATTTTGGCATTGTCAAGGCGTAGTGATCGGTAGCTAAGTATTGCTTGTTTGCAGCCTTATTTTTCGGATTATTTAGTGTTGGAGATAGTGCCCTCAGAGTCAATTATTGGATCACAGGCACGTGATTGCAATGATTGAGGGAGGACCTATCCCGGTACGACAGTCTTACTCGAGATGATAGTATGCTATCTGGTTTACCTTTATCATCGTGTACTGCTTTAGGTGACCTGACAGGTCGCTATTGCACGTTGATAGAGCCCCTAGGATTCTTGCTTGACTGCCGGCAGTATGAGGGCGATCATATAAGTGAGAGCTGGAGTCTATAAGCACATCCTTAAAAGGTCCCTAGTCGTGGGAGTTTCGAGACAGGGCATCGATACTCCAGAGTAGACTAGTGTATACAGTCGAGACCCCGCCGAGGGGCGGTGGCCGGTCTCACAGGCCACTGGTGTCAGTTGGTTCACCTAAGATGTATACAGGTGCTCATTGGGTTATGAGTACACCGGACAGGACTCGCCGGGAACATGCTAGTTGGTCTTATACCTGACGTCAGATAGCAGTTCCCAGGTGACATGTGTACAGGTTAGTTCATCGACCTGGGGATCGTCATTTGTCTCGTGTGAGTTCCCACTGTGCTTTGATTACTACCCTACCACGGCTCAAAGGAGTCGTGCAAACAGGTTTTAGTTGGGTACAGTCCCGAGCCACATGGAGGCAGTGAGCGGATCTTCGGGGGTTCGTCTCTCCCGGTATTGGGGGTGAGGTCGCGCTGTGTCTAGGAGAGCCATTACACGAAGTCCTTGGCCAAGGCAGGAGATTTACTGGTAGGTATTCCAGTAGTATCTCAGGGTGTTCTGGGCTACACTCCGACACGACTTGTACCGCTTTTGGGGGTCTGACTTTTACCCACCCCCTAGGCCCGACATGCGATGCTCATAGACGAACGGACCGGACTGTACGGATATTGTCACTGACAGGCTCAGTAGGGTGTCAGGATGAGTTCGCTCATCGACGTCCCTTTTGGTCAATAGCTGGTGGCCCGTTACGTATTGGCTTATACCTCTGACGTGCTAGTGGTTAAATCCACAGCCATAGTATTGACGAGTCTTTAGAGTCCACCACACTTTCAGTTACTCAAGCTTTCGGGCGAAACGCTGTAGAGGCCTTATGGAGATATGGCAGGGTTCGATCAGATACGTGCGGTATTGCACGGATCGTGATCGGACGGTTTTTACTAGCCGGCTTTGGCTTAAGCCGGATCTTAGTATTTAATAGTGTAGTTTTGTCTCTTTGCATTTGTATCCGGACGGAATATAGATGCGGGTGTGTATGCACAGTATCGGGGTTTTCCTGTAATTTATTACGGGACCAGTTTTCTGGAGTTGCCAGTTTGCATTCCGTTCCGGCCGGTTTTCCTTTGTTCTTTCCCGGCCGGACTTTTCCGATGGAGGGGGTTATTTGCAATTGTGCAAATAACATTTGTGGAGGGGGTTTCTTGCATAAAGATTGATTATGATAGCTTCATATCTTTTGCTCCATGCTTTTGCATTTATGAGATTGGAAAGGGTATGGAAGAAAAAGCATGGTTGATGTTTCTTTGTCCCTTGATGTGGTCACCTCTTCTATTCTCCTACACTCACCTCCCTCTTGCTTTCATATTCTTTTTTCTCCACCATTTTATTCTCACTTGATGGAAGAAGTTTTTCCATGGTTGAGAGAAAGAAAAAGATGAGAGTTTTCATTCTTGAGAGTTTCATTTCTTGATCTCATTTCATGTTAAGAAAAATGCAAGCACCATTTTTCTTATCTTGTTTCCTCCATCATCTTCAAATGGCAACCACCCCAAAAAGAGACTATGATTCTATACTATACTTCCTATAGCAAATCTTGGACGCGTCGATTCGCCAGCTTCGCGCCCGAGTTGCCTCGGTATTGAGGTGGGAGCCCGTAAAAGCTACAGGCGATGTGGTGCCCTTTCCGACGAGGAGGAGACGGACGGAGATCCCGCGAGGAGATCGGAGTGGAGATGAAGACCGGAGGACTCGGATCAGTCGGTACATCTCTTACCCGTCTTGTAGTTAGCTAGACCTAGTTTAATGGCCCGATCCGGAGTCTAGTGCGCGGTGGTGCCGGTTTGCAAAGTCCGCAAATTTAAAGTTTATCACCGCTTCCGCATTTGGCCGTCGGCCTGACGGCCGGGGCACCGCCGTGCACTTACAGTGGTATCAGAGCCTCGCCATTAACTTAGTCTAGCTTTGTGTAATGTGTTTGCATTTCCAATCGATCAAAAAGTCCAAAAACCCGTATTTTGTCGCATCAGTTTTCTGTTGGAAATTTTTAGTGTCGAAAAATTTTTCTGGTTATAAAATATTGATGTACTAAAAATTTTAAGACCACTGTTCAAATTCGATGCACTGATCTTCTGACAAGACCGCGGAAGGGCGGCCAAAACCCACTTGTGGCCGCGCTTCCGCGGCAGCATTAAGGAATCAGTGGGTTGGGTTTCTACAGTGGGCTTCTGGGGATATTTTAGGGTTTCTGGAACATTAAATTTGGGCCCAAAATTTCTTTAACTGCTACAGTATTGTTTTGGGGCCCACTTGTTATAATTTGATCGGTCGGATATTTTAAACACATTTTTCACAGTATTTACATTATATCTGCGACCGTGAATGTCACTCGATCGGTAAATCCGGTCTGACTGCTATAGCCCGGTTAGACGGATTTGCGAACGTGATTTTCACGTTGATGTTCTATGTTTATGCTGTGATGTTACGGATCGGTCGTGGGGGATAGCCTGGATGCAATACTAGTACAATTATGGTTGTATTATGTACATTTGATATTGCGGGGCGAGCGTCCGACATGTGGACTGCCGTCACTGCCTGATTGTATTATTATTTTGGGGCACGACCTGGTTGCGGTCGATGTACCCGTTGTATGTATATTTTTACTTTCTGTACTAGGGTTACCCCGCGGAGGGGTGCACGGATAGCCGGGTTCTGGAGGGCAACAAGCCCGCATCTCATGGCATTGAGACGGAGGGGGCTTCACTCCAGGATTGGCTGGCTATTCGCCGCACTCGTAGGGGGTATAGGATTTCATTGCACAGGCTATCCACACGACCAGGGGAACGTCGGGTTTCAGTAGTGGCTCTGTGAAACCCGAGGATCCCAGATATCTGTATTGTTCTGTGATGCTGTACATTTCTGTGATGTTGCATTTCTTTTCACGCCTTGAGCGAAATACTATATATTGGTATATATATTAGTAGATGTTGTATATGTTTTTCATCCGCGCTAGTCCAGTCCCCGCTCTGCCGTTAGTTAGCTAACCTAACGGGTGATGACGGGACCCAGTGGCGAATGCGGATGGCATATACGTACGTCAGTATATTTTCGTTCTTTGTGGTGTGATCATTTGATGGGACTGCATTGATTCGGATCAATGCAAGTTAAACAAACCTATTCTGATGTTGTTGGAACACTTTTCAAAAAGCTGTTATTGCAAGGACGTTCACTTTTGTTTTGCATCGTGGTATTCATTTGGAATATCCTGCTCCTCAGTCGACGAGGCAAGGGCCGAGATCCCTTCACCGGGAGTGACCCCTTGGACAGAAGTTTGCGTCAGGGCATTAACTTCACTATAGCCGATTACTTTTGCTTTGCACCGTGGTATTCAGTTGGAATATCCTGCACCTCATTCTACGGGGAAAGAGCCGAGATCCCTTCACCGGGAGTGACCTCTTTAGTAAAGGTTTTCGTCACTATATTTTCTAAAAAGCTATCCGTTCCTTCAACGATATCAAGTTCATTACGTTAAAGGTTTTCGCCAGAAACCATTCGTAGCCCTCCATCATTTCAGTTAAATATTCGGTAGTATTCAAGCTATGTATTTTGACCTCACGCCAAGGCATAGTGTTTGGTAGCTGCCGGGTATTTATCTGTAGCATAGATAGATGCGTTGGTTTGGGACAGTCGTACTACTATTTTGGCCTACGTCAAGGGTATGTACGGGTGGGTTCAAATTAACCTGGATAATGATGGGTAGAACTTGACATGTGACTTATGATATTTTGACCTCACGCCAAGGTCATAAGAGCATGGGGTAAAAATCACATCGGGAGTTTCAAAAGAACTGAAACTTGCCAGATATGCGCATACCTTCTGGAGTGTGATGACGTGAGCGGATTACGTCACGTTATCATGCGATGATAGTTGGATCCCGATTCCCACTGATGAGTTGGTTTACTCCTCGGATGACCCCGACTAATTCTTCTTTCAGGTTTGGAGGAGAATTTGAGGTACAGTGGGAGGTTTCCAGATTAGATAAATTGGTAACCATTCTGATCTTGGTTAGAGTGCACGCTGAGTGTTTCTTTTCTCTCTCTCTCTGGCAGCGACCATTGACCCGACCCTAAGACTATGACTCAGTGACCAAGTTGACCGAACCTTCTTTACACCGGCTTTTGGATTGTCAGAGTTGCAGACCTCATTTCCACTCCTACTTTTACCCTTTTCTCCAGGGCACCCCGTATTACTACGAACGTCCACTTCCATTGGACAAAACCATCGTATAGTTAGATACGAACTCGAAGGGATTCGAGGATGGTTTCCGGTTCTGGAGAAAACGAATAGGATTATTCAGTTGTCTTTTCTTTTCAGCTTCTCTCAGGTTACGAGTACTCCTTGGTTTAGGAGTAGTACACCTATTACGCAAATTGGATAGTCTTCTTCCAAACCTTAGGCTAGTGCCGACCGGTAGGGAATGAAGAAAGCCAATTAGCTTAAACGGTGTGCAGAAGGTATTAAGATTAAGACAAAGCAAGGGATTAGTAAGAGGGCAAAGTAAATTGCGACTGCTATTCACGACCAAACCAAGTATTTCTTCGCCAATCCTAAATCACCTTTGTATTTCTCCAGGACACTCCGTATCACTACGAAGATCCACAGTTTATTGGATACTCCATCGTATGGTTATATACGAACTCGAAAGGAACTTGTTCCAGTTCGGGGATGGATTCTGGTCCGGGAGAAATAGGAATAAGGTTTATTCGGTTGTCTTTTATCTTCACCTTCTCTCGCATTGCGAGTGCTCCTAGGACTAGGACAGTACACCCATTGTGCTTATTGGATAGTCTTCTTCGAAACCATAGGCTGGTGCCGAACGGTAGGGAAGGAAGAAAACCATTTGGCCTAAGGGGTGTGCAGAAGGTAACGACTAAAGACATATAAAGGGATTTGGAGAGGTGGCAAAGAATTATACGGTTATAGTTGTGAATCTGGATAATGGTAGAGGCATTACTAGGAATACCAGGATACCCCACCGAAACATTTCAATGTTTCAGTTTCACTGTGTACTGTTAAAAGAAAACTGATTTCCCAATTAACACTTGCTCCAGGGTATGTATTTACCAGGTATGATTCTCACATCTGTATGGTTTTACAGATGATGAGTGGGAGTAAGTTATTGGAAATTGGGTGATCATCCTCATTATATCGGGATTCGTTGTAATCGGTGATATTTGAGGAGATCATCTGGGCTGTTTGCCGGTCGGCAAATATTTGGTTTTGAATATCCGCTTTTATGCACCAATTTCAAATTGATATATCTGTACGTCTATTTTCATAGAGTGAGATATACCTTTTGATATTATGTCGATGACATTTACCTATATCAGTGGATGGTTAGGTAAGGAGCATTAAACGACGGTGTAATTCTTCTTAACCATAAGTACAGTTTTCAAACTACGACACACAGTGAAAGAGTTATCAGACTCAAGGGACTTATACAGAGTATTGTATGTTGTCCAGGGTCCATCAGGACAGAGGGGTTGGTCCTCGTACTATATTCTGTTTACTTTTAACTTCTCTAGTTCTTAGACATGTGTTTCGTAGAAACACAGGGTCTAAGTTTTGAGGAGTTATAGGTATTTGAATAGAGTAGAGAACCCGGTGTAACAAGTATCGGGATTCTTCAAAGTGATCGAAGATGTAGATACTTGTATATGGTATTCAGTTGATAGTAGTGATTAAGAGAAATTGCTTCTCTTTCAGGTTACTCATAATTGGAAGCATTCCTAAGTTGAGTAACGCTGATCGGCCTCCTTCCATTTAGTTGACATGCGCTGGAGACAGTTGCATGATTTGAATCTGGTTCAATTAAATCAGTGCCTCTGTTTCTATATTGGATATAGAACAGTTCGTATCTTAACGATGTTAAGGTACGGGGAGTTGTCCGGTTTATGATTAAAACCAGACACTGGACAACTCAAGGCACGTTTCTGTAATGGCTGTTTGTGGGTTGACCCAGGCTATGACGAGGGTTGATTTTCTACCATCTGGAAGATCAATAGTGATATTGTTCTTAACTCGCCACATTTTAAAAGAAATGGTTATTTTTCAGAAAACAGTAGTGGGAGTATGGTAGAACTGGAAGCGATTCCAGAACCGCAAACGATTACTGAAGATTTGATAAGGAACCTAAAGATTCAATCTGATTTGACATTCCATTGGCCACTCCGCAGATAAGGTGGGTAACTTCAGGCACCCGAGAGGTACTCCGGTAGCCTCAAGGACGGTGACAGGGAAGTTCTTGTTTACCCACACTTGCCATTGTTGTTGTTCCAGGCCGCGAGACCCGGCAGGAGGATGAGTATAGCGTCGTTCTAAACTAGCTTTAGAAGTACACGTCTATATGACTCTGCCAGAGGGTTGTCGTAGTCAGTGGGAGCAGCGGAAGCATTGGTGGACATCAGGCTTATGTCTATTTATAGACTAAAGCAGATGTAGCGGAGATAGATTATCTATTTCTGATGTGACAGTCATAGGTTTGACGTCATCAGAATAGGGGATGGATCTGTTGAGAAGGTAGTAGGAAGTGATATTCCTATACTACGATCGGTTATATTTTGGTCGTCACACAGTGGTTTCTCCACATGGGACTTGGACATTATATCAGACATACTGGTTACTAGATCTATGGTTTTAGATCTAGATTTGGGTGGTTTCCCAATCAGGGTACTTTGACAACATTCTAAGAGTATTTAGAATGGACGACTCCTGGCATGGTAGTGTACCTGCAGGTAATGGAGTCACCCTCTCTAAAGGTGTCTTATAGACTAAAGTAAAGAGGGATGTGCATGATTGGCAGATCACTTGCTTAGACAATTGAGTCAATCATGAGATGTCAAGTACCACACCAGATATTGTTCTTGCACTAGATGCAATAAGTTGACATTGATCCAATCCTGGAGAAACAGTCGGAAGCAGTTTTAGAAAATAAGTGGATGTTCTATGGATATGATAACGGCTGCCTCCTTGAGGAGAAGGTTATCACGCCAGGCTTCCAAGGTGACATGGACGACAGGGTGATCGTCAGAGTTATAGTTTTCCCTCTGACGAGGGGCAGTATTTTGGACAGGTGGTCCAAGGCAATACTGAGGGTGGCATGACGCAGGATACTGATTAAGTTCAGTTGACGATACAGTCTAAGAAGTTTGGATTTGGAGTTCATTTATGCGCTCGGTCCCATCAGATATCCAGACACTCTAAGACAGGTATTGCTCATTTCGGGGGATGGCTTTCTCCGCGAACTTGAGATTTAGAGAGACATAGAAAGAAACATCAGAGCGGATTCACTCGCTGAGGCTATTCCTCGAACGCAATAGTCTCGCAAACGAGCTTTGTGAGACTGACTAGTAGAGGAGTTGGGTGTTCGGTATCACACGGGCTGTGAGTATGCGACATCGCAATAATTAGCCTTGAGTGCAAGTGGGAGATTGTTGGAGATAGTGCCCTCAGAGTCAATTATTGGATCACAGGCACGTGATTGCAATGATTGAGGGAGGACCTATCCCGGTACGACAGTCTTACTCGAGATGATAGTATGCTATCTGGTTTACCTTTATCATCGTGTACTGCTTTAGGTGACCTGACAGGTCGCTATTGCACGTTGATAGAGCCCCTAGGATTCTTGCTTGACTGCCGGCAGTATGAGGGCGATCATATAAGTGAGAGCTGGAGTCTATAAGCACATCCTTAAAAGGTCCCTAGTCGTGGGAGTTTCGAGACAGGGCATCGATACTCCAGAGTAGACTAGTGTATACAGTCAGACCCCGCCGAGGGGCGGTGGCCGGTCTCACAGGCCACTGGTGTCAGTTGGTTCACCTAAGATGTATACAGGTGCTCATTGGGTTATGAGTACACCGGACAGGACTCGCCGGGAACATGCTAGTTGGTCTTATACCTGACGTCAGATAGCAGTTCCCAGGTGACATGTGTACAGGTTAGTTCATCGACCTGGGGATCGTCATTTGTCTCGTGTGAGTTCCCACTGTGCTTTGATTACTACCCTACCACGGCTCAAAAGAGTCGTGCAAACAGGTTTTAGTTGGGTACAGTCCCGAGCCACATGGAGGCAGTGAGCAGATCTTCGGGGGTTCGTCTCTCCCGGTATTGGGGGTGAGGTTGCGCTGTGTCTAGGAGAGCCATTACACGAAGTCCTTGGCCAAGGCAGGAGATTTACTGGTAGGTATTCCAGTAGTATCTCAGGGTGTTCTGGGTTACACTCCGACACGACTTGTACCGCTTTTGGGGGTCTGACTTTTACCCACCCCCTAGGCCCGACATGCGATGCTCATAGACGAACGGACCGGACTGTACGGATATTGTCACTGACAGGCTCAGTAGGGTGTCAGGATGAGTTCGCTCATCGACGTCCCTTTTGGTCAATAGCTGGTGGCCCGTTACGTATTGGCTTATACCTCTGACGTGCTAGTGGTTAAATCCACAGCCATAGTATTGACGAGTCTTTAGAGTCCACCACACTTTCAGTTACTCAAGCTTTCGGGCGAAACGCTGTAGAGGCCTTATGGAGATATGGCAGGGTTCGATCAGATACGTGCGGTATTGCACGGATCGTGATCGGACGGTTTTTACTAGCCGGCTTTGGCTTAAGCCGGATCTTAGTATTTAATAGTGTAGTTTTGTCTCTTTGCATTTGTATCCGGACGGAATACAGATGCGGGTGTGTATGCACAGTATCGGGGTTTTCCTGTAATTTATTACGGGACCAGTTTTCTGGAGTTGCCAGTTTGCATTCCGTTCCGGCCGGTTTTCCTTTGTTCTTTCCCGGCCGGACTTTTCCGATGGAGGGGGTTATTTGCAATTGTGCAAATAACATTTGTGGAGGGGGTTTCTTGCATAAAGATTGATTATGATAGCTTCATATCTTTTGCTCCATGCTTTTGCATTTATGAGATTGGAAAGGGTATGGAAGAAAAAGCATGGTTGATGTTTCTTTGTCCCTTGATGTGGTCACCTCTTCTATTCTCCTACACTCACCTCCTTCTTGCTTTCATATTCTTTTTTCTCCACCATTTTATTCTCACTTGATGGAAGAAGTTTTTCCATGGTTGAGAGAAAGAAAAAGATGAGAGTTTTCATTCTTGAGAGTTTCATTTCGTGATCTCATTTCATGTTAAGAAAAATGCAAGCACCATTTTTCTTATCTTGTTTCCTCCATCATCTTCAAATGGCAACCACCCCAAAAAGAGACTATGATTCTATACTATACTTCCTACAGCAAATCTTGGACGCGTCGATTCGCCAGCTTCGCGCCCGAGTTGCCTCGGTATTGAGGTGGGAGCCCGTAAAAGCTACAGGCGATGTGGTGCCCTTTCCGACGAGGAGGAGACGGACGGAGATCCCGCGAGGAGATCGGAGTAGAGATGAAGACCGGAGGACTCGGATCAGTTGGTACATCTCTTACCCGTCTTGTAGTTAGCTAGACCTAGTTTAATGGACCGATCCGGAGTCTAGTGCGCGGTGGTGCCGGTTTGCAAAGTCCGCAAATTTAAAGTTTATCACCGCTTCCGCATTTGGCCGTCGGCCTGACGGCCGTGGCGCCGCCGTGCACTTACATTTAGGACAGTCGCATAGCTATGTTGGCATTGTCAAGAGTTATGCGGGTGGGTCTAAGTTAATCAAGATAATGACGGGCCGAACTTGACTAGCGGTTCATGATATGTTGGCATTTTCAAGGTCATAAACCGTTAGGGGCAAAAACCACATCGGGAGTTTCTAAAGAAACTGAAACTTGCAGATTTAGCATACCTTCTGGAGTGTGGTGACTAGAGTGGATTCCATCTAGGTTATCACACAATGACAGTTGGATCCCGATCCCACTGATGAGTTGGATTACTCTTGGGAAGTTATTTCACTTAACAATCAATGCTATAAACCTAGTAGGTGTCTAGAAAGGTGTTAGCGGGGCTACGCCCCCAGAGAAAAGAGATTCTTAAATTAAGGAACTTCGTGAAAGCGTTGGAAAACCTCCCTCGAAGTACCGACACTAGCCTGGCTGAAAGGTTAAGCAAGTATTGTGACGTGAATTAAATCCCGACTAGTTCTTCTTTTAAAAGGTTTTAAGAAGAATTTGAGGAAACAGTGGGAGACATCCTGGTTAGATAAACTAATAAACCAATCTAATCTTGCAAGAGCGCACGCTGAGTGTTTCTTTTCTCTCTCTCCAGGTAGCAACCATTTCACGCCCTAATCAAGATAATAAAATGTATCGCTTGTCCGATCCGAATTCTTATTCGGGGCTGGGGAACGTTGGTTCAGCTCTAACTTATGACAACAGTCATGAGTATGAGAATGGGAAAGGGGATTGTATGGATTTCCAGGATACCCAGTTGAAGAAGAAGTATGGTTTTGCATCTACTTCAGGTGTTCTTGTAATTGAGAATTGTTTTACGGTCAGCCCTACCTCCTGGGTACTTGATACCGGATCAGGATCTCATATCTGTAATTTATAGCAGGGACTGAGAAAAAGTAAGAAAGTTGCGCTGGGTGATATGTCGCTCAGAGTAGAGAACGAAGCACAAGTTAATGCGGCAGCCGTCGGTGAATATCACCTAGTATTGCCAAATGGTAAGACTATGATTTTGAACGATTGCTACTATGTACCCTCCATGGTTTGCAACATCATATCAGTTTCTTTACTCGATAAAGATGGATATAACTTTGTTCTTGATAGAAATATCATGAACATTTACCTACATAAGGTACTGGTTGCAGAGGGTACGCTGTGTAATGGTATCTACATTCTAAATCGGAATACAGTTCTCAATATACAAAACACACGCAAGAGGAAGAATTCAGATACGAATGAATCTTACTTGTGGCATTGTAGACTTGGTCATATCGGAGAGAAAAGACTGAGTAAGTTGCATAAAAATGGACTCTTGAATGCGTTCGAGTTTTCATCTTATGAGTCAGTCTTGTCTCAAAGGGAAGATGACTAAATCTCCCTTCACCGGACATGGAGAAAGAGCAACAGAGCTCTTGGGACTCATACACAGTGATGTATGTGGTCCGATGTCTATACATGCAAGGGGTGGGTTCTCGTACTTCATCACATTCACTGACGATCTCTCTAGGTTTGGATATGTGTATCTGATGAAACACAAATCTGAAACTTTTGAGAAATTCAAGGAATTCAGAAATGAAGTAGAGAACCAGACAGGAAAAAGTATCAAGATCTTCCGGTCTGATAGGGGAGAGGAGTACTTAAGCACGGAATTCCGAGATTACTTAAAAGAGAATGGTATTCTCTCTCAGTTTACTCCTCCTTATACACCACAGCACAACGGTGTATCGGAGAGAAGGAATCGTACCCTATTGGATATGGTTCGATCTATGATGAGTAATGCTAAGTTACCTCTTTCATTCTGGGGACTTGTGCTAGATACAGCGGCATACTTGCTGAATCAGGTTCCGTCTAAATCCGTGCCTAAGACTCCATATGAAGTATGGAGTGGTAAGAAACCATATCTTGAACGAATTAAGATATGGGGTTGTCCGGCCTATGTAAAAGTACAAAAACCGGACAAGCTTGAGGCGCGGTCAGTTTTATGTAAGTTTGTAGGATATCCTAGAAATTCTCTGGGATATCTATTCTACCACACAGAGGAACAGAAGGTGTTCGTTGCTCGTCGCGCCTCCTTTTTAGAGTGGCAATTTCTTGCAAAAGAAATAAGTGGGAGCACGGTAGAACTGGATGAAATATCTGATCCACAAACTCAAACTGAGGATTTAGCAGAACCAGAAAATTCAATGACCCCAAACGAACCTCAGCCACTCCGCAGATCTGGTAGGATTTCTCATCCGCCCGAGAGATACTACGGTTTTCTCTTAGACGGGGATCGAGAGGATTGCATCTTGGAAGAAGATGACCCTGCCAGTTTCAGGCAGGCCATTATTGTTAGTGTATATGCCCTAGAGGCCATTACTGTATCATACTAGTTTGTATATTACTTAATGGATGCTTGGGATATTCACCTTGTATATAGAATCTTGCTCAAAATAGTAGTATGCTACTTGGTTTGTTTCTACTTCAATGTGTACATGTGTTTATATTTTGTATATCGCCTATACACATTAGTGGAGCCCTTAGGATCTTTGCTTGATTTCCAGCGATGTGATGGCCGTCACACTAATGGGGCTGGGTAATCTATAAGCACATCCTTATGCAGGTCCCTGGTCGCAGGACTATCGAGACAGGGCATCGATACTCCGGAGTAGACCAGCGCATGCGCTTCTCATCCCAGTGTGGGAGACGGTCTGTCCCACAGCCGTCAGTACGTCGTACTTGAGATAGTATGCGGGTGCTCGTTAGGTTACGGGTACACTGGACAGGACTCGTCGGGAACTGACTAGTTGGTATTATACCTATCGTCAGTTATCAGTTCCCAGGTGACATGAGTACAGCTTAGTCCGCTGACTTGACACTGTCACTCCGCCTCGAGTGTGTTCCCACTGTACTTTGATCACTACCCTACCACGGCTCAAAGGAGTCGTGCAAACAAGTAGTGGTTGGGTGCAGTCCCGAAGCACTTGGAGGCAGTGACGGTTAGACAGGATTCGTCTCTCCCGGTATTGGGGGTTGACATCGCGCTGTGTCTAGGAGAGCCATTACACGAGTAGTCCCTGGCCAGGGCAAACGAGATATACTGGTAGGTTTCCAGTGTTATCTCAGGGTGTTTTGGGCTTCGCTCCGGCACGACTTGTACCGCTATTGGGGGACTGACGTTTACCGCCCCCTAGGCCCGCCATGCGATGTATCAGACGAACAGACCGGACTGTATGGAGAATGTCACACTCAGGCTCAGTAGGAGTTCAGATGGGTTTCGCCTCGTCGGTCTTCTTGTCGGCATTACCTGGGGACCGTTACGCACAGCTAGTGCCGCTTGCGGTCTGTGGTTAAACCCACTGCCAGCGTAGTGTCGAGTCTTTAGAGTCCCACACAGAAAGCTTTTCGCCTTTAGGCAAAAGAGTAGAGGTCGCATGGTATTGCGACAGGTCGCATGGTTTTGCGACAGGGTTCGGTCACATCCGTGCACTTGTGCGCGTACAGTGTCCGGACAGTTTACACTAGCGGGCTTTGGTTTAAGCCAGATCCTAGTGTACCTTATGGGATTGGATTTATCCAGTTTACATTCGTGTTCCTCGGAACGCGGATGCGGGTGTGTATGCACAGTTGATAGGGAGACAGAGGCAGTGGATTCTCATTAGGGTTGTTGACAGTTGACCGTTGACTATTGACCTTTTGATCAACCCTAATGAGAATATGATATGTGATTAACTATTATATTAATTAAGTATTATGGTGACATGGTTGTTGACTTTTGTTGACTTTGTTGACTTGTTGACTTTTGTTGACTTGTTGACTTTGTTGACCGGTTGACTAGGCTTGACTAGTTGACCATCATGATAACCATAGCCATCATTTCATGGCAAAGACTTTTACTTGCTTGCTCATTTGTGTAAAATGAGTGCATGAAATGATATGGTTATGGTTGCTTCAACCATCACATAAGACTTTTGTTAGTAGGATGAGTTATGATTGCTTTGGATTATGAGAGGGTGAAAGACAAAAGAGAGCCTCATTCTTTCTTGCTCATTCTCTCTCTTGTTCTTGAGCTCTCCTGTTGCTCTCACCCTTTTGCTCTTGCTCCCTCTCTTTAATCTATGGTTCTCTTGTCTCATGAGTTGAGAATCAAGAACCATAGATAAAATCCCACACAAAGTATTCTCTACTCATTCTAGTTCACTAGGTTTAGCAAACCAAGTGAACTAGTTTCTTCAAAGAACGAAGAAGGAGCTAAAGGTTGGAGCTTTCAGGTGGATCTATCTTCGGCGTACGGAGACGACGAGAAGAAGCCAATCGGACCACCATCGGAGCTTGAAGACGAAGGAGTTCAAGACAAGCAAGGTATAACCCCCTAACCGAGTAGCTAGAAACTCATAGTTAGGTTGTTAGATAGATGTTTAACCAAGATCCGGGTTTTAGGTCCATGTTACCACCTCCGTAAAAATCGTTTTTTACCAAATTCCGCATTCCCGAAAGTACCGGGAGAGGTAGCATGGACTTACAATTATTAGTAGGGACTCTGATAAGTGGCAGGAAGCAATGCAATCCGAAATGGAGTCCATGTACGCCAATAAAGTGTGGACCTTGGATATTGCTCCACCTGGGGTAAAACCCGTTGGATGCAAGTGGATCTACAAAAGGAAACTTGGTGTAGATGGGCAGGTGGAAACCTATAAGGCTAGACTCGTTGCAAAAGGTTTTCGTCAAAGACCTGGTTTGGACTATGAAGAAACCTTTTCTCCGGTGGCTATGCTCAAATCCATTCGGATTCTACTTGCCATTGCTGCCTTCCTTGACTATGAAATCTGGCAGATGGATGTTAAAACGGCTTTCCTAAACGGTTGTTTGGAAGAGTGTGTTTACATGGATCAGCCAGAAGGTTTCGTAGACAGTGGGAGCAGCGGGAAGGTGTGCAAGTTGCTTAAATCTATTTATGGATTAAAGCAGGCATCGCGGAGCTGGAACATCTGTTTTGATGAGGCAATCAAGGAATTTGATTTCATCAAGAACAAAGATGAACCCTGTGTCTATAAGAAGATTGTAGGACGAACTGTCGTATTCCTAGTCTTGTACGTGGACGACATTCTTTTGATAGGAAATGACATTCCTATGCTACAATCGGTCAAGCTATTTTTGTCACATCGGTTCTCCATGAAGGACCTGGGTGATACCTCGTACATTCTGGGGATTAAGATCTATAGAGATAGATCCAAGAGACTACTGGGACTTTCGCAGTCCAGGTACATAGAGACCGTACTAAAGAGATTTAGTATGGAGGATTCCAAGCGCGGTAACATACCCGCATTGCACGGAATTACCCTCTCCAAGAAGATGTCTCCTAAGACTGACGAGGAGAGGGTTCGCATGAGCACTATACCCTACGCTTCGGAGGTAGGATCTATAATGTATGCGATGCTATGTACAAGACCAGATGTAGCTTACGCGCTGAGCGCGGTAAGCCGGTATCAGTCAGACCCAGGGGAGGACCACTGGACAGCAGTGAAGAACATTCTCAAGTACCTGAGAAGGACTAAGGAGATGTTCCTGGTTTACGGTAATGGAGACCTCAGGGTCGAGTCCTTTACCGATTCAAGCTTCCAGAGTGACAAAGATGACAGCAAGTCTGTCTCGGGTTTTGTGTTTACCCTCAACGGAGGGGCGGTATGTTGGAGGAGTTCCAAACAGGATACCGTCGCAGACTCGACGATGGAGGCTGAATACATTGCTGCAAGCGATGCCGCAAAAGAGGCGGTCTGGATGAAGAAGTTCATTAGTGAACTTCAGGTGGTTCCGTCCATTGTTTACCCAATACCTTTGTATTGCGATAACAATGGGGCTATAGCTTTAGCGAAGGAACCAAGGTCCCATCAGAAATCCAGGCACATCTTAAGGTGGTATCACCTGATCAGGGAGATCATTGATCGCCAGGAAATCGAGGTGCGGAGAGTGGACACAAAGGACAACACAACGGACCCATTCACAAAGGCCTTACCCCAGACTCAGTTCGAGCGGCTGATCGAGATGATAGGTCTTCGATACGCCAGTACATGGCCTTAGTGCAAGTGGGAGATTGTTAGTGTATATGCCCTAGAGGCCATTACTGTATCATACTAGTATGTATATTACTTGATGGAAGCTTGGGATATTCACAGTTGTACAGACAATCTTGCTCAATATAGTAGTATGCTACTTGGTTTGTCTCTGCTTTAATGTGTACATGCGTGTTTATTTATTATATCACCTATACGCATTAGTAGAGCCCTTAGGATCTTTGCTTGATTACCGGCGTTGTGATAACGATCACACTCGTGGGGGCTGGGTAATCCACAAGCACATCCTTATACACGTCCCTAGTCGTGGGAGTATCGAGATAGGGCATCGATACTTCGGAGTAGACTAGCGTATGTGCTTCTCATCCCAGCATGGGAGACGGTCTGTCCCACAGCCGTCAGTGCGCCGTACTTGAGATAGTATGCGGGTGCTCGTTAGGTTACGAGTACACTGGACAGGACTCGTCGGGAACTGATGGTTGGTATTATACCTATCTTCAGTTATCAGTTCCCAGGTGACATGAGTACAGCTTAGTCCGCTGACTTGACACTGTCACTTCGCCTCGAGTGTGTTCCCACTGTTCTTTGATTACTACCCTACCACGGCTCTACTGAGTCGTGCAAACAGGTAGTAGTTGGGAGCAGTCCTGAAGCACTTGGAGGCAGTGATGGTTAGACAGGATTCGACTCTCCCGGTATTGGGTGTTGACATCGCGCTGTGTCTAGGAGAGCCATTACACGAGTAGTCCCTGGCCAGGGCAAGCGAGATATACTGGTAGGTTTCTAGTGTTATCTCAGGGTGTTCTGGGCTTCACTCCGACACGACTTGTACCGCTATTAGGGGACTGACGCCTGCCGCCCCCCTAGGCCTGCCATGCGATATATCAGACGAACAGACCGGACTGTTCGGAGATTGTCACATACAGGCTCAGTAGAAGTTCGGATGGATTTACCTCATCGTCCTTCTTATCGACATCTACCTGGGGACCGTTACGCACAGCTAGTGCCGCTTGCGGTCTGTAGTTAAACCCACTGCCAGCGTAGTGTCGAGTCTTTAGAGTCCCACACAGAGAGTTTCCCTGCACTGAGCGAAACGTATAGAGGCCGTATGGTTTTACGGCAGGGCTGCGATCACATACGTACACTTGTGTGCGTGTGGTGTTCGGGCAGGCAGTACTAGTGGGCTTTGGTTTAAGCCGGATCCTAGTATTGCACGGATGGATTTGTTTTGTCATCTGTGCATCCGCATTCTACGGAATGCGGATGCAGGTTTGTATGCACAGTTTTCCAGAGCGATGAAGGAGGAGGTGCCTCATCATGGTTTTGGCGGTTGGTTCGGCCAAAACCGTTATGTGGCAGGCTCATTAGGGTTTTGACAATTGATTCGGTCAAAACCATTTTGAGGCGGACTCATTAGGGTTTTGACAGTTCGTTTGGTCAAAACCATTATGAGCCGCGGACATCATTTACTAATCCTTTTAGTGATAATTTTATGATGGCTAATTGCATTGACCATTTGACCCCGTTGACCTCTCTTGACTTTGTTGACCGGTTGACCGTGTTGACCATTGACTTTCAAGAGAGATCTACACTCTTCTTTTCTTTTTCTTTTTCTTTTGGATTACGATAATGGTCATTTCAATGTAGCCATCAACTCTATCTTGATAGCTTTTGTAATGATAGTTTTAGTGCATCATTGGAACCATGTTTAATTTCTTTAGTTCATAATTTCTTTCTCATTCTCTCTCTTGCCTTTTCAAGTGAGAAGAAAAAGAAATGAATCATGGTTGCTAGCTCCTCCTCCTTCTTCCTCTTCTTGATTCATCTTTTGATCTCATGTGTTGAGAGATAAAGATCCCACAAAGACAAAACCATCCCTTTATCATTTCTACACAACCTAGGGCTTCTAGATTAGCAATCTCTTTGCCCTAGTTATCTCGGCTCGAGGTGGATCTCGGTGTACATCTCTCGGGTGGATCGTCTTCGACTCAAGGAGGCCGTGGAGGTGACCAAAGTCCGGATGAAGTCTCGGAGCAAGCAAGGAGAAGAACAACAAGAAGAGAAGGAGTTCAAGTTGAGGTATAACCCCTAACCGAGTAGATAAATCTTTAGTTAGTGTTGGAGATAGTGCCCTCATAGTCAATTATTGGATCGCAGGTACGTGATTGCAATGATTGCGGAGGACCTATCCCGGTAGGACAGTCTTACTCGAAATGATAGTATGCTATCTGGTTTGCCTTTATCAGTCGTGTACATGTTCAGGTGACTGATTGCATGTTACACTTTGATAGAGCCCTTAGGATCTTGCTTTACTACCAACTATATGATGGCGATCATATACGTGAGAGTTGGGTAGTTTATATGCATATCCTTAATTGTGGTCCCTAGTCATGGGAGTTTCGAGACAGGGCATCGATACTCCGGAGTAGACTAGTGTATACAGTCGAGACCCCGACGAGGGGCGGTGGCCGGTCTCACAAGCCACTGGTGTCAGTTGGTTCACCTAAGATGTATACAGGTGCTCATTAGGTTATGAGTACACCGGACAGGACTCGCCGGGAATCTGCTAGTTAGTACTATACCTGTCGTCATTTGTCTCGTGTGAGTTCCCACTGTGCTTTGATTTCTACCCTACCACGGCTCAAAGGAGTCGTGCAAACAGGTAGCTTTTGGGTACAGTCCCGAGCCATATGGAGGCACGTGAGCGGATCGGCAGGGGATTCGTCTCTCCCGGTATTGGGGGCGAGGTCGTGCTGTGTCTAGGAGAGCCATTACACAAAGTCCATGGCCATGACAGGAGATTTACTGGTAGGTACTCCAGTAGTATCTCAGGGTGTGATTGGGCTACACTCCGACACGACTTATACTGCTTTTGGGGGTCTGACGTTACTAGCCCCCTAGGCGGATATGCGATACTCATTGACGAACGGACCGGACTGTATATACATTGTCACTGTTAGGCTCAGTAGGGTTTCTGGATGAGTTCGCTCATCGGCCACCCTTGAGTGCGCTCATCGGCCTCCCTTGAGGTCAGTCCATGGGCAGCCGTTACGCATAACTAGTGCCGCTGACGGTTTGTGGTTAAACCCACTGCCAGGGTACCGACGAGTCATTAGAGTCCCCCACAGACAGTTTCCCAAGTTCGGGCGAAACGTTGTAGAGGCCGTATGGTTTTATGGCAGGGTTCGGAAAATGCACGTGCGTTTACGCACGTGTCAGTTTTCGGGCAGATGATACTGGTCGGCTTTGGTTTAAGCCGGATCCGAGTATTATATTGAGTAGATATAATATCTTTGTCTCAGTTGCATTTGTATTCGGTCGTAATACAAATGCGGGTTTATTTATACAGTTTCGGGGTTATCCTGAAAGTCGTTTCTGGATCACTTTTGGAAGTTGCCAGTTTCCAGTTTTCTATCAGCCGTCTTTTAACATTTGGTTAAAGACGGATTTATCTTTTCTTGGATGAGAGTGAGTCATGCTTCTAGAAGGTTCTAGAAGGTTCTAGATTTGGTGAGGTGTCTTGTGACTCATGCTTTGATTTCAACCATTTTTTGTTAAGCTTAAGATATTATTTTGTGTTCACATTATGATATTTACTTATGGTTACCCCCCCTCTCCTACGGTCACCTCCCTCTTTGCTATAAGAGGTCGGCCCCCTCCTCTCTCTCTCACTTGATGTTTCATTTGTAGAAAAAGATTATGATAGTATTTGGGGTGCATGGAATTTTACATTTCATTTCATTCCATCACCCAATTCCCTCGGCAACTTCATTAACCGTCCGTCCACAGTTTTGTACGGAACGAGACAAAGTCATCTACTCATTCTCTACATCATTCTTGGTCGTCTCTTCTAGCAAACTTGACGACCGAGTTGCCCCAAGTCAGAGGCGGGAGCCCGTTTAAAGAATCGGTGATGTGGTGCCACTTGGACGAGCAGATCGGAGATCGACGAGATCGGAGCAGCCGCAACGGAGCATGGGATGATGGTTAAAGAACGAAAGACTCGGATCGTTCGGTATAACCTTTCTACACTCTTTACAGTTTGTTAGTTTAGCAATAATGGAAGATCCGGGTTAAAGTATACGATAGCGCCAGTTTAAAAGTTTTTGTTCCGCATTTGGCGTCTGTAGACTACCGGGGAGCTAGCGTAGACTTACAGTGGTATCAGAGCCTCACCATTTTGCTATGCTAACTTGTGCTAACGCGTTTAAAATATCGATCGAACCGGAAATCGAAAATTGCAAAATCCTAGCTCGACAGTTTCTGTTGATTTTAAATGGTCTCAAAAATTAATTCTACATGTCTTAAAAATCTGTGCAGGCTTTTCTAAGAACCACGACAAAATTTGGGGACATGAATCCACCAAACCTCCACGGAAACGCGGCCAAACCCATGGTTTGGCCGCGCATCCGCGGCCACTTGGTGAGCTCATGCTCCCAAATTTGTACAGTGGGTTCTCTGTTGGATTTTGGGATTTTTGGTAAATATCGTTTTGGCCCAGGTTTTGTTACTGTTCACCAGTAAGTCATGGGGCCCATTTTTTGATATTTGGTCGATCGAAATTTAAAAACGTTAGTTTACAGTGCTTACATTATATCTCCGACCGGGAATGTCATTTGATCGGTAAACTGCGTCTGATTGCTATAGTTCTTTTAGACGGGTTTGCGAACGTGACATTCGCGTTGATGTTCTGTGTTGTGCTGTGATGTTGCGGATTTGTCGTGATGGATAGCAGTGTGCAATGGTAGTACAGTTTGAGTTTATTTGTACATTTAATATTGCGGGGCGAGCGTCCAACATGTGGACTGCCGTCGCTGCCTGTTGTATAATATTCTTTTGGGGCACGACCAGGTTGCGGTCGATGTACCTGTTGTACTATTTTTCATTACTGTACTAGGTTTTGCCCCGAGACGGAGTGCACGGATAGCCGGGTTCTGGAGGGCAACGGGTCCGCATCTCATGGCTTTGAGAGGCAGAGGGGCCCCACTCTAAAATTGGCAGACTATTCGCTGCACTCGTAGGGGGTACAGGTTGACCCAAGGAGGGGTGCTCAATTTACCGGATTCCGTGAAGTGCCGGGTGTTCCATTCACTATGCTGTGGGGACTACCTCGCTTTAGGTTTTGGCGGGTAACTTGCCGCACCCGTAGGGGTCTAGGTTTCATTGCACAGGCTATCCACATGACAGGGGAACGTCGGGTTTCAGCAGCGGCTCTGTGAAACCCGGGGATCCCAAATTATTTGTATTGTTTTGTGATGCTTATTACTTTTCTGTAATGTTGCATATTATCACGCCTGGAGCGATTATGTATATTGGCTTATATACTATTAGATGTTGTATATGTTTTACACCCGTGCTAGTCCAGTCCCCGCTCTGTCGTTAGTTAAGTAACCTAACGGGTGATGACGGGACCCAGTGACGAATGCGGATGGCATATACGTATATTTTATTTTCGTTCTTTTCTGGTGTGATTGATTGATGGGACTGCATTGATTCTGATCAATGCAAAAAGATAAACAAACCTGTTTTAGTTGTTGGAACAAATTTAAAAAGTGTTATTGCAAGGACGTTTCCTTTTGTTATGCATAGCGGTATTCAGTGGAATATCCTGCACCTCATTCGACGGGGCAAGGGCCGATATCCCTTCACCGGGACTGACCCCTTGGGCAGAAGTTTACGTCAGGGTAATAACTTCACTATAGTCGATTACATGTTGCTTTGCATAGCGGTATTCAGTGGAATATCCTGCACCTCATTCCACGAGGAAAGAGCCGAGATCCCCTTACCGGGAGTGACCTCTTTAGCAAAAGGTTTTCGCCACTATATTTTAAAAAGCTATCAGGTTCCTTCAGCGATATCAAGTTCACTACGCTAAAGGTTTTTCGCCAAAAACCAGCCGTAGCCCTCCGTCACTTCTTTTGGGTATTCAGTAGTATTCAAGCTATGTATTTTGACCAACGCCAAGGCATAGTGTTTGGTAGCTGCTGGGTATTCAATTGTTGCATAGATAGATGAGTTAGTTTGGGACAGTCGTTCTGCCATTTTGGCCAACGTCAAGGGCATGTGCGGGTGGGTTCAAATTGACAAGATAGTGACGGGTAGAACTTGGCATGTGACTTATGACATTTTGACCAACGCCAAGGTTATAAGAGCATGGGGAAAAATTGATATCGGGAGTTTCTAAAGAAACTGAAACTTGCCATGTATGCGCATACCTTCTGGAGTATGAGTAACGTGGATGCATTCCATCACGTTATCATGCGATGAGAGTTGGATCCCGATTCCCACTGATGAGTTGGTTTACTCTTCGGGTGATCCCGATTGATTCTTCTTTAGGTTTGGAGGAGAATTTGACAGGACAGTGGGAGGTTTCCGGATTAGATAAAGTTATGACCATTCTGATCTAGGTTAGAGTGCACGCAGAGTGTTTCTTTTCTCTCTCTCTCTTTGGAAGCAACCTTTGACCGACCCTAGACTATGACTCAGTGACCAGGTTGACCGAACCTTCTTAAAATACTGGCTTTTGGATTGTCTATGTTGCATAAGACATTGCCACTCCTTCTTTTACCCTTTGCATTTCTCAGAACACCCGTATTACTACGGATATCCACTTCCATTGGATAGATCCATCGTATGGTTATATACGAACTCGAAGGGACTTCTTCGAGGATGGATCCAGGTTCAGGAGAAACAGAATTAGTTTATTCAGTTGTCTTTTATTATCACCTTCTCTCAGGTTGCGAGAGCTCCTTGGTTTAGGAGAGTACACCTATTACGCTTATTGGATAGTCTTATTCCAAACCATAGGCAGGTGCCGAAAGGTAGGGAATGAAGAAAACCAATTAGCCTAAGTAGGGTGTGCAGAAGGCAATAACTAAAGACAAAATAAAAGGATTAGAAAGAGGGCAAAGTAAATTGCGACTGATATCATTCACGACCAAACCGCGTACTTCATCGCCACTACTATTTCACCTTTAAAGGAATAAGGTATTATTCAGATGTCTTTTATCATCACCTTCTCTCAAGATATGAGTACTCCTTGGTTTAGGAGGGTACACCTATTATGCTTACTGGATAGTCTTCTTCCAAACCATAGGCTGGTGCCGAACGGTAGGGAAGGAAGAAAACCATTTAGCCTAACGATGGTGTACAGAAGGTAACGACTAAAGACAAATAAAGGGATTTGGAGAGATGGCAATAAAATATACGGTTGAAGTCATGAATTGGATTATGGAAGAGGCATTGCTATGAATACCAGGATACCCCTACGAAACATTTTCATGTTTCAGTGCATTGTTAAAGGAAAACTGTTTTCCCGATTAGATACTTACTCCAAGGGTATGTATTTACCAGGTTTTATTCTCATATCTGTATGGTTTTACAGATGATGAGTGGGAGTAAGTTATTGGGAATTAGGTGATTATCCTCATTATATCGGAATTCGTTGTAATTGGTGATATTTGAGGAAATCGCCAGGGTACAGTTTTCAACCTACGACGCACAGGTTTTGAGTTGTTCAACGCAGCGGACTTATACAGAGTATTGTATGTTGTCCAAGTCTCCTTCAGGACAAAAGGGTAGGTCCTCGTACTATGTTCTGTTTACTTATAACTTCTTTAGTATTTAGACAAGTGTTTCGTAGAAATACAAGGTCTAAGTTTTGAGAAGTTGTAGGTATAAGAATAAAGTAGAGAACCAGGTATCACAAGTATCGGGATTCTTCAAAGAGATCGAAGATGTAGATTCTTGTGATTGGTATTCAGATGATAGTGATGGTTTTGAGAAACGTGTTTCTCTTTCAGGTTACTCATAATTGGATGGATTCCTAAGTTGAGTAATGCTGATTAGCCTCTTTCCATTAAGTTGATATGCACTGGAGACAGCTGCATGATTTGAATATGGTTCCAATTAAATAAGTGCCAAAGTTTCTATATTGGATATAGAGTAGTTCGTACCTTAAAAGATGTTAAGGTACGGGGAGTTGTCCAGCTTATGCTCAAAACCAGACGCTGGATAACTCAGGGCACGTTTCTGTAATGGCTGTTTGTAGGTTGACCCTGGCTACGACGAGGGTTGATATTCTACCATTTGGAAGATCAATAGTGATATTGTTCTTGACTCGCCACAGTTTTAGTAAAATGGATTTTTTTCAGAAAACAGTAGTGGGAGTATGGTAGAACTGGAAGTGATTCCAGAACCGCAAACGATTACGGAAAATTTAATAGGACCTATATATATTCAATCAGGTTTGACATTCCAATAGCCACTCCGCAGATATGGTGGGTAACCTCAGACACCCGAGAGGTGCTTCGGTAGCCTCAAGGACGGTGAAAGGGAGGTTCTTATCTACCCAGACTTGACACTACTGTTGTTCCAGGTTATGAGACCCGGTAGGAGGGTTGTCGTATTCAGTGGGAGCATCGGAAGCATAGTGGGCAAGTAGCTTATGTCTATTTATAGACTAGAGCAGTTATAGCGGAGATAGATCATCTAATTTTGATGTGACAGTCATGGGTTTGACTTCAATCAGAATAGGGGATGGATCTGTTAAGAAGGTAGTAGGGTGTGATGTCATGGTATTTGGATGACATACACAGAGTAGGAAGTAAAATTCCTCTACTACGATCGGTTGTACTATGGTCGTCACACAGTTGTTTCTCCAGACAGGATATGGATATAATATTTGACATTCTGGTTTCTGGATCTATGGTTTTAGATCTAGATTTGGGTAGTTTCCCAATGTGGGTACTTTGACAGATATTCTAATGGTTTTTAGAATAGTTGACTCCTAGCATGGTGGTGTACCTGCAGGTGATGGGGTCACCCTCTCTAAAGGTGTCGTATAGACTAAATTGGAGAGGGATGTGCATGATTGACAGATCACTTGCTTAGGCAATTGAGTCAATCATGAGATGTCAAGTACCACACCAGATGTTGTTTTTGCACTAGATGCAATGAGTTTGTATTAATCCAATCCTGGAGAAACATAAGGAAGCAGTTTTAGAACATAAGTACATGTTCTATGGATTTGATTTCGACAGCCTCTTTCGGGAGACGGTTATCGTTCCAGGCTTCAAAGGTGACATGGTTGACAGAGAGATTGTCAGAGTTATAGTTTTCCCTCTGACAAAGAGGGACAGTATTATGGACAGATAGTCCAAGAGGATACTGTGGGAAGCAAGGTGCCCGATACTGATTAGGTTCAGTGATCGATTCAGTCTAAGAAGTTTGGATATGGAGTTCATTTATGAACTAAGGTCCCATCAGATATCCAGACTTATTCTAAGACAGGTATTACTCAATTCGGGAGATGGCTTTCTCCGCGAACTTGAGATTAAGAGAGATATAGAAAGATACTTCTAGGCGGATCCACTCACTGAGGCTATTTCTCGAACACAATAGTTTTACAAACGGGCTTTGTGAAACTGATTAGTAGAGGAGTTGGATGTTCGGTTTCACACGGGTAGTGAGTAGTCGACATCGCAATATTAGCCTTGAGTGCAAGTGGGAGATTGTTGGAGATAGTACCCTCATAGTCAATTATTGGATCGCAGGTACGTGATTGCAATGATTACGGAGGACCTATCCCGGTAGGACAGTCTTACTCGAAATGATAGTATGCTATCTGGTTTGCCTTTATCAGTCGTGTACATGTTCAGGTGACTGATTGCATGTTACACTTTGATAGAGCCCTTAGGATCTTGCTTTACTACCAACTGTATGATGGCGATCATATACGTGAGAGTTGGGTAGTTTATATGCATATCCTTAATTGTGGTCCCTAGTCGTGGGAGTTTCGAGACAGGGCATCGATACTCCGGAGTAGACTAGTGTATACAGTCGAGACCCCGACGAGGGGCGGTGGCCGGTCTCACAAGCCACTGGTGTCAGTTGGTTCACCTAAGATGTATACAGGTGCTCATTGGGTTATGAGTACACCGGACAGGACTCGCCGGGAATCTGCTAGTTAGTACTATACCTATCGTCATTTGTCTCGTGTGAGTTCCCACTGTGCTTTGATTTCTATCCTACCACGGCTCAAAGGAGTCGTGCAAACAGGTAGCTTTTGGGTACAGTCCCGAGCCATATGGAGGCACGTGAGCGGATCGGCAGGGGATTCGTCTCTCCCGGTATTGGGGGCGAGGTCGTGCTGTGTCTAGGAGAGCCATTACACAAAGTCCATGGCCATGGCAGGAGATTTACTGGTAGGTACTCCAGTAGTATCTCAGGGTGTGATTGGGCTACACTCCGACACGACTTATACTGCTTTTGGGGGTCTGACGTTACTAGCCCCCTAAGCGGATATGCGATACTCATTGACGAACGGACCGGACTGTATATACATTATCACTGTTAGGCTCAGTAGGGTTTCTGGATGAGTTCGCTCATCGGCCACCCTTGAGTGCGCTCATCGGCCTCCCTTGAGATCAGTCCATGGGCAGCCGTTACGCATAGCTAGTGCCGCTGACGGTTTGTGGTTAAACCCACTGCCAGGGTACTGACGAGTCATTAGAGTCCCCCACAGACAGTTTCCCAAGTTCGGGCGAAACGTTGTAGAGGCCGTATGGTTTTATGGCAGGGTTCGGAAAATGCATGTGCGTTTACGCACGTGTCAGTTTTCGGGCAGATGATACTGGTCGGCTTTGGTTTAAGCCGGATCCGAGTATTATATTGAGTAGATATAATATCTTTGTCTCAGTTGCATTTGTATTCGGTCGTAATACAAATGCGGGTATATTTATACAGTTTCGGGGTTATCCTGAAAGTCGTTTCAGGATCACTTTTGGAAGTTGCCAGTTTCCAGTTTTCTATCAGCCGTCTTTTAACATTTGGTTAAAGACGGATTTATCTTTTGTTGGATGAGAGTGAGTCATGCTTCTAGAAGGTTCTAGAAGGTTCTAGATTTGGTGAGGTGTCTCGTGACTCATGCTTTGATTTCAACCATTTTTTGTTAAGCTTAAGATATTATTTTGTGTTCACATTATGATATTTACTTATGGTTACCCCCCTCTCCTACGGTCACCTCCCTCTTTGCTATAAGAGGCCGGCCCCCTCCTCTCTCTCTCACTTGATGTTTCATTTGGAGAAAAAGATTATGATAGTATTTGGGGTGCATGGAATTTTACAGTTCATTTCATTCCATCACCCAATTCCCTCGGCAACTTCATTAACCGTCCGTCCACAGTTTTGGACGGAACGAGACAAAATCATCTACTCATTCTCTACTTCATTCTTGGTCGTCTCTTCTAGCAAACTTGACGACCGAGTTGCCTCAAGTCAGAGGCGGGAGCCCGTTTAAAGAATCGGTGATGTGGTGCCACTTGGACGAGCAGATCGGAGATCGACGAGATCGGAGCAGCCGCAACGGAGCGTGGGATGATGCTTAAAGAACGAAGGACTCAGATCGTTCGGTATAACCTTTCTACACTTTTTACAGTTTGTTAGTTTAGCAATAATGGCAGATCCGGGTTAAAGTATACGATAGCGCCAGTTTAAAAGTTTTTGTTCCGCATTTGGTGTCTGTAGACTGCCGGGGCGCTAGCGTAGACTTACAGTTAGGATGCTAGTGTATTGTTTAGCAAAGATCCGGCTTTTACGGTCCATGTTACCAAGTCTAGAAAAAATTTTGTTTTACCGTTTCCGCAACCCCGAAAGTACCGGGAGAGGTAACGTGGACCTAACAATCCCTTCACCGGGAGTGACCTCTTTAGCAAAGGTTTTCGTTACTATATTTTCTAAAAAGCTATCCGTTCCTTCAACGATATCATGTTCATTATGTTAAAGGTTTTCGCCAGAAACCATTCGTAGCCCTCCGTCATTTCAGACGGGTAGCACGTAGTATTCATGCTATTTTTGTTGGCCTTCGTCAAGGCATAGTGTATGGTAGCTGCTTGTTGTCTTTCTGCAGCATAGATAGATGCGTTGGTTTGGGACAGTCGTATAGCCTTGTTGGCCTTCGTCAAGGGGTTGTGCGGGTGGGTTCAAATCAACCTGGAGAATGACGGGTAGAACTTGACATGTGACTTATGATTTATTGGCCTTCGTCAAGGTCATAAGAGCATGGGGAAAAAATCACATCGGGAGTTTCAAAAGAACTGAAACTTGCCAGATATGCGCATACCTTCTGTAGTGTGATAGCGTGAGCGGATTCCGTCACGTTATCATGCGATGATAGTTGGATCCCGATTCCCACTGATGAGTTGGTTTACTCCTCGGGTGATCCCGACTAATTCTTCTTTCAGGTTTGGAGGAGAATTTGAGGTTACAGTGGGAGGTTTCCAGATTAGATAAATTGGTAACCATTATGATCTAGGTTAGAGTGCACGCTGAGTGTTTCTTTTCTCTCTCTCTCTTTGGCAGCGACCATTGACCCGACCCTAAGACTATGACTCAGTGACCAATATTAACCGAACCTTCTTTAACACTGGCTTTTGGATTGTCATAGTTGCAAACCTCATTGCCACTCCTACTTTTACCCTTTTCTCCAGGACACTCCGTACTACTACGAACGTCCACTTCCATTGGACAAAACCATCGTATGGTTATATACGAACTCGAAGGAATTTATTCGAGGATGGTTTCAGGTTCTGGAGAAAACGGATAGGACTATTCAGTTGTCTTTTCCTTTTACCTTCTCTCAGGTTGCGAGTGCTCCTTGGTTTAGGAGCAGTACACCTATTATGCAAATTGGATAGTCTTCTTCCAAACCTTAGGCTGGTGCCGAACGGTGGGGAATGAAGAAAACCAATTAGCCTAACGATGGTGTACAGAAGGTATTAAGTTAAGACAAAGCAAGGGATTAGTAAGAGGGCAAAGTAAATTGCCACTGATATTCACGACCAAACCAGGTATTTCATTACCACTCCCACTTCACCTTTGTATTTCTCCAGGACACTCCGTATCACTACGAAGATCCACAGTTTATTAGATACTCCATTGTATGGTTATATACGAACTCGAAAGGAACTTGTTCCAGTTCGAGGATTGATTCTGGTTCAGGAGAAATAGGAATAAGGTTTATTCGGTTGTCTTTTATCTTCACCTTCTCTCGCATTGCGAGTGCTCCTAGGATAAGGACAGTACACCCATTATGCTTATTGGATAGTCTTCTTCCAAACCATAGGCTGGTGCCGAACAGTAGGGAAGGAAGAAAACCATTTGGCCTAAGGGATGTGCAGAAGGTAATGACTAAAGACATATAAAGGGATTTGGAGAGGTGGCAAAGAATTATATGGTTACAGTCGTGAATCTGGAAGAGGCATTACTAGGAATACCAGGATACCCCATCGAAACATTTCAATGTTTTAGTTTCACTGTGTAATGTTAAAGGAAAACTGATTTCCAAATTAGTCCTTACTCCAGAGTATGTATTTACCCGGTATGATTCTTACATCTGTATGGTTTTACAGATAATGAGTGGGAGTAGGTTAGTGGGAATTAGGTGATCATCCTCATTATATCGGGATTCGTTGTAATCGGTGATATTTGAGGAAATCACCTGGGCTGTTTGCCGGTCGGCAAATATTTGGTTTTGAATATCCGCTGTTGTGCACCAATTTCAAATTGATATATCTGTACGTCTATTTTCATAGAGTGAGATATATCCTTTTAAAATTATGTCTGTGACATTTACCTATATCAGTGGATGGTTAGGTAAGGAGTATTAAACAGCGGTGTAATTCTTCTTAACCATAAGTACAGTTTTCAACCTACAACACACAGTGAATGAGTTATCAGACTCAAGGGACTTATACATAGTATTGTATGTTGTCCAGGGTCCATCAGGACAGAGGGGTTGATCCTCGTACTATATTCGGTTTACTTATGACTTCTCTAGTTTTTAGACAGGTGTTTCGTGAAAACACAGGGTCCGAATTTTGAGAAGTTATAGGTATTTGAATAAAGTAGAGAACCAGGTATTGCAAGTATCGGGATTCTTCAAAGTGATCGAAGATTTAGATACTTGTGTATGGTGTTCAGCTGATAGTAATGACTAAGGGAACTTGCTTCTTTTTCAGGTTACTCATAATTGGAAGCATTCCTAAGTTGAGTAACGCTGATCGGCCTCTTTCCATTTAGTTGACATGCACTGGAGACAGCTGCATGATTTGAATCTGGTTCAATTAAATCAGTGCCTCTAGTTCTATATTGGATATAGAACAGTTCATATCTTAACGATGTTAAGATACGGGGAGTTGTCTGGCTTATGCTTAAAACCAGACTCTGGATAACTCAAGGCACGTTTCTGTAATGGTTGTTTGTGGGTTGACCCAGGCTATGACGAGGGTTGATTTTCTACCATCTAGAAGATCCATAGTGATATTGTTCTAGACTCGCCACAGTTTTAATAAAAATGGATTTTTTCAGAAAACAGTAGTGGGAATATGGTAGAACTGGAAGTGATTCCAGAACCGCAAACGATTACTGAAGATTTGATAAGGAAACTAAAGATTTAATCTGGATTGACATTCCATTGGCCACTCCGCAGATAAGGTGGGTAACCTCAGATACCCGAGAGGTACTCCGGTAGCCTCAAGGACGGTGACAGGGAGGTTCTAGTTTACCCACACTTGCCATTGCTGTTGTTCCAGGCTGCGAGACCCGGCAAGAGGATGAGTATAGCGTCGTTCTGAACTGGCTTCAGAAGTGTACGTGTATAGGACTCTGCCAGAGGGTTGTCGTAGTCAGTAGGAGCAGCGGAAGCATTGGTGGACAGGTAGCTTATGTCTATTTATAGACTAAAGCAGATATAGCGGAGATAGATCATCGATTTCTGATGTGACAGTCATAGGTTTGACTTCATCAGAATAGGGGATGGATCTGTTGAGAAGGTAGTAGGGTGTGATGTCATAATATTTGGATGACATACACAGAGTAGGAAGTGATATTCCTATACTATGATCGGTTACACTTTGGTCGTCACACAGTGGTTTCTCCACATGGGACTTGGACATTATATCAGACATACTGGTTACTAGATCTATGGTTTTAGATCTAGATTTGGGTGGTTTCCCAATCAGGATACTTAGACAGCATTTTAAGGGTATTTAGAATGGACGACTCCTGGCACGGTAGTGTACCTGCAGGTAATGAAGTCACCCTCTCTAAAGGTGTCTTACAGACTAAAGGGGAGAGGGATGTGCATGATTGGCAGATCACTTGCTCAGGCAATTGAGTCAATCATGAGATGTCAAGTACCACACCAGATGTTGCTCTTGCACTGGATACAATAAGTTGATATTGATCTAATCCTGGAGAAGCAGTCGGAGGCAGTTTTAGAACATAAGTGGATGTTCTAGGGATATGATAACGACAGCCTCATTCAGGAGACAGTTATCATTCCAGGCTTCCAAGGTGACCTAGACGACAAGGAGGTTGTCAGAGTTATAGTTTTCCTTCTGACGAGGGGCAGTATTTTGGACAGGTGGTCTAAGGCAATACTGAGGGAGGCATGGCGCAGGATACTGATTAAGTTCAGTTGACGATACAGTCTAAGAAGTTTGGATTTGGAGTTCATTTATGAGCTAGGTCCCATCAGACATACAGACACATTCTAAGACAGGTATTGCTCATTTCGGGAGATGGGTTTCTCCACGAACTTGAGATATAGAGAGACATAGAAAGAAACATCAAAGCGGATCCACTCACTAAGGCTATTCCTCAAACGCAATAGTTTCGCAAACGGGCTTTGTGAGACTGACTAGTAGAGGAGTTGGGTGTTCGGTATCACACGGGCTGTGAGAATGCGACATCGCAATAATTAGCCTTGAGTGCAAGTGGGAGATTGTTGGAGATAGTGCGCTCAGAGTCAATTATTGGATCACAGGCACGTGATTGCAATGATTGAAGGAGGACCTATCCCGGTAGGACAGTCTTACTCAAGATGATAGTATGCTATCTGGTTTACCTTTATCATCGTGTACTGCTTTAGGTGACCTGACATGTCCCTATTACACGTTGATAGAGCCCCTAGGATTCTTGCTTGACCACCAGTAGTATGAGGGCGATCATATAAATAGGAGCTGGGGTCTATAAGCACATCCTTAAAAGGTCCCTAGTCGTGGGAGTTTCGAGACAGGGCATCAATACTCCAGAGTAGACTAGTATATACATTCGAGACCCCGACGAGGGGCGGTGGCCGGTCTCACAAGCCACTGGTCTCAGTTGGATCACCTAAGTTGTATACAGATGCTCATTGGGTTATGAGTACACCGGACAGGACTGTCACGTCCCGAAAGTACGGAACATGACCGGCACTTAAACTACGAAACGTCTCCAGGCGTACGTAATTTAAGTAAACCGAAAACCCAGAAATCCAAACCAAGAAAAGAAGTAGAGTGAAGGAAAACCAATTTAAAACAAGTAGTTTTAATAGCATAAGCCGAATTATGCGGTTATTAAGAACATCAAAATTTACTGAAAATTTCGGCAGAGTCTCCTTTGTAAATACTGGCTCCCAAACGGGATACAACATGAATAGTATACGAAATCAATAAAAAGGCATCCCCAAGCGGGAGCTAGCTCTTCGTCAATCGACGGTCACAACCACACAAGCAATATAATATGCAACGCCAACGGCGAGGATCAAAACTCAAAAGGAAACTCAAAACCACCAGAAATATAACGAGCGACTCTAAGGTTCACAGAATAAACAACACTGGTCTCTATCTCAATAAATACATGTTTGGTTGATGGAATTTACTAGATACAACGGAATAATATTATACAAGGTAATATGATGGGTACGATACAAGAAAAACCCACCTACTAGCAAGTCACCCGAATGAAACTGAGCCCGCAAAGCCGTAATGAAACCTGTACGGCAAACCAGCAAGAAACTGGGGCACAACGGGGGTGAGTTGCCAACTCGTGAATAGAAAAACATCTACGCACAGAAATCGCATAAATAACGCAATCCTAGGTCAATGATCATAATATATCCTCAAAATAAGTATATAACATGCAGCCTATAACAAGGCTAGGGTAAATATCTAACCCGAGTGTAATCTCATGTGGCCGTGTCTGTGCCTCAGGTAGCAATATATCATATGAATGAGGTATGCATGCATGAAACAGAATACATGTAAATGAAGAAACTGTTTTCATAAATTAGTGAGATTTCCTTCGTATTTTTAAACTGAGGTATCATAATGAAATCAGTATCAACAGTGTCTAGCATCGACACAAAACATAAATCTCACTGTCTCGAAATATCAATGTCTCAAGCTCAATATCTAGGGCGCCGTCAGTCCGGACCGGCCCCTACCATCCATCTCAAGACCACGACGGTATCCTCCGGATATCCGACGCGTCGGGTAATATCACCGGTAGGTAGTGCTCCCCAGCCAGGCTCAACGTCAACACCACATTCCTCTTGCCCCGGGATACCATACCGGGCCCACCATGTACCCGTGACGGTTTCTCCACTCCTCGACACGGATCTCCAAAACCACAGCAAACTCATGGTGGACGACACTTTACATCACTAGAAAACCGCAACATTTTATATTTTAAAAGATCATAAGTTGTAAATTTTGCGGCTTTCCCCGAAATCCAGAAATATCATAAATCTCAAGAAATCATCACAAGTGCATATGTCAATGATAATGAACTAGGCATGAACAACTGAATAACCGTATGCATGAATGGTAGGTAATAACTACAATGTCTAATATGGCATATAAGGGAAGTACACTAATATCATGTCAAAACTACCAGCTAACAATCTAAGTCAAGCAATTATATTCTCTAAAGTGTACGTGACATGGCAATTACCGATGAAGATGTGTGTGAGCCGGCAAGTAGGTGTACGTGGTACATACGCATCATCGGTAATGATGCTGGTGTCCTAACAGCATGATATCAATAATGGAATATGCAGCAAAATAAATATGTGAGGCAGAGCGAACAGCAATAATGTGCGGGAGCTGAATACTAGACACAACGATAACTAATCTACAATAATCTAATATAAGTCCTTCGAATGGTGCCTTTTGAAATAACACGAATCATGGGGTTTTGAAAATAGGGCTACGGTGTTTTTATGAAAGGATACGTCGTTTTTGAAATATCCGTAGATTCCCTTGAGCTGTCTTTAAAAATGCCCACGATTCGTTAGTTTTTGAAATAGGTAAGAAGTCTAATCTAATCTAACAACTACACTAAACTATACGGCTGAACTAACAAGCTGAACTACAGATAAGGAAACCGCCTATCATCTGAGTTGATACATATACATACCTGTATATGTATAGTCGGTGATCCCGCCTCAACAATATCATATCCGATACCATATCTATAATCAGGCATCCCAAGTCAAGAGTGCGGATCAATCATCAATATAGCTCGTACGTAAATCTGTCGTACGGCATCCCAAATCTGGGTACGGGTCAATATCATATTCATCATACTATTCACCTGGTATCCTCTTTATCAAATATCATGATCGGGGTACTGATCTACGTATAGTACCATACTGATACCGCCTACGTATGCATGGACGTGTGTGAAACACTACGTCAAGGACCCACTACAACGTCATGTCGTATCTAAGATATGAACCCTGCTATATCACCGATCTCACGGCCTCAAATCGAATCTCATTGACTCAGCTCAATCCTAAGTATCATCCTCAATCCGTATGTGAACACATAGTCCCATACCCATGTGAACACATAACTATAAAGAATCCCATGAGTACATATCAATAGGAATGTATGCAAGTATGTATGTGTGTATGTGTAGTGCAACACTACCCTAGGGTTCGCAACACTAAAAATAGTCCAACACACCAATATCCATCCTAAGCATCGTTATTAATCCTAAATAACATATAATAATTGTTGGTGTGTATACGCATCTGTATACACCACCACGGACTGCGGGGGTGCTATACGCCATCCACCCGACTTCTCCCCGTAGATATAAATTTACTCACCTGGTCCTCGCAAGCCGGTGCCGACGTTGCCACGCGCTTGCTTGTCGTCTCGAAGTCCACATGGGGGTACCTACATATCATAACGCACCATATCTCATTAAAATCCGACTCATGATCAAAACGACGCACGAATCCCACATAGGTCAAAACCTATGGTTGCTTTCACAAATCGACCCAAAAACCCTCAACGTCGGCGTACAAACGCCAGACCATCGACAAAAACCCAAATACACTCATTTGCACATTCACGAACACTAATATTAATATAAAATAGGTTAAAACTCACGAAAACCCTAAATTCACTCTAAAAGCCGTTTTTCCGAAAAACTAGCAAGCAAAATTACCCGTTTTAGTACAAAACTCGATGTTTAAATGAATGTAGCGGCCAATATATTTATTAAATATCTTAAATAAGTCAATAAAACCATTTCCATAATTTAATCACATAAATTTGCATAATTTCCAAAATCCTAGTTTGCAAAAATATCAATTTTAACACTTTTTAATGTAAAATTCATAATTTTACAATTAAACTTGGTTTTGCATATTTTAAATGGTTAAACCACTCAATATAATTTTTAAGATATGATGAAACCCTACCATATTTTAATTCTCGATTTAACACAATATTTACAAAAACTAGTTTGCAATTTTAACCAATTTCGACCATTTTATAGCAAAATGCACATACAACAAACTAGTTTGGATTTGCATGATTTAAAGCATTAAACTACATTTTATAATGTTAATAAAGTCATCAAAACCTTAATTAGATTTTAAATCATCCATTTGGAACCAAAAGCTAAAAAGTAGTTTGCTTAAATAAAGCTAAATTGGATATTTTAATGTTACAATTAGCACTAAGCAACAAGATTACATTTTGCATGCCCTAAGATACAAAATACATCACATAACCATACACCAATCTCACAAAACCCTACTTGATTTTAAAACCTAAATTCTAGAATTTCCAAACCCTAACTTGAAGATTTATAACTAGCAATTCAACCACTTTAACACTTAACTAAGCTAACATAAGTATTAATCAACAATTTAACTACAAGGTTAACATTATACCTCCACAATTTTGTAGATCCCATTTGAAATCTAGCCATCCAAAATGCTCTCTTGTCACCCCAATCCATGCTTGAAATGCTAAGGAATAATGGGTAAGAGTCGGATTTGGATTTAGATTTGAATTTGCATGGATTTTGAAGTGATTTGTGGATTTTTTTTGATGAAGAAAAGAGTGGGATTTGGGGGGGCTGCTGCTGTTGGGAGGGGGAGAATTTTGGCCAGAATTGGGAGTGAGGAGAGAGAGGGAGGTAGAGAAAATATAAGGGAGGAAAGTCCAAGTCAACATAAAGTCAAAAGTCCACCTAATTCATCCATTTTCTTTTCTTTTCTATCATTTCTTTTCCTTTGAAATTCAAGTGGGGAAAAAATGGGGGCTGCTGAATTTGGCTAAGGGGAGGAGTAAATGGGGGTGTGTGGGTGTGGGTACGGGTGTGGGGTGATAAAAAATGATAAATACAATACCCCAAACATCCATTTACGCTAAAAAAAAGCCTTTTTTCTTCAATAATTTCTAAACCGTTTTGGCAAATGATTTCGTTCCAAAAACCACATGACAAATTTTTATTTAATGTTTTATGATGCACAAAATTTGTTTCAACTCATTCCAATTTGTAATTTTCCCTAATTAAATGTATTAGTGACGGCTTAAAATAATAATAAAATAATATTTTTTTCAGAAAATTTGAAATTTCACCAGCGGCTAATAATAGCAATTACATATCTGGAATATGTATATTTAATTTTTATAATAAGATATTTGTATTTTGAATTTTTACAGAAAACCCCCTTATTTTACCGTTTTTTCGAAATTCCACCGAAACGATTTTTAAAACGTTACAATCTTCCCCCCTTAAAGAAATTCGGTCCCCGAATTTAAATTCGAACTCCCCCAAATACTAAAACGTCTAAGAAAACCCATCAAGTCGTCGGGGCTCCGAAATTGTAAATACATAAAACAAATCGTAGCGCAGCGCATGCGCTTGAAAAATGAGTATATAACTCAAATCAAAACTCCTCCAAGCATCCCGTGATCATCGGAGTCGTGGAGAAGACATCAATGCCAAATCCAAATCAAAACCAATATGATATAACTCGAAACTATAAATGTAAATATCGAATCTATATCTGTAAGTATCTGAAGGAAATGCATGCCAAATCTCTTTAAGTCGCTGTGCAACGCGTATAACACTGCACAGTGGCGGACGTCAACCATAAGAAAATAACTATATACATATATACTTTTGTTTGAAATGTACGTTCCGCCTTTTTGGAAACAATTTAGAAGGGTCTCCTTGTTTTAAACATTTCGTGTCATATCAGACACGTAGGTAAATACTGAGGCTATAACTCGCTTTTTGGAAATCCCTTCAATAACTATCAATGCATGCAAAATGTATTCAGGTACTGTCATCTGACTAGCCCTGCTCAGTACGGAAACACATAGCAATATCATAAAAACGTACTGCTCTATACGAAATCAATCCCCAAAATATGCACATGAATGCTACGTGCGTCTGGTGCGCACGGAAATCAAAATCCATGAATATGCCATGCATGCGCACAGAAACAACATCTAAGTGCATCGGGTGTGCACGAAACATCTGTCGTAGGCAACATGTGTGCCTGACAGCAAAATCAGGTGCATCTGACATGCACGAAAAATCTCGATTTAGTGCATCTGGTGTGCACCAAAATCGCATCTCAAGACATGCGCTCAACATGCGCGAAAATCCAAATCAGGTGCATCCATCGTGCACGAAATCATGAAATCCAATATCAAGCGCCGAACGTGCGCAAAATCAATCAGGTGCACAAGGTGCACAAAACAAATATCGAGTATCACAATCGAAATCGAAGTCCAGTGCACACTGCAAGCATATAATAACTATACAGAGTGCAGGAACCAATTCGTGTGCGTGCATACGCACAAAACCAACTCAACTGTTTAAAACCGTAAAATCACAAACATGTGAAACTAAAGAACGAAACGATATCAAGTGCAAAACTGTGCAAAGATCGTAAATCCTCAATCATCAAAATCAAATCATACGAATAAATCACCCAAAACATCGTAATCAATAATGGCGGAATAGTACTGCTCAAGCGCATCCTCTAAGAATCTCGGCAACTGTCGCGGTCACTAGTGGGACGTCTCGTCGATGATCATGAACTCTGTCCTGCTGGCGTGCGTAACCATGACCACTCCTGGGTCAAGGTCTTCACTGTGAATTACCAATCTTTCGGTCCATCGGCTCATCGGCCCTGTCAGGTATGCTAACGGGGAAGATTCCGTTTTGGCACTTCTCTGGTCATCTCTTGGTCAATCATCACGACCACTCGTAAGACAGCATATCACTGGCGTCGGCCTCTGGCTCTCTAAATGTACATGACACATCTGATCCTGAGTGCAAGTATCATTGCAGCAGTGTCCTGGAAGGAATCTTGCTCACGGTCTCTTCCATGTCTCGTCTCTGCCAACTGTCCGGAAGTCATTGTCCTTTCCTATATCTGCATCTTGCTCTGGAACGACTGCATACTCATCGCGACTCCTTCTGGAAGGTAAGTCCAAGTACCATGCCTCGGCATGCACATCGCCTCTCTGATGTCGGCGGAGTGGAACATCATCTCATCTAGATCTGGTGCGAACCTCTTACTCCACTTTTTTCTAATGTCGTCTGCTTTAGACTCGTCTCGTCGCGGCTGCATGGACTGAGCTCCAACGACTATCCTCGAATCTGGAGTCTCCCAAGAAATGCATCTCACCACCTAGCATTCGAATTAAGTCGAACCATCCAATCGATTATCAAAACCTCATAATCCCCTAAGGGCTCAACATCTTGGGTACAGTTTAATAGTATCGAGTACATACCACAGCATCGGTGGTCCAGCCGTAGAAGGGCAAACCCAAGCCTCACTAATGGCGCCGTAGAACTGCCGCAAACCCGAAGGTTCAAAGGCTTTCACACGGTCATTAAGTCGAGTTAGGGTTTCATTCTTCTAGAGGGACCATAGAATTGCCTGCATGTCTTTCCGACTACTTTAAACTTGGAATAATAGGTTTCCGACATTCGATCGTCTCTGTCGACCTTCACGTCTCGGCGTGAAGTCGTCTCTAGCTGGAATCAATCTATCTGATGACCTCGCATCGGGGTAAGCGAACGATCCACATGTCCTAGTCATTCATCCTAGATGACTAGCGACCTCCTATCATCTCTTAGTACAACTTATACTGTAATAGCTCCAACATCTGGGGCGATATCTCGTCGTTCGCAGCAATAACTGGCTCACTCGTCTGCATGCTGAACCGTGCCTCAATCATCAGGAGTAAGCAACACGCCAACGGTCATCAAAATCTGGCTGGCCTCCATCATTGGCTCAATTCTCTAGTGTCGATCAGCACCTCCGAGTAACCTCATAAAGGCGATCCGCCAAACGCCCGTGGCGCGGAAACACAGTAAAAAGACACATCTCCGCAATCGTGTGTCGCCGGAATTTCGCCCTGGTCAGTCCTTGTTCGTGACGAGCTTGTGCTGACCACAACTCTAGCCGTAGCTCTCCTTGCCCATAACCGTAGCAGCAAAACCAAACTGGTACCGATGAGGCTAGATCAGGAAGGAATATAATACTGAACAAGGAAATGTACATCCTAAGGCTTTATAAGTGGAGTGGCGTGTCGTAAATATGCCGCGGAACATATCAACGGTACGTCACTCTACTTTAGTCACCTATTCCATCAACCAAGGGTCATCCTACGCTCCGAAGGTTAAAACCTAACGCTCTGATACCAACTTTGTCACGTCCCGAAAGTACGGAACATGACCGGCACTTAAACTACGAAACGTCTCCAGGCGTACGTAATCTAAGTAAACCGAAAACCCAGAAATCCAAACCAAGAAAAGAAGTAGAGTGAAGGAAAACCAATTTAAAACAAGTAGTTTTAATAGCATAAGCCGAATTATGCGGTTTTTAAGAACATCAAAATTTACTGAAAATTTCGGCAGAGTCTCCTTTGTAAATACTGGCTCCCAAACGGGATACAACATGAATAGTATACGAAATCAATAAAAAGGCATCCCCAAGCGGGAGCTAGCTCTTCGTCAATTGACGGTCACAACCACACAAGCAATATAATATACAACGCCAACGGCGAGGATCAAAACTCAAAAGGAAACTCAAAACCACCAGAAATATAACGAGCGACTCTAAGGTCCACAGAATAAACAACACCGGTCTCTATCTCAATAAATACATGTTTGGTTGATGGAATTTACTAGATACAACGGAATAATATTATACAAGGTAATATGATGGGTACGATACAAGAAAAACCCACCTACTAGCAAGTCACCCGAATGAAACTGAGCCCGCAAAGCCGTAATGAAACCTGTACGGCAAACCTGCAAGAAACTGGGGCACAACAGGGGTGAGTTGCCAACTCGTGAATAGAAAAACATCTACGCACAGAAATCGCATAAATAACGCAATCCTAGGTCAATGATCATAATATATCCTCAAAATAAGTATATAACATGCAGCCTATAACAAGGCTAGGGTAAATATCTAACCCGAGTGTAATCTCATGTGGCCGTGTCTGTGCCTCAGGTTGCAATATATCATATGAATGAGGTATGCATACATGAAACAGAATACATGTAAATGTAGAAACTGTTCTCATAAATTAGTGAGATTTCCTTCGTATTTTTAAACTGAGGTATCATAATGAAATCAGTATCAACAGTGTCTAGCATCGACACAAAACATAAATCTCACTGTCTCGAAATATCAATGTCTCAAGCTCAATATCTAGGGCGCCGTCAGTCCGGACCAGCCCCTACCATCTATCTCAAGACCACGACGGTATCCTCCGGATATCCGACGCGTCGGGTAATATCACCGGTAGGTAGTGCTCCCTAGCCAGGCTCAACGTCAACACCACATTCCTCTTGCCCCGGGGTACCATACCGGGCCCACCATGTACCCATGACGGTTCCTCCACTCCTCGACACGGATCTCCAAAACCACAGCAAACTCATGGTGGACGACACTTTACATCACTAGAAAACCGCAACATTTTATATTTTAAAAGATCATAAGTTGTAAATTTTGCGGCTTTTCCCGAAATCCAGAAATATCATAAATCTCAAGAAATCATCACAAGTGCATATGTCAATGATAATGAACTAGGCATGAACAACTGAATAACCGTATGCATGAAGTGGTAGGTAATAACTACAATGTCTAATATGGCATATAAGGGAAGTACACTAATATCATGTCAAAACTACTAGCTAACAATCTAAGTCAAGCAATTATATTCTCTAAAGTGTACGTGACATGGCAATTACCGATGAAGATGTGTGTGAGCCGGCAAGTAGGTGTACGTGGTACATACGCATCATCGGTAATGGTGCTGGTGTCCTAACAGCATGATATCAATAATGGAATATGCAGCAAAATAAATATGCGAGGCAGAGCGAACAGCAATAATATGCGGGAGCTGAATACTAGACACAACGATAACTAATCTACAATAATCTAATATAAGTCCTACGAATGGTGCCTTTTGAAATAACACGAATCATGGGGTTTTGAAAATAGGGCTACGGTGTTTTTATGAAAGGATACATCGTTTTTGAAATATCCGTAGATTCCCTTGAGCTGTCTTTAAAAATGCCCACGATTCGTTAGTTTTTGAAATAGGTAAGAAGTCTAATCTAATCTAACAACTACACTAAACTATACGGCTGAACTAACAAGTTGAACTACAGGTAAGGAAACCGCCTATCATCTGAGTCGATACATATACATACCTGTATATGTATAGTCGGTGATCCCGCCTCAACAATATCATATCCGATACCATATCTATAATCAGGCATCCCAAGTCAAGAGTGCGGATCAATCATCAATATAGCTCGTACGTAAATCTGTCGTACGGCATCCCAAATCTGGGTACGGGTCAATATCATATTCATCATACTATTCACCTGGTATCCTCTTTATCAAATATCATGATCGGGGTACTGATTTACGTATAGTACCATACTGATACCGCCTACGTATGCATGGACGTGTGTGAAACACTACGTCAAGGACCCACTACAACGTCATGTCGTATCTAAGATACGAACCTTACTATATCACCGATCTCACGGCCTGAAATCGAATCTCATCGACTCAGCTCAATCCCAAGTATCATCCTCAATCCATATGTGAACACATAGTCCCATACCCATATGAACACATAACTATAAAGAATCCCATGAGTACATATCAATAGGAATGTATGCAAGTATGTATGTGTGTATGTGTAGTGCAGCACTACCCTAGGGTTCGCAACACTAAAAATAGTCCAACACACCAATATCCATCCTAAGCATCGTTATTAATCCTAAATAACATATAATAATTGTTGGTGTGTATACGCATCTGTATACACCACCACGGACTGCGGGGTGCTATACGCCATCCACCCGACTTCTCCCCGTAGATATAAATCTACTCACCTGGTCCTCGCTAGCCGGTGCCGACGTTGCCACGCGCTTGCTTGTCGTCTCGAAGTCCACATGGGGGTACCTACATATCATAACGCACCATATCTCATTAAAATCCGACTCATGATCAAAACGACGCACGAATCCCACATAGGTCAAAACCTATGGTTGCTTTCACAAATCGACCCAAAAACCCTCAACGTCGGCGTACAAACGCCAGACCATCGAGAAAAACCCAAATACACTCATTTGCACATTCACGAACACTAATTTTAATATAAAATAGGTTAAAACTCACGAAAACCCCAAATTCACTCTAAAAGCCGTTTTTCCGAAAAACTAGCAAGCAAAATTACCCGTTTTAGTGCAAAACTCGATGTTTAAATGAATGTAGCGGCCAATATATTTATTAAATATCTTAAATAAGTCAATAAAACCATTTCCATAATTTAATCACATAAATTTGCATAATTTCCAAAATCCTAGTTTGCAAAAATATCAATTTTAACACTTTTTAATGTAAAATTCATAATTTTACAATTAAACTTGGTTTTGCATATTTTAAATGGTTAAACCATTCAATATAATTTTTAAGATATGATGAAACCCTAACCATATTTTAATTCTCGATTTAACACAATATTTACAAAAACTAGTTTGCAATTTTAACCAATTTCGACCATTTTATAGCAAAATGCACATACAACAAACTAGTTTGGATTTGCATGATTTAAAGCATTAAACTACATTTTATAATGTTAATAAAGTTATCAAAACCTTAATTAGATTTTAAATCACCCATTTGGAACCAAAAGCTAAAAAGTAGTTTGCTTAAATAAAGCTAAATTGGATATTTTAATGTTACAATTAGCACTAAGCAACAAGATTACATTTTGCATGCCCTAAGATACAAAATACATCACATAACCATACACCAATCTCACAAAACCCTACTTGATTTTAAAACCCAAATTCTAGAATTTCTAAACCCTAACTTGAAGATTTATAACTAGCAATTCAACCACTTTAACACTTAACTAAGCTAACATAAGTATTAATCAACAATTTAACTACAAGGTTAACATTATACCTCCATAATTTTGTAGATCCCATTTGAAATCTAGCCATCCAAAATGCTCTCTTGTCACCCCAATCCATGCTTGAAATGCTAAGGAATAATGGGCAAGAGTCGGATTTGGATTTAGATTTGAATTTGCATGGATTTTGAAGTGATTTGTGGATTTTTTTTGATGAAGAAAAGAGTGGGATTTGGGGGGGCTGCTGCTGTTGGGAGGGGGAGAATTTTGGCCAGAATTGGGAGTGAGGAGAGAGAGGGAGGTAGAGAAAATACAAGGGAGGAAAGTCCAAGTCAACATAAAGTCAAAAGTCCACCTAATTCATCCATTTTCTTTTCTTTTCTATCATTTCTTTTCCTTTGAAATTCAAGTGGGGAAAAAATGGGGGCTGCTGAATTTGGCTAAGGGGAGGAGTAAATGGGGGTGTGTGGGTGTGGGTACGGGTGTGGGGTGATAAAAAATGATAAATACAATACCCCAAACATCCATTTACGCTAAAAAAAGCCTTTTTTCTTCAATAATTTCTAAACCGTTTTGGCAAATGATTTCGTTCCAAAAACCCCATGACAAATTTTTATTTAATGTTTTATGATGCACAAAATTTGTTTCAACTCATTCCAATTTGTAATTTTCCCTAATTAAATGTATTAGTGACGGCTTAAAATAATAATAAAATAATATTTTTTTCAGAAAATTTGAAATTTCACCAGCGGCTAATAATAGCAATTACAAATCTAGAATATGTATATTTAATTTTTATAATAAGATATTTGTATTTTGACTTTTTACAGAAAACCCCCTTATTTTACCGTTTTTTCGAAATTCCACCGAAACGATTTTCAAAACGTTACAAGGACTCGCCGGGAACATGCTAGTTGGTCTTATACCTGACGTCAGATAGTAGTTCCCTGGTGACATGTGTACGGGTTAGTTCATCGACCTGGGGATCGTCATTTGTCTCGTGTGAGTTCCCACTGTACTTTGATTACTACCCTACCACGCTCAAATAAGACGTGCAAACAGGTTTTAGTTGGGTACAGTCCCGAGCCACATGGAGGCAGTGAGTGGATCTTCAGGGTTCATCTCTCCCGGTATTGGGGGTGAGGTCGCGCTATGTCTAGGAGAGCCATTACACGAAGCCCTCGGCCGAGGCAGGAGATTTACTGGTAGGTATTCCAGTAGTATCTCAGGGTGTTCTGGGCTACACTCCGACACAACTTGTACCGCTTTTGGGGGTCTGACTTTTACCGACCCCTTAGGCCCGCCATGCGATGCTCATAGACGAACGGACCGGACTGTACGGATATTGTCACTGACAGGCTCAGTAGGGTGTCAGGATGAGTTCGCTCATCGACGTCCCTTTTTGTCAATAGCTGGTGGCCCGTCACGTATGGCTAATACCTCTGACGTGCTAGTGGTTAAATCCACAGCCATAGTATTGACGAGTCTTTAGAGTCCACCACACATTCAGTTACTCAAGCTTTCGGGCGAAACGCTGTAGAGGCCGTATGGAGATATGGCAGGGTCCGATCAGATACGTGCGGTATTGCACGGATCAGGATCGGACGGTTAGTACTAGAGGCCGTATGGATATATGGCAGGCTTCGATCAGATACGTGCGGTATTGCACGGATCAAGATCGGACGGATAATACTAGCCGGCTTTGGTTTAAGCCGGATCCTAGTATAGTACAGTGTAGATTTTGTCTCATTGCATTTGTATTTCGGTCGGAATACAGATGCGGGTGTGTATACACAGTATCCTGGTTTTCCTGTAATTTATTACGGGACCAGTTTTCTGGAGTTGCCAGTTTGCTTTCCGTTTCGGCCAATTTCCTTTGTATCGTTCATTGGCCGAAGATTGGTGGAGGAGGGCTTATTTGCATTTGTGGAAATAAGCAATTTGGAAAGGGGTCTTTGCATATTGTTGGATCATGATGGGTGCCCCATCCATTGACCTCACTTGACTTTCTTTTTCCATGATTGCTTGACTTTGAATGTTATGATGGTTGTATGAGTGTTGGAGTTTCTTTGTGATCATTTCTTCATATGATAACTTTTCCTCTCACTTGCATTATTATTGTGGCTATCATTTTTCACTCACTCACTCTCCTCTCATACTCTCTCACCCTCCCTCTTATGGCCGGCCAAGTGAGGGCTGCCCATGGTGGTGGGTGTGGGAATTTTGCTCTTTTCATGTTACAAAATTCCCAAAAGTTACACCTCCAAAATATAGTTCATTCTCCTCCAAAAAATGGCAACCTCCATGAACCCCAAAATGAGACATGAGTTCTACACACATTCTACAGCAAACCTTAGGCACGTCGGCTCGCCAACTTCGTGCCCGAGTTGCCTCGGTATAGAGGTGGGAGCCCGTAAAAGAAGCAGGCGACGTGGTGCCCATCCGGCGAGGAGGTGGAGACCGGACATTCCGCGGGAGATCGGGACGACGGCGAGAAGACCGGAGGACACGGATCGCTCGGTATATCTCTCTTCCCCATCTTGTAGTTAGCTAGGACTAGTTAATGGCACGATCCGGGTTTTAGTGCACGGTGGTGCCAGTTTGAAAATTTAAAGTTAACCATCGCTTCCACATTTGGCCTCGGGATGGAGGCCGGGGCGCCGCCGTGCACTTTCACCCAGGTGACATGAGTACAGCTTAGTCCGTTGACTTGACACTGCTACATTGTCTCAAGTGTGTTCCCACTGCTCTTTGATTGCTACCCTACTACGGCTCAAAGGAGTCGTGCAAACAGGTAGTAGTTGGGTGCAGTCCCGAAGCACTTGGAGGCAGTGGCGGTTAGACAGGATTCGTCTCTCCCGGAATTGGTGGTTGATGTCGCACTGTGTCTGGAGAGTCATTACACAAAGTTCTTTGCCAAGGCAAGTGAGATTTACTGGTAGGTATTCCAGTAGTTTGTCAAGGTGTTCTGGGCTTCACTTCGACACGACTTATACCGCTATTGGGGGTCTGACGTTTACCATCCCCCTAGGCCCGATATGCGATACTCATAGACGAACAGACCGGACTGTACGGAGATTGCCACTGTCAGACTTAGTAGGGTTTCAGGATGAGTTCGCTCGTCGGCCTCCCTTTCGCTCAATACCTGGGCAGCCGTTACGTACAGCTAGTGCCACTTACGTGCTTGTGGTTAAACCCACTGCTAGCGTATTGACGAGTCTTTAGAGTCCCACACAGCCCACTGCTAGCGTATTGACGAGTCTTTAGAGTCCCACACAGAGGGTTTCCCTAGTTCGGGCGAAACGTTGTAGAGGTCGTATAGTTTTATGGCAGGGTTCGATCATATACGTGCACTTGTGCACGGATCATGATCGGACGGATCATATTAATGGGATTTGGTTTAAGCCGGATCTTAGTATTAGATAGTTGGATTATTTTCGTCTCGTTGTATTCGTATTCAGTCGGAATACGGATGCAGATATGTATATACAGTCGAGGGGTTTTCTTGTGATCCGTTACAAGATTACTTTTGAAGTTGCCATTTCATTTTTCTTCCGATTTAAATATTTGGTTTAATATTTTAATATGAAGAGTGATTAATGGGTTTTTGTTTTATTTTTGGGCTGCCAAATTCATGGCCATATTCCTGTGCTGAAATTATCTTTCACTGTGAGCAGTGAACAATTCGTGGGCATGGGTTATAGGCATGACTCATCCCTTTAGCATTTAATGTTTTTGTTTGGATGAAGTTTTTTTTCTGAAGGGAATAGTGGCTGTTGGTTTTGATTGGGGTGGGGATTAATTTATTGGGTTGCTTGTTTTTAATCACACACCCTCACCACTCAAAGAAAACAACAGAGCACCATTTTCCATTCTTGGCCGAGCCAAAATTTCAGCAAGTTCATTTTTTCTCTTAGCAAAAACCTAAGCTCTCACTTTCCACTTCTCATTTGGCAACTTCATTTACCTCTACCCAAACCCTTAGGTTCCTTGAGACAAAGTACTCACACACTATCTCTACTTCACCTTGGACATGTCGGCTAGCAAACTTCATGTCCGAGTTGCTTCGGTTTGAAACGGGAGCCTGTATTAAGAATTCTCAAGGTGGATCGTCTTCGACGAGGGACACCGGAGAGCGAGCTTGTTTGGGAGCAGCCGCGAGGAGCCTGGGAAGAGATTGAAGACCGAAGGACACGGATCGATCGGTATAATCTCTAAACTCACTTTACAGTTAGCTAGTTAACGGTTAATGGTTCGATCCGGGTATTTGGTTATGGTAGCGCCAAGTTTGAAAAGTTTTTTTTCCGCATTTGGGTTCGGATTGACGGCCGGGGCGCTGCCATAACCTAATAGAGAGGAGGTAGAAGATGAAGGTGGAGGAACTAAGGAAACTCAAGATAGGAGAGTGAAGCTAAAAATGGTGAGGGTCCAAAACTCTCAAGTGAGAAAATAATGAACCATCCATAGAGAGAGAAAATCCAATGCTTGGTTTTGTAAAACCATTCTTTTCAATTTTAAAATGGCACCATACTTGAATAATATGCACAAATGAATTAACAATTCATTTGTGCACACTATGCAAGAATGGCCCTCACCATACTCCCCTCAAATCATTGCCACCTCATTATCCATTTAAATAAATGGTAAATCCAAAATGAGGTGTCTACCTTCTAGAATGTTATCTGTAAAACATACGGATTATATTCTACTGTATATACATACCTGTATTCGCACCGAAATACGAATACCAAAATAGAAGAATAGCACAAAGAACATAATAATAGAATACACATATCAAAATATGTATGTAAATTATTAAATCAACACCTCATTTAATAATCCGACTCAAACCTGAGCCGGCTAGTACTATCAACTGTCCGATCGAAAGTCCTGGTAGATAGTACAATCAATCGATCGGACCCCTGCACTTGTCCAATACGGCTACTACATCGTTTCTCCAGAACCAGGGAAACCCTCTGTGTGGGACTCTAAAGATTCGTCAATATGCTGGAAGTGGGTTTAATCACAAGCACTTCAGCGGCACTAGCTGTATGTAACGGCTACCTAGGTATTGAGCGAAAGGAAGGCCGACGAGCAAGCTCATCCAAACCCCTACTGAGCCTGTCCGTTACAATCTCCAAATAGTTCGGTCTGTTCGTTTAAGAGTATTGCATATCGGGTCTAGGGGGTGGATAAAGTCAGACCCCTAATAACGCGACATTTCGTGTCGGTATGAAGCCCATCACCCACTGAGAAACTACTGATCCAAATCAGTAATTCTCATCCACCTCGGCTGAGGATTTCTGGTGAAGGCCACCCGTGCACAACACGACATCAACCCCCAACACCGGGAGAGACGAATCCCCGACGATCCGCTCACTGCCTCCATATGGCTCGAGGCTGTACCCAACTAAAACATGTTTGTACGACTCCTTTGAGCCGTGGTAGGGTAGTAATCAAAGCACATTAGGAACTCACACGAGACAAATGACGATCTCAGGTCGACAGACTAACCTGTACTCATGTCACTTGGGAACTGCTATCTGACAATAGGTATAATACCAACTAGCATGTTCCCGGCGAGTCCGTCCAGTGTACTCATAACCCAATAAGCACTTTTATACTATCTTAGGTGAGTAACTGACACCAATGGCTTGTGAGACCGGCCACCACCCCTTGTCGGGGTCTCAATAAGTACACACTAGTCTACTCCGGAGTATCAATGCCCAGTCTCGATACTCCCATGACTAGGGACATTTAAGGATATACTTATAGACCATCCAGCTCCCACGTATATGATAGCTATCATAATTGTAACGTTTTGAAAATCGTTTCGGTGAAATTTAGAAAAAACGGTAAAATAAGAGGGTTTCTGTAAAAAGTCAAAATGCAAATAACTTTATTTTAAAATTAAATATACATATTCTAACAATTTAATTGCTAGTATTTGGTGTTTATTGAGCCACTGCTGAAATTTCAAATTTTCTGAAATTTTTTCCAAAATTAATTATTTTAATATTATTTTAAGCCGGTAAGAAAATACATTAAATTAGCGATAAATACAAATTTAAATGGAATAATTTTAATATTTAAAATCATGTTAATTAAAATCTAGTTGTAATATAAATTTTTAGTATTTTTTTTCAAGTTTTAATTGATTTATTTTATGGAAAACAAAAATATAGTTATTTTGAACTAAAACTTGCAAATATGGTATTGTGGGGGGTCTTTTTGCATGGAATTCTTTTTGTAATCACTCACACACACCCTCACCCCTCCATGGCCGAGCCCACCATCAGCAGCCCACTTCTACCCCTCAAAAATTTCTCCATCTCATTTGTATGGGTGAAATAGAGTTTAAAGGTATAGGTTAAGATGTATTGTTTTGGAGGCTTAGTGTACCTTGATTTGAGGGGGGTTGACTTGGAAAATTTTTGCACAACACCCACACCATTCCCCCCATCACCTCCTGGCCGAAAATCTGCAGCCCCTCCCCCTTCACTTTCCTCTTTTCATTTCCTTCAATTTTAATCAAAAGATTGCTCCAAAATCCAATTTAAATCTCACAAATTAATTTCCATTCTTCATCCCATGCTCCTTCGCTTTTATAACTTGAATCATGGTGCTATGAAGCCATCATTGGAGGCAAATTCTTCTTGTTAGATCTTTAGATTTTTAAGGTATAATTTCTACCCATTTAAATTCTTATGGTTAGATTTATTTAATTGAGTTGTTTTAGTGTTAATTTTAGTGCTATTTGCATACTAGTTTTTTTTTTAAAAGTTTATGGCTTGAGTTGAATTAGGGTTTTGTTGTGGAAATGGGTTGTGATAAATTGTGCATGGTTTTGTGATGTGGATTAACATCTTATGTTTTATAGAAATCTAATTTAGTTGTTAATTCCAAACTATTACTTATAAACTACCCTAATTAAGTTATTTTGCTAACTAGAGTTTTGGAAAATTATTAAATGCTTTAGATTAAATTATAATTATGGTTTCATGTCATTATAGATAATATATTGAGTGGTTTAATGCCTTTAGTTCATGAAAATCCTAGCTAAATTGTCGTTTGTGCATTTTTGCTATAAATTGTTAAAAATTGGGTAATTTGTAAACTAGAATTTTGGGGTTTATGGAATTTAATGAGATTAAATTGTGGAAATTGTTTTTATAACTTATTTAAGATATTTAGTGAATATTGTGGCCGCTATATTCGTTCATACATCGAGTTTTGTACTAAAACGGTGATTTGTGCTTGCTAGATTTTCGGAAAAATGACTTTTTAAGTGAAATTGGGGTTTTTGTGAGTTCTAACCTATTTTATATTTAAATTAGTGTTCGTGAATGTGAAAATGAGTGTATTTGGGTTCTTCTCGATGGTCTAGCGTTTGTACAACGACGTCGAAAGTTTTTGGGTTGATTTGTGAAAGCAACCATAGGTTTTAACTTATGTGGGATTCGTGTGTCGTTTTGGTCATGAGTCGGATTTTAATGCGATACAATGCGTTGTGATATGTAGGTACCCCCATGTGGACTTCGAGACGACAAGCAAGCACGTGGCGACGTCGGCACCGGCGAGCGAGGACCAGGTGAGTAGATTTATATCTACGGGGAGTAGTCGGGTGGATGGCGTATAGCACCCCCGCAGTCCGTGGTGGTGTATACGGATGCGTATACACACCAACAATTATTATATGTTATTTAGGATTAATAACGATGTTTATGATGGATATTGGTGTGTTGGATTATTTTAGTGTTGCGAACCCTACGGTAGTGTTGCACTACACATACACACATATATACTTGCATACATTCCTATTTATATGTGCTCATGGGATTCTCTATAGTTATGTATTCATATGGGTATGGGACTATATGTTCACATAAGGATTTGAGGACGATACTTGGGATTGAGCTGAGTCGATGAGATTTGTTTTGTGGTGGTGATATCGGTTTGTACGAGACTGTCGATCAGTAGTCAGATCATGACTATATTGATGATTTTAGTATTGTACTAGACATAGGTCAGTACCCTGGACTATGATCTTGGATAAAGAGGATATCAGATGAATAGTGTGATGAATATGATATTAACCCATACCCAGATTTAGGGATGCCGTACGACGGATTTACGTACGAGCTATATTTTGATGATTGATCCGCACTCTTGACTTGGGATGTCTGATTATAGATATGGTATCGGATATGATATTATGGAGGCGGAATCACCGAGTAATATATATACAGGCATGTATATGTATCGACTCAGATATTAGGCGGTTTCCTTACCTGTAGTCCAGCTTGTTAGCTTAGCCCTTTAGTTTAGTTTAGTTGTTTGATTAGATTCGATTCTTACCTATTTCAAAAATTAACAAATCATGGGTATTTTAAAAGACAGCCCAAGGGATCCTACGGATATTTCAAAAGACGTATCTTTTCATAAAAACACCGTAGCCCTTATTTTCAAAACCCCATGATTCGTGTTATTTCAAAAGGCACCATTTGTAGGACTTATATTAGATTAATGCAGATTAGTTATAGTTGCGTCTAGTATTCAGCTTCCACTCATTATTGTGGTTCGCTTCGCATCGCTTGCTTATATTATGTTTCATACTCCATTATTGATATTATGCTGTTAGGACACCATCACCATTACCGATGATGCGTATGTACCACGTACACTTACTTGCCGGCTCACACACATCATCGGTAATTGCCATGTCACGTACACCTTAGAAAATATTATTGCTTGACATAGCCTGTTAGCTAATAGTTTAGACATTGTAGTTATTACCTGCTACTTCATGCATACTGTTATTCATTGTTATGCCGCATTCATGGATTCTCACGGATATATTCACTATTTTACGTGTTATTGAGGTTTTGGATTCGGATTTCCATGAGATTTTCTGGATTTGGAGGAAAACCGCAAAAACATAAATAAACCTTTTCTCTCTTTATAATAAAAAGTGCGGTTTTCCCATGATGTATGAGTCGTCCACCATGAGTTTGCTGATGGATTTCGAGACCCGATTCGAGGAGTGGAGGAACCGTTTCGGGTACATGGTGGGCCCGGTGCGGTACCCCGGGGCAAGAGGAATGTGTTGTTGACGTTGAGCCCGACAGGGGAGCACTACCGACCGGTGATATTACCCGACGCGTCGGATATCCGAAGGATACCGTCGTGGTCTTGAGATGGATGGTAGGGGCCGGTCTGGATTGACGGCATCCTAGATATTGATTTTGAGATATTGAGGTACAGAGATTGTGATACAGAGATATCGAAATATTTGGACACTTGTTTTGTGTCGATGCTGGGCACTGTTTTATGCTGATTTCATTATGATACCTCATTTTAAAAATATAAAGGAAATCTCACTAAATTATGAAAACAGTTCTTCATTTACATGTATTCTGTTTTCATGCATTCATACCTCATTCATATGATATATTGCTACTTGAGGCACAGACACGGGCACATGAGATTACACTCGGGTTATATATTTACCCTAGCCTTGTTATAGGTTGCATGTTATATTTATAATTGAGGATATATTATGATCTTTGACCTAGGTTGCGTTATTTATGCGATTTCTTTCCGTAGATGTTTTTCTATTCACGAGTTGGCAACTCACCCCCGTTGTGCCCCAGTTTCTTGCAGGTTTGCCGTACAGGTTTCATTACGGCTTGCGGGCATAGTTTCCTTCGGGTGATTTGCTAGTAGGTGGGTTACTTGTATCGTACCCCCATTATATATCTTGTATATTATTATTCTGTTGTATCTAGAAGTTCCATCAACCAAACATGTATTTATTTGAGATAGAGACCAGTGATGTTTATTCTTTCGACCTTAGAGTCGTGCGTTGTATTTCTGTGGTTTTCTTGTTGTTTTGAGTTTCTATTTGAGTTTTGATCCTCGCCCTTGGCGTTGTATATTATATTGCTTGTGTGGTTGTGGCCGTCGATTGACGAAGAGCTAGCTCCCGCTTGGGGATGCCTTTTTTGATTTCGTATACTATTCATATTGTATCCCGTTTTGGGGGCAGTATTTACAAGGGAGACTCTGCCGAAATTTTCAGAAAATACTTGATGTTTTTAAAAACCGCATAATTTGGCTTATGCTATTAAAACTACTTGTTTTAAATTGGTTTTCTTTCACTCTACTATTTTTCTTGGTTTGGATTTCTGGGTTTCCGGCTTACTTAGATTACGTGCGTCTCAAGACGTCTCGTAGTTTAAGTGTCGGTCATGTTCCGTACTTTCGGGACGTGACAAAGTTGGTATCAGAGCGTTAGGTTTTACCTTCGGAGCATAGGATGACCCTTAGTTGATGGAATAGGTGACTAAAGTAGAGTGACGTACCGTTGGTATGTTCCGCGGCATATTTACGATACGCTACTCCACTTAAGAAGCCTTAGGATGTACATTTCTTTGCTCAGTATTATATTCATTCCGATCTAGTGTCATCAGTACCAGTTATGGTTTTGCTGCCACGATTACGGGCAGGAAGAGCTACAGCTAGAGTTGCGGTCAGCACGAGCTGGTCACGAACGAGGACTGACCAGGGCGAAATTCCGGCAACACACGATTGCAGAGATGTGTCTTTTTACTGTGTTTTCGCGCCACGAGCATTTGGCGGATCGCCTTTATGAGGTTACTCGGATGTGCTGATCGACACTAGAGGATTGAGCCAATGATAGAGGCCGGCCAGATTTTGATGACCGTTGGTGTGTTGCTTATTCATGATGATCGAGGCACTGTTCAGCGTGCAGACGAGCGAGCCAGTTATTGCTGCGAACGACGAGATATTGCCCCAGATGCTGGAATTAGTGCAGAACGAGTTGTACTAAGAGATGATAGAAGGTCGCTAGTCATCGAGGATGAATGACTAGGACATGTGGATCGTTCGCCTACCCCGATGCGAGGTCATCAGATAGATTGATTCTAGCTAGAGACGACTTCACGTGGAGACGTTGGGAGTCGACAGAGACGATCGAATGTCAGAAACCTATTATTCCAAGTTTAAAATAGTCGGAAACACATGCAGGCAATTCTATGGTCCCTCTAGAAGAATGAAATCCTAACTCGACTTAATGACCGTGTGAAAGCCTTTGAACCTTCGGGTTTGCGGCAGTTCCACGGCGCCATTAGTGTGGCTTGGGTTTGCCCTTCTACGGCTGGACCACCGATGCTGTCATATGTACTCGATACTATTAAACTGTTCCCAAGATGTTGAGCTCTTGGGGGATTATGAGGTTTTGACGACTCGATCGGATGGCTCGACTTAATTCAGATGCTAGGTGGTGAGATGCATTTCTTGGGAGACTCCAGATACGAGGATAGTCCTTGGAGCTCAGTCCATGCAGCCACGACGAGACGAGTCCAGAGCAGTCGACATTAGAAAAATGGAGTAAGAGGTTCGTACAAGATCTGGATATGATGACGTTCCCTTCCGCCGACATCAGGGATGCGATACGTATGCCGAGGCATTGTACTTGGGTATAACTTCCAGAAGGAGTCGCGATGAGTATGCAGCCCTTCCGGAACGAGAACAGATCTAGTAAGGGATGATGACTTCCGGACAGTTCGGCAGAGACGAGATTTGGGAGAGATCCCGACAGGACCTTTCTGGAATGAATTACAAGAAGACCTTGACCCAGGAGTGGTCATTGTTACGCACACTAGCAGGCCAGAGTTCATGATCATCGACGAGACGTTCCACTAGTGACCGCGACAGTTGGACCGAGATTCTTAAAGGATGCACTTGAGTGGTACTATTCCGCCATTATTGATTTCGATGTTTTGGGTGATTTATTCAAATGATTTGATTTTGATGATTGAGGATTTACGATCTTTGCACAGTGTTGCACTTGATATCGTTTTCGTGCTTTGGTTTCACATGTTTATGATTTTACGGTTTTAGGCATTTGAGTTAGTTTTGTGCGTATATACGCACACGATTTGGTTTTTGCACGCGGTATAGTTCATATATGCTTGCAGTGCAGTGTTACGTATGTTGTGCATTTAGATGCCCTGGACTTTGATTTCGATGGTGATGTTCGATATTTGTTTTGTGCACCTTGTGCACCTGATTTGATTTTGCGCATGTTCGGCACTTGATATTGGATTTCATGATTTCGTGCACGATGGATGCACCTGATTTGGATTTCCGCGCATGTTCCGCGCATGTTTTGAAGTGTGATTTTGGTGCACACCAGATTCACTAAATCGAGATTTTTCGTGCATGTCAGATGCACCTGATTTTGCTGTAAGTCACACATGTTGCCTACGACAGATGTTTCGTGCACACCCGATGCACTTAGATGTTGTTTCTGTGCATATGTATGGCACATATTTGGATTTTGATTTCCGTGCACACAAGACGCACGTAGTATTCATACGCGTATTTTGGGATTGATTTTTCTTATAGAGCAGTACGTTTTTATGATATTGCTATGTGTTTTCGTACTGAGCAGGACTAGTCAGAGAACGGTACCTGAATATATTTTACATGTATAGTTTCGAGTCATATCATATTGGTTTTGCTTTGGATTTGGTATTGATGTCTTCCCCATGACTCCGATGATTGCGGGATGCTTGACGGAGTTCTGATTTGAGTTATATGTTCATTTTTCATGCGCATGCGTTGCGCTACAATTTGTTTTATGTATTTATGATTTCGGAGCCCCGGCGATTTGATGGTTTTGGCTGAAATATTTTAGTATTTGGGGGAAGTTTTAATTTAAATTCGGGGACCGAATTTCTTTAAGGGGGAAGATTGTAATGTTTTGAAAATCGTTTCGGTTAAATTTCAAAAAAACGGTAAAATAAGGGGGTTTTCTGTAAAAAGTCAAAATGCAAATATCTTTATTTTAAAATTAAATATACATATTCTAGCTATGTAATTTCTAGTATTTGGTGTTTATTGAGCCACTGCTGAAATTTCAAATTTTCTGAATTTTTTTCCAAAATTAATTATTTTAATATTATTTTAAGCCGGTAAGAAAATACATTAAATTAGCGATAAATACAAATTTAAATGGGATAATTTTAATCTTTAAAATCATGTTAATTAAAATCTAGTTGTAATATAAATTTTTAGTATTTTATTTCAAGTTTTAATTGATTTATTTAATGGAAAACAAAAATATAGTTATTTTGAACTAAAACTTGCAAATATGATATTGTGGGGGTCTTTTTGCATGGAATTCTTTTTGTAATCACTCAGACACACCCTCACCCCTCCATGGCCGAGCCCACCATCAGCAGCCCACTTCTCCCCCTCAAAAATTTCTCCATCTCATTTGTATGGGTGAAATAGAGTTTAAAAGTATATGTTAAGATGTATTGTTTTGGAGGCTTAGTGTACCTTGATTTGAGGGGGGTTGACTTGGAAAATTTTTGCACAACACCCACACCATTCCCCCCATCACCTCCTGGCCAAAAATCTGCAGCCCCACCCCCTTCACTTTCCTCTTTTCATTTCCTTCAATTTTAATCAAAAGATTGCTCCAAAATCCAATTTAAATCTCACAAATTAATTTCCATTCTTCATCCCATGCTCCTTAGCTTTTATAACTTGAATCATGGTGCTATGAAGCCATCATTGGAGGCAAATTCTTCTTGTTAGATCTCTAGATTTTTAAGGTATAATTTCTACCCATTTAAATTCTTATGGTTAGATTTATTTAATTGAGTTGTTTTAGTGTTAATTTTAGTGCTATTTGCATACTAGTTTTTTTTAAAAAGTTTATGGCTTGAGTTGAATTAGGGTTTTGTTGTGGAAATGGGTTGTGATAAATTGTGCATGGTTTTGTGATGTGGATTAACATCTTATGATTTATAGAAAGCTAATTTAGTTGTTAATTCCAAACCATTACTTATAAAATGCCCTAATTAAGTTATTTTGCTAACTAGAGTTTTGGAAAATTATTAAATGCTTTAGATTAAATTATAATTATGGTTTCATTTCATTATAGATAATATATTGAGTGGTTTAATGCCTTTAGTTCATGAAAATCCTAGCTAAATTGTCGTTTGTGCATTTTTGCTATAAATTGTTAAAAATTGGGTATTTTGTAAACTAGAATTTTGGGGTTAATGGAATTTAATGAGATTAAATTATGGAAATTATTTTTATGACTTATTTAAGATATTTAGTGAATATTGTGGCCGTTATATTCATTCATTCTTCGAGTTTTGTACTAAAACGGTGATTTGTGCTTGCTAGATTTTCGGAAAAATGACTTTTTAAGTGAAATTGGGGTTTTTGTGAGTTCTAACCTATTTTATATTAAAATTAGTGTTCGTGAATGTGAAAATGAGTGTATTTGGGTTCTTCTCGATGGTCTGGCGTTTGTACACTGATGTCGAAAGTTTTTGGGTTGATTTGTGAAAGCAACCATAGGTTTTAACTTATGTGGGATTCGTGTGTCGTTTTGGTCATGAATCGGATTTTAATGCGATACGATGCGTTGTGATATGTAGGTACCCCCATGTGGACTTCGAGACGACAAGCAAGCACGTGACGACGTCGGCACCGGTGAGCGAGGACCAGGTGAGTAGATTTATATCTACGGGGAGAAGTAGGGTGGATGGCGTATAGCACCCCCGCAGTCCGTGGTGGTGTATACGGATGTGCATACACACCAACAATTATTATATGTTATTTAGGATTAATAACGATGTTTAGGATGGATATTGGTGTGTTGGATTATTTTAGTGTTGCGAACCCTAGGGTAGTGTTGCACTACACATACACACATACACACTTGCATACATTCTTATTTATATGTGCTCATGTGATTCTCTATAGTTATGTGTTCATATGGGTATGGGACTATGTGTTCACATACGGATTTGAGGACGATACTTGGGATTGAGCTAAGTCGATGAGATTTGTTTTGTGGTGGTAATATCGGTTTGTACGAGACTGTCGATCAGTAGTCAGATCATGACTATATTGATGATTTTAGTATTGTACTAGACATAGGTCAGTACCCTGGACTATGATCTTGGATAAAGAGGATACCAGATGAATAGTGTGATGAATATGATATTAACCCATACCCAGATTTGGGGATGCCGTACGACGGATTTACGTACGAGCTATATTTTGATGATTGATCCGCACTCTTGACTTGGGATGTCTGATTATAGATATGGTATCGGATATGATATTATGGAGGCGGGATCACCGACTAATATATATACATGCATGTATATGTATCGACTCAGATGTTAGGCGGTTTTCTTACCTGTAGTCCAGCTTGTTAGCTTAGCCTTTTAGTTTAGTTTAGTTGTTAGATTAGATTCGATTCTTACCTATTTCAAAAACTAACAAATCGGGGGTATTTTAAAAGACAGCCCAAGGGATCCTACGGATATTTCAAAAGACGTATCTTTTCAAAAAAACACCGTAGCCCCTATTTTCAAAACCCCATGATTCGTGTTATTTCAAAAGGCACCATTTGTAGGACTTATATTAGATTAATGCAGATTAGTTATAGTTGCGTCTAGTATTCAGCTCCCGCTCATTATTGTGGTTCACTTCGCATCGCATGCTTATATTATGTTTCATACTCCATTATTGATATCATGCTGTTAGGACACCAGCACCATTACCGATGATGCGTATGTACCACGTATACTTACTTGCCGGCTCACATACATCTTCATCAGTAATTGCCATGTCACGTACACCTTAGAAAATATTATTGCTTGACATAGCCTGTTAGCTAATAGTTTAGACATTGTAGTTATTACCTGCTACTTCATGCATACTGTTATTCATTGTTATGCCGCATTCATGGATTCTCACGCATATATTCACTATTTTACGTGTTATTGAGGTTTTGGATTCGGATTTCCATGAGATTTTCTGGATTTCCATGAGATTTTCTGGATTTGGAGGAAAACCGCAAAAACATAAATAAACCTTTTCTCTCTTTAAAATAAAAAGTGCGGTTTTCCCATGATGTATGTGTTAGTGTATATGCCCTAGAGGCCATTACTGTATCATACTAGTTTGTATATTACTTGATGGAAGCTTGGGATATTCACAGTTGTATATACAATCTTGCTCGAAATGGTAGTATGCTACTTGGTTTGTCTCTGCTTTAATATGTGCATGTGTTTCTTTTAGCATATTGCTGATATACATATTAGTAGAGCCCTTAGGATCTTTGCTTGATTTCCAACGTTGTGATGGCGCTCGCACTCGTGGGAGCTGGGTGATCTATAAGCACATCCTTATACAGGTCCCTAGTCGTTGGACTATCGAGATAGGGCATCGATACTCCGGAGTAGACTAGCGTATGCGCTTCTCATCCCAGTGTAGGAGACGGTCTGTCCCACAGCCGTCAGTATGTCGTGCTTGAGATAGTATACGGGTGCTCGTTGGGTTACGAGTACACTGGACAGGACTCGTCGGGGACTGTTGGTTGGTATTATACCTATCGTCAGTTATCAGTTCCCAGGTGACATGAGTACAGCTTAGTCCGTTGACTTGACACTGTCACTTCGCCTCGAGTGTGTTCCCACTGCACTTTGATTACTACCCTACCATGGCTCAAAGGAGTCGTGCAAACAGGTAGTTTTTGGGTGCAGTCCCGAAGCACTTGGAGGCAGTGACGGTTAGACAGGATTCGTCTCTCCCGGTATTGGGGGTTGACATCGCGCTGTGTCCAGGAGAGCCATTACACGAGTAGTCCCTGGCCAGGGCAAGCGAGATATACTGGTAGGTTTCCAGTGTTATCTCAGGGTGTTCTGGGCTTCACTCCGGCACGACTTGTACCGCTATTAGGGGACTGACGTTCACCGCCCCCTAGGCCCGCCATGCGATGTATCAGAAGAACAGACCGGACTGTACGGAGATTGTCACATACAGGCTCAGTAAGAGTTCAGATGGGGTTCACCTCATCAGTCTTCTTATCGACATCTACCTGGGGACCGTTACGTACAGCTAGTGCCGCTTGCGGTCTGTGGTTAAACCCACTGCCAGTGTAGTGTCGAGTCTTTAGAGTCCCACACAGAGAGCTATTCGCCTTTAGGCAAAATGAGTAGAGGTCGCATGGTTTTGCGACAGGGTTCGTTCACATTCGTGCACTTGTGCACGTTTGCTGTCCGGGCAGTTTATACTAGCGGGCTTTGGTTTAAGCCGGATCCTAGTATATGATTTGAGATTGGTTTTTCTCATTGTATTCGTGCTCCTCGGATCACGAATGCGGGTGCGTATGCACAGTTGATTGAGGCAGAGGAAGAGGTTTTTCATTAGGGTTTTGGAACGGGTGTGTATGAACAGTTGACTGTCGTCTTTTTTTCCAAACCCTAATGATATTGTGATTTATCAATTAATAATATTAATTAAGTGAAATTGTGTCATGGTTGGGCTTGTTGACTTGTTGACCAAGGTTGACTAGTTGACTAGATTTGAAACATTGACCATCATCATTCCTTTTTTAGATGCTCTTTGATCTTTGCAAAATCATTTATTGTGATATGATAATGGTCTCTTCAAACTAACCATCACCTTTTCATTTTTGATTAATATTATTATTTGAAAAATCACATATATTTTGTTATGGTTGTAAAAACCATTTTCATTCTATCATAACCTTTTTCTCTCTTGTTCTTCCTCTCCCTCAAGCTCTCTCCCTCTCATGTGTTGAGAAACACTTGAGCTTGAGAAAAACCCTCTCTTGATCTTCTCTACTCTCATCTAGGGTTGAAGGACTAGCACTTCTTGAACCGTAGTGACTTCTAGCTTGGAGTTGAAGCCAAAGGTTGAGGCTTTCAGGTGGATCTTTCTTTGACGGGAGAAGACGACAAGGTGACCTCCTTCCACTACTTCTAGGAGCAAGGAGAGAAGGACAAAAGACCAAAGGTATAACCTTTCTACCACTTAGCTACTTTCAAGTTAGCTTTAGCAAGTTTTTGTTTACTAAAGATCCCTAAAGCATAGTCCATGTTGCCTATAGTTGATAAAAATCCGATTTTTATTATGTTTTCCGCCTCCCCGTAAGCATCGGGGTGGGCAACGTGGACTTACAGTGGTATCAGAGCCTAACTAAACATAAACTAGCTAGGTAGTGAAGTGTAACGAAGTTCGAAACCGAAAAATCCAAAAACTGAGTTTTTAAAAACCCTAGTTTCTGTTAAATTTTTTTCTGGTCAAAACAAAATTTGTCATACACCAAAAATCATCTCAGGGTTTTTTAAAGATAACCACCAAAAACGAGCCAGAGATCTGACCAAAGAACCGCGGTTCCGCGGCAATAGCAAGCTATTGCCGCGCAACCGCGGCCGTCTTGTCTCCTCTCTGCCTCGATTTTGGTGCAGTGTATCTCTGGCTTGGTTTTAGGATTTTTGAGATATATTATATGTGCCCAGATTTTCCAGAATAGAAATTTGTTTTTGGGGGCCTATAATTCCGTATTTTTCCGAACTTCACTACACTTTGACTATGAAGGTTATATCTGTGATGTTTGCATGTATTGAACGTCGGCTAATCGCTATATGTCGATTAGTCGGGGTTATACATATCTGTGATCTGTGTTTGATATTGGTTTGTGTATATGAATGGGTTGGATCGTTGCGGGTGAATAGCCGGGGTGGATGTGAGATGAGTGTTGTTTCTCTTTCATTCATTTGTAACATGTAAATTGATGTAATATTATTATTTGTTTGGCCGCACAACCGGGTCGGGGTTGTAGCCGTCATTGTATAATTCTTTTTACTGTTTTTGCTCCTAGGATAGACCCGTGGAGGGGGTGCACAAACTACCGGGTATCTCGAAGTGCCGAGTGGCCTACTCACGGTGGTGAGGGAGGTTGCTTCGCTTCGGGTACTTGGCGGGTAGTTTGCAGCACCCGTAGGGGTCTTGGGTGGGGTATTTGGCTATTCACCGCGACCGTGTAATCCGCTTTTCGTTGCAGGCTCGAACGGATTGCGGATTCCTAGTATATCCAATGTATTCATCTGTGATCTGTAATGTCTATCATTGCTATATATTTATATATGATAACTATTTAGGCGTTGCTTATGTTTTACAGCAGCGCTAGCCCAGCCCCCGCTCTGTCGTTAGTTAAGTAACCTAACGGGTGATGACGGGGCCCCGTGGCGAATGCGAATGGCATAAGCGTACGTCATATTTTGGTTGTTTTCTGCAATGATGGGATGCGTTAAAAGAACTAATGCAAGAAAATAAACCAAGTAAAAGTCGATTGGAACACTTTGAAAACCACTCGGTTCATTTCAAAACTAAAACTTTTAAACGCGGAGCTTGAACCACTCCTTTTAAAAGCTATCTCGTTCCATCGATTATATCAAGTTCACTATGTTCACGGTTTCGCCAAAACCATCCGTGGCCCTCCATCATTTCAGTTAAATATACGGTAGTATTCAAGCTATGTATTTTGACCTCACGCCAAGGCATGGTGATTGGTAGCTACCGGATACTTATCTGTTGCATAGATAGAATGCGTTGGTTTGAGACAGTCGTACTGCCATTTTGGCCTACGTCAAGGGTAGGTACGGGTGGGTACAAATTAACCGGGATAATGATAGGAAGAACTTGACATGTGACTTATGACTTTTTGACCTCACGCCAAGGTCATAAGAGCATGGGGCAAAAATCCACATCGGGAGTTTCATAAGTACTGAAACTTGCTAGCTTTGCATACCATTAGGAGTGTGATGATTCTGGTAGGATTCCTTCGGTTTTATCACGCGATGATATTTGGATCCCGATCCTACTATGAGTATATGCTACTCCTCGGGAAAACTCTCACTTAACGATCAATGCTATAAACTTAGTAGGTGTCTAGAAAGGTGTTAGCGGGGCTACGCCCATAGGGAAAAGAGGTTACTTAATTAAGGAACTTCGCGAAAGCGTTGGAAAACCTCCCTCGAAGTACCGACACTGGCCTGGCTGAACGGTCAAGCAAGTATTGTACGGTGAGAGTAATCCTGACTAATCCTTTCTTTACGGTTTGAGAAGGGATTCGAGAGACAGTGGGAGCCATCCAGTTTAGACAAATTAAAAACCACTCTAAACTTGCAAGAGCATCATGCTAAAGTGTTTCTTTTCTCTTTCCTAATTGCAACAACCATTCAAGATGACCGGACTTAAGTTATTACTAGATAAAAACATATTGACAAAGCCAAACTACAAAGATTGGCTCAGGAATGTCAAGATGACAATCACTTACGACAAGTTGGGGTATGTCCTTACCACCAAAGCTCCCCCTATCCCAGGTCCCACCTCCAGTGTCGCGGATAAGGAAATCCGTAAGACATGGGAGATAGATTGCACGAAGGCCAAATGCCTCGTATTAGCCTCGATGGACAATGAACATCAGAGGAGGCACGAGAATATGGACCTAGAGTCCATATTTCTTCATACAAAAGAACTGTATGGGGAGCAGTCTCGTATCGCAAGATACGAAGTGTCGAAGAAGTTGTTTTCGGCAAGGTTGGCCGTCGAATCATCGGTAGCGGAACACGTGCTTAAGATGATTGGCTACATTGAGGAGCTCGCGGACCTTGGGACCACGTTGGAGAATGAACTCTATATTGATTTGATTCTCCAGTCCCTTCCTTCCACTTACGCCCAGTTTATTCTGAACTTCAACATGCAAGGAAAGGAGGTAGAACTTTCCGAACTTCTGAACATGTTGAGGAGTGCTGAGGGCACCCTACAGAAAGGTAGGGAGACATCCGCTTTGTTTGTAGGAGGATCTTCCTCTTCTAGATCCAAGGCGAAAGCCAAGGGTAAGAAGAAGAAAGCCCCCGCCAAACCAAGAGGAGGTGTCGGTAAAGTGCATACGAAGGGAAAAGGTAAAGCAACAAAGATAGCGGGGAAGCTAGTGGGGAAGGAAGAATGCTTCTATTGTCACAAAAGTGGTCACTGGAAACAGGATTGCAAGGCTTGGAAAGCTAGAACACAGGATTTGAAGCGAGTTGCAGCTTCAGCTTCAGGTGTGTATGTTATTGAAAACTGTCTATCAATAAACTCTACTTCCTAGGTATTGGATACCGGATCAGGATCTCATATCTGTAATTCTTTGCAGGCGTTGAGAAAGCGTAGAGTTTTGAAGGCAGGTGACATGACCCTCAGAGTTGCGAACGGTGCTAGCATGGATGCTGAGGCCGTGGGGGACTATCACCTGGGATTGTCAGATGGACATTTTTTGGTTATGCGTAGTTGTTATTATGTACCAAATGCAACTTGTAATATCATTTCTGTATTTTTATTATCTAAAGAAGGTTATGAATTTGCATTTGTAAGTAATGTAGTGAACATTCACCTTAATCAAGCTTTGATTGGGTCAGGTACATTGAACAACGGTATATACGTATTAAACCAACCACAGATTTTCAATGTCCAGAATACACACAAAAGAAAGTCTCCAGAAATCAATAAAACTTTCTTATGGCATTGTAGACTGGGTCACATCAATGAGAGAAGGTTGACTAAGTTACACACAGAAGGATATTTGGATTCGTTCGAATATCAATCGTATGCAACTTGTCAATCCTGTCTTAAGGGAAAGATGACAAAGACTCCGTTCACTGGACACGGAGAAAGAGCGAGCGAGCTCTTGGGACTCGTACACAGCGACGTGTGCGGTCCAATGTCTACACATGCACGAAGCGGTTATTCTTACTTCATTACTTTTACGGATGATTTCTCAAGGTTCGGACATGTCTTCTTAATGAAGCATAAATCCGAAGCTTTTGATAAGTTCCAGGAATATAAGAATGAAGTAGAAAAACAAACAGGCAAAAGTATAAAGACACTGAGATCTGATCGAGGTGGTGAATACTTGAGTGCCGAGTTCCTGGGTTACTTAAAAGAGAATGGAATTCTCTCTCAGCTTACTCCTCCATACACTCCGCAACATAATGGTGTATCGGAGAGACGGAACCGAACCGTATTGGATATGGTACGGTCCATGATGAGTAACGCTGAGTTGCCGCGATCGTTCTGGGGATATGCGCTAGAATCAGCTGCATACTTTTTGAACCGAGTTCCAACTAAGACTGTGCCTACCACACCATATGAGTTATGGAGTGGGAAGAAACCCTATCTTCAATATCTGAAGATTTGGGGATGTCCATCTTTTGTAAAAAAGCAGCATGCGGACAAGCTCGAGGCACGCTCAGTACTGTGCAAGTTTGTGGGATACCCAAAGAACTCCACGGGGTATCTTTTCTATTACGCAGAGGAACAAAAAGTCCTTGTTTCTCGTAATGCCCATTTTCTGGAACATCAGTTCTTAGAAAAGGAAATAAGTGGGAGCGCAATAGAACTGGAAGAAATTCCAGAATCACAAGCTATTACTGAAAGCTTAGTAGAACCAGAGGGTTCAAAAGATCAGGACATTCCTGCGCCACTCCGCAGGAGTAGTAGGCAGTCTCATCCGCCCGAGAGATACTACGGTTTTCTCATTGACGGGGATAGAGAGGATTGCATCATAGACTGTGATGAGCCTACTAGCTTCCAGCAAGCCATACAGAGCGTCGACTCGGTAAAATGGCTGGATGCAATGCGGACCGAGATGGAGTCCATGTACTCCAACAAAGTATGGACGTTGGACATTGCTCCAGATGGGGTAAAACCCGTAGGATACAAGTGGATCTTCAAAAGGAAGATTGGTGTAGATGGACAGGTTGAGACCTATAAAGCTAGACCGGTTGCAAAGGGTTTTCGTCAGCGACCTGGTTTGGACTACGACGAAACCTTTTCTCCAGTAGCTATGCTGAAATCCATTCGGATCCTTCTTGCCATTGCTGCCTTCCACGATTATGAGATTTGGCAGATGGACGTAAAGACAGCTTTTCTAAATGGTCATTTAGAGGAGTGTGTCTATATGGATCAGCCAGAGGGTTTCATTCAGAGTGGGAGCAGCGGAAAGGTGTGCAAGTTGCTTAAGTCCATTTATGGACTAAAGCAGGCATCGCGGAGTTGGAACATCTGTTTTGATGAGACGGACAAGGAATTTGGCTTTATCAAAAATCCAGATGAACCATGCATCTATTGTAGATTTGTAGCGAGAACTGTAGTATTCCTCGTTTTATACGTGGATGACATTCTCTTAATAGGAAATAACATTCCTATGCTACAATCTGTCAAGGGGTTCTTGTCTCACAGGTTCTCCATGAAAGACCTGGGTGATGCCTCATACATTCTGGGTATCGGATCTACCGTGACAGATCCAAGAGGATATTGGGACTTTCACAGTCCAGGTACATCGACACCATACTGAAGAGATTCAGTATGGAAGATTCCAAGCGCGGTAATCTACCGGCTTGTCACGGGATCACCCTCTCCAAAGAGATGTCTCCCAAGAATGATTTGGAGAGGGATCGCATGTCTATTATACCCTACGCTTCTGCGGTAGGCTCTATAATGTATGCGATGTTGTGTACCAGACCGGATGTGGCTTATGCACTGAGTGTGGTAAGCAGGTATCAGTCAAACCCAGAGGAGAAACATTGGATAGCAGTAAAGAACATTCTCAAGTACCTGAGAAGGACTAAGGAGATGTTCTTGGTGTATGGCGGAAAAGACCTGCAGATTGAGGCCTTTGCTGACTCCAGCTTCCAGAGTGACAAGGATGATTCCAAGTCCATGTCGGGTTTTGTCTTCACCCTCAATGGAGGGGCGGTGTGTTGGAAGAGCTCCAAACAGGAAACCGTTGCAGACTCGACGATGGAAGCGGAATACATCGCTGCATCTGATGCCGCAAAAGAAGCTGTCTGGATGAGGAAGTTCTTGAGAGAACTTCAGGTGGTTCCGTCCGTTGTTGACCCAATACCTCTGTATTGCGACAACAATGGGGCTATAGCTTTAGCGAAGGAACCAAGATCCCATCAGAAATCCAGACACATCTTAAGGCGGTATCACCTGATCAGGGAGATCGTGGATCACCAGGAGATCGAGGTCCGGAGAGTTGCATCAGAGGATAACACAGCAGATCCATTCACCAAGGACTTGCCCCAGACTCAGTTCGAGCGGTTGATCGAGATGATAGGTCTTCGATACGCCAGTACATGGCCTTAGTGCAACTGGGAGATTGTTCGTGTATATGCCCTAGAGGCCATTACTGTATCATACTAGTTTGTATATTACTTGATGGACGCTTGGGATATTCACAGTTGTATATACAATCTTGCTCGAAATGGTAGTATGCTACTTAGTTTGTCTCTGCTTTAATATGTGCATGTGTTTCTTTTAGCATATTGCTGATATACATATTAGTAGAGCCCTTAGAATCTTTGCTTGATTACCAGCGTTGTGATGGCGCTCGCACTCGTGGGAGCTGGGTGATCTATAAGCACATCCTTATACAGGTCCCTAGTCGTTGGACTATCGAGACAGGGCATCGATACTCCGGAGTAGACTAGCGTATGCGCTTCTCATCCCAGTGTGGGAGACGGTCTGTCCCACAGCTGTCAGTACATCGTGCTTGAGATAGTATACGGGTGCTCGTTGGGTTACGAGTACACTGGACAGGACTCGTCGGGGACTGTTGGTTGGTATTATACCTATCGTCAGTTATCAGTTCCCAGGTGACATGAGTACAGCTTAGTCCGTTGACTTGACACTATCACTTCGCCTCGAGTGTGTTCCCACTGCACTTTGATTACTACCCTACCACGGCTCAAAGGAGTCATGCAAACAGGTAGTTTTTGGGTGCAGTCCCGAAGCACTTGGAGGCAGTGACGGTTAGACAGGATTCGTCTCTCCCGGTATTGGGGGTTGACATCGCGCTGTGTCCAGGAGAGCCATTACACGAGTAGTCCCTGGCCAGGGCAAGCGAGATATACTGGTAGGTTTCCAGTGTTATCTCAGGGTGTTCTGGGCTTCACTCCGGCACGACTTGTACCGCTATTAGGGGACTGACGTTCACCGCCCCCTAGGCCCGCCATGCGATGTATCAGACTAACAGACCGGACTGTACGGAGATTGTCACATACAGGCTCAGTAGGAGTTCAGATGAGGTTCACCTCGTCAGTCTTCTTATCGACATCTACCTGGGGACCGTTACGTACAGCTAGTGCCGCTTGCGGTCTATGGTTAAACCCACTGCCAGCGTAGTGTCGAGTCATTAGAGTTCCACATAGAGAGCTATTCGCCTTTAGGCAAAATGAGTAGAGGTCGCATGGTTTTGCGACAGGGTTCGTTCACATTCGTGCACTTGTGCACGTTTGCTGTCCGGGCAGTTTATACTAGCGGGCTTTGGTTTAAGCCGGATCCTAGTATATGATTTGAGATTGGTTTTTCTCATTGTATTCGTGCTCCTCGGATCACGAATGCGGGTGCGTATGCACAGTTGATTGAGGCAGAGGAAGAGGTTTTTCATTAGGGTTTTGGAACGGGTGTGTATGCACAGTTGACAGTCGTATTTTTTTCCAAACCCTAATGATATTGTGATTTATCAATTAATAATATTAATTAAGTGAAATTGTGTCATGGTTGGGCTTGTTGACTTGTTGACCAAGGTTGACTAGTTGACTAGGTTTGAAACATTGACCATCATCATTCCTTTTTTAGATGCTCTTTGATCTTTGCAAAATCATTTATTGTGATATGATAATGGTCTCTTCAAACTAACCATCACCTTTTCATTTTTGATTAATATTATTATTTGAAAAATCATATATATTTTGTTATGGTTGTAAAAACCATTTTCATTCTATCATAACCTTTCTCTCTCTTATTCTTCCTCTCCCTCAAGCTCTCTCCCTCTCATGTGTTGAGAAACACTTGAGCTTGAGAAAAACCCTCACTTGATCTTCTCTACTCTCATCTAGGGTTGAAGGACTAGCACTTCTTGAACCCTAGTGACTTCTAGCTTGGAGTTGAAGCCAAAGGTTGAGGCTTTCGGGTGGATCTTTCTTTGACGGGAGAAGACGACAAGGTGACTTCCTTCCACTACTTCTAGGAGCAAGGAGAGAAGGACAAAAGACCAAAGGTATAACCTTTCTACCACTTAGCTACTTTCAAGTCAGCTTTAGCAAGTTTTTGTTTAGTAAAGATCCCTAAAGCATAGTCCATGTTGCCTATAGTTGATAAAAATCCGATTTTTAAGTCGTCCACCATGAGTTTGCTGATGGATTTCGAGACCCGATTCGAGGAGTGGAGGAACCGTTTCGTGTACATGGAGGGCTTGGTGCGGTACCCCGGGGCAAGAGGAATGTGTTGTTGACGTTGAGCCCGGCAGGGAAGCACTACCGACCAGTGATATTACCCGACGCGTCGGATATCCGGAGGATACCGTCGTGGTCTTGAGATGGATGGTAGGGGCCGATCTGGATTGACGGCACCCTAGATATTGATTTTGAGATATTAAGGTATAGAGATTGTGATACAGAGATATCGAGATATTTGGACACGTGTTTTGTATCGATGCTGGGCACTGTTTTATGCTGATTTCATTATGATACCTCATTTTAAAAATACAAAGGAAATCTCACTAAATTATGAAAACAGTTCTTCATTTACATGTATTCTGTTTTCATGCATTCATACCTCATTCATATGATATATTGCTACCTGAGGCACAGACACGGGCATATGAGATTACACTCGGGTTAGATATTTACCCTAGCCTTGTTATAGATTGCATGTTATATTTATAATTGAGGATATATTATGATCTTTGACCTAGGTTGCGTTATTTATGCGATTTCTTTCCGTAGATGTTTTTCTATTCACGAGTTGGCAACTCACCCCCGTTGTGCCCCAGTTTCTTGCAGGTTTGCCGTACAGGTTTCATTACGGCTTGCGGGCATAGTTTCCTTCGGGTGATTTGCTAGTAGGTGGGTTACTTGTATCGTACCACCATTATATATCTTGTATATTATTATTCTGTTGTATCTAGAAGTTCCATCAACAAAACATGTATTTATTTGAGATAGAGACCAGTGATGTATTCTTTCGACCTTAGAGTCGCGCGTTGTATTTCTGTGGTTTTTTTGTTGTTTTGAGTTTCTATTTGAGTTTTGATCCTCGCCCTTGGCGTTGTATATTATATTTCTTGTGTGGTTGTGGCCGTCGATTGACGAAGAGCTAGCTCCCGCTTGGGGATTCCTTTTTTTGATTTCGTATACTATTCATATTGTATCCCGTTTGGGGGGCAGTATTTACAAGGGAGACTCTGCCGAAATTTTCAGAAAATACTTGATGTTTTTAAAAACCGCATAATTTGGCTTATGCTATTAAAACTACTTGTTTTAAATTGGTTTTCCTTCACTCTACTATTTTTCTTGGTTTGGATTTCTGGGTTTTCGGCTTACTTAGATTACGTGCGTCGCAAGATATCTCGTAGTTTAAGTGCCGGTCATGTTCCGTACTTTCGGGACGTGACAATAATGCTGGTGGTCAAGTAAGAATCATATGGCTCTATCAACATGTAATAGTGATCTGTAATTGTTGGGTTGTCTAGCACGGCAGCAAGGTTTTGGGTGGCATCGTTCATGCCAATTTAAAAAAATTGCCGTTCTAGCTAACCCTAACCCTAGAATCTATACTAGAAAATCCGACGAAACAATATGCAAACAACTTTGCAAAGAAGTGAACAAGGTATACAACCTTTGTAGACCGGTCCTTCACTTCAATAGCTCCGTGTAGTAGTCCCTTCGCTGCGATCACGAACTCCGGGACTCTTAAGAGGCTCCCATAAAGAAATGAACAAGCTTGCATCCAAGTCTTCGAGGCCGAAGATGATCTACGTCGAGGAGACACTAACCCAAGCTACCCCTTCACTAATTGTGGAATTAGTGAAGCAAACACCTAATACTAAATGGCAAGTAGCAGAGGATGATGAAGTAGGAATTTTGCTCACTTTAGAAATAATTTTCTCACTCATTTTCCATCAACTCCATTGAAGCTAGAAAGCTTTTTGGAAGAAGAAGAAGAAAACTCTCATGATCAATTATCCAAAGGATAATGGCAACCATGGGTGAGTTAAGCATCATATGCTAACCATTGTAGAGACATCACCATCGTTAAGATAATTAGTTGGGTTAATAAATATCTTAGGCAAAACAAAAGAGTGGACTTGGTCAAGGAACAATACAAGCTTCTACAAGCGACTCGCCATTACAAAATCCCACCATTTTGTAATTACCAAAATAAATAAAAACCCTAGCAATTAAACCAAGTATGGTGTAAGTCATACACACACCCAAGTTACATGTATCATCAAACATGACACAAAATAATGTACACTTGCATATATCACATATATACAATGTGCACAAACCAGTGCGAAAAGAAATCTTAAGTGAATGAATAATAGTTAATGCAACTTAATATATCAAATATATAATTATACATTAAATCATTAAATCAACACTTGATTTAATAATCCGGCTATATCACATATAATCGACTAATATCATATGTAACAACTTATCGAATCAACACTTGATCCGATAACCCGGCTATATCACATATAACCGACCGATGTTACAAATCACGAGAATAGAATACGGTATCTCATATCGTATTAATCTCGGTCCCGCATATATTCATATATGTGCTCCTACTCCGTTTCGCTTGAGCCAGGAAAGCTCTGTGTAGGACTCTAAAGACTCGTCAATACGCCGACAGTAGGTGATGATCATATCAAACACCCACAAGCCGCAAACGGTCTGCTAAACGTAACGGCCACACGGGTTTTAAGAGATCAGAAGATCAACAAGCATGCCTGCTCACACTCCTGCGAATCCAATCAGTAACACTACCGTACAGTCCCGGTCTCTTCGTCTGATATGTCGCATATCTCGTCTAGGGATGGTAAACGTCAGACCCCAGTAACTCGATAAGTCGTGCCGATATGAGGCTCATAACGGGTTAAGAAACTACTGATAACACTTAGCAGTATATCTCTGAAGTAGCCTTGGCCAGGAACTTCCTGTTATAGCCAATCAAGCACAGCGCAACATCAACCCCCAATACTGGGAGAGACGAAACCCCTCCTATCGCTCATTGCCTCCATATGATTCGGGACTGTGCCCAAAAGCCACCATTTTGCACATTCTCTTGAACATGGTAAGGTGGAAATCAAAGAACAGTGGGAATCACACAAGACTCTATGACGATCTCGGGTCTACAGACTAACCTGTACCAGTGTCACCAGAGAACTGCTATCTGACGATAGGTATAATACCATATAGGAGTTCTCGGCGAGTCCGTTCAGTGTACCCAGCCTCCACTAAGCACCCGTATACCATTTTTGATGTCAAACAACAATGGATATGGGATCATCCATCGCCCATCTACATGGGTCGAGAAGGTATACTCTAGTCTACTCTGGTATATTGATGCCCTGTCTCGATACACCTACGACTAGGAACATTTGAAGGATGTACTTACCGACTACTCTGTCCCCACTAGTATGATCTGCATCATAATCCTGGTAGTCATGTACTCATCTTAAGGGTTTATCAATGTGTAATATAGAGACAATCAGAGTACATGTTAAGATAAAGAGAAACCAGATAGCATACTATCATATTGAGCAAGAAAATCCTCCATATATATGACCAAGCATCCACTACAATATATATCGTATGTACAGTAATGGTCTCTAGGGCATACATATAACTAACAATCTCCCACTTGTACTAGGGCTATCTGTTGTAGTATCCAATACCCAACAATTAGCAGTGGTTGAAGTATCTTATACTCAACCATCCCATAAAAGTCTCTCTTGGGAAAAGGCCTTTGTGAGTGGATCCGCCGTGTTGTCCTCTGTAGTCTACTTTCCTAACCTCAATCTCTCTGGAGATCAACCATCTCCATGATCAGGTGATACTGCCTTAGAATATATCCGGATCACTGATGGGACGGGGTTCCTTGGCATAAGCCACAACTCCATTGTCACATAATGGTAGGAACGAAGTTCATCTTATGAACTAATATACATCCAGACTGCCTCTTTGGTAGTATCATTGGTAGCAATGTATCGAGCCTTTATCGTCTAGTTTGTCACGGTATCTAGCTTGGAACTCTTCCAACATACCGTCCCTCCACTGAGGGTAAAGACAATGCCTGTGACTGTCATTCAGTCATCCTTTGTAACCTTTTAGAAATCGTTATGTGAATTTTTCCGTTTTAGGGTAAAATAGTGGTATTTTCCGTTTTAATCCGATTATGTTCAAACTTCCAAATAAACTTGCCGGCACCTAGTTTAGCTAAAATAAAGCTAGTGCGCGAGTTTTGGGGGTTAATGGGAAGTTTTGGTTCAAATAGAATTTTTCCCAAATAAAATATTATTTTAAGTGGTAAATTATACACGTAAATTGGGAAATTTCTTCTATGTGAATTAGTACTAATCAAATCACTAAAATGAGTTTAGAACCTTCTTTTTAAATATCAAGATTTTTGTGATGACTAATGGTTTAATTTAAAAAAGAAAAGAAAAGAAATGAAAAGGTGGCAAAAAAGGATTTAAGTGCATTTATTAGCATTTAATGCTATTTTTAGCTAAAATTTTCCTTCATTTCACAACCCCCCTTTTGAGTTGGCCAAACCTTAGCTTGGCTGCCCTCTTCTCTTCCTCACTCCATTTCTTCATCTTCTAGTTCCAAAATTTCATTAAAATCCACAAATAAATCCACAAAATTCCTAAATAAATCATTACCCATTATTCTTCATCTCTAATCTAGCATGGATCTTCATGGAAAAGCATCATTTTGGAGGGTTAAATTTGGGGTTTTTACTAATTTGTGATCTTGTTGTGAGGTATAAATCAAAACCCTAATTTTTTAAATTGTTGCTTAATTCGTAAGCTTGCTTAATTAAGTGTTTATTATAGCTTCAAAGTTCATGTTTAAATTAATCCATGATAATAATTGTGAAATCAAGTTAGGGTTTTGTTGTGATTAAGTGGTTAATCTTGAAGTGTTAACTTTGAAATTTTATTCAATTTGTGAGAATGATAATTGTTGTTAATTCCTACTTTGTCTAATTAAAAATTTGCTTACTAGGTTTTAACTAAAGCTTAATTGAGTGAGATTAAAATTGTAGTTATAGTTGGGATAGCTTAGTTAAGCTGTTATATGATATTTGTAATCGCTAGAATTGTTAAATTTCTAAACTTGTGCTAAATTGAGAGAAAATGATATAAGCTGCTTACTAGCTTTTCGGTAAAATTTGGCGTGGGTTTTAAATGAAATTGGAGATGATGTAAATATTAATATCTACGATATTTATTATGTTTGTAAATGCGTATTGGTATTATTGGGTTTTTAATGTGGCAGTTTTCATGTATAGCGACCCTATTTAGGGTTTCGGTTATGTTACGGTATTTGGATTCTTGGTTTTAAGTTTGGATGTTGTATTTGGTCATTGGATATTTGTACGTCAACGACAAGGGTAGTTGATTGTTTTGTATGTGTATGTAAGTCGACGTTAAACACCCAACATGATGCGGGGAGGCGGAATAGGTAAAACAATCATTTTGTTTAAGTTAACATCGACTAACTTTACGGATCTTTGCTAAACCCTAACCAAAAAACTATCTAGAAGTGTTAAACTACTATGATAGATGATTATAACTCAAGATACTAGTCCTTCTTGTTCTTGTTGTTCACCTCCTCGTCAGCCTCCTCGATGTGATAGAAGATCCATCCGAGAATTCCTTCTCCAAGCTTTAACCTCTCACTTGAGGTAAATAAGTGGCTAGGATTGCTAATCCAAGTAAGCTAGAGGATATAGAGATGGATTAAGGATTAATTAATCTTTCTAACCTTTGGGATCTCAACACATGAGAGAATTAGGGTTAGGTTGAAGAAGAGGAGAGCTTGAGGAGAGAGAGTGTGTATATAAGAATGAAATAAATAATAACTCATTTCTATATTATATGAAGCATAAAGATTATCAAATAAATCATATATGATAATTACAACCATGCTTCATTTAATACAATCAATGAATCATCACATGAGTCATTAGGTAATAAATGCTTCATTAACTCACTTGGATGAATCACCTCATGAGTCACTAATTCATTTAATGCAATTTACATAAAAGCTCTCCACCTAATTTAGTTTAATTCATAAATGAATTAAATCTAAATGAGCCACCTTTCTTTTAGAAGCTTCTCGACTAATTACGAGAATGCCCCTCCTATCCGTAAAACACAGAAATACTGAGACTGTATAAATCCAATACTAGAATCTGGCTTAAACTAAAGCCCGCTAGTATAATCTGTCCGAACATCATACGTGCACAAGTACACGTATATGTTCGAACCCTGTCGTAAAACCATACGGCCTCTATATTGTTTCGCCTGAAGCAGGGAAACTCTCTGTGTGGGACTCTAAAGACTCGACACTACGCAGGCAGTGGGTTTAACCATAGGCCGCAAGCGGTACTAGCTGTACGTAACGGTCCCCAGGTTGATGTTGATAAGAAGGACGATGAGGAAACCCATCCGAACACCTACCGAGCCTGATGTGACAATCTCCGTACAGTCCGGTCTGTTCGTCTAAGACTATCTCATATCGGGCCTAGGAGGACGGCAAGCATCAGTCCCCTAAAAGGCGGTATAAGTCATGTCGGAGTGAAGCCCATTACACCTAGAGAAGCTACTAGAAATCCTACCAGTAAATCTCGTTTGCCCTGGCCAGGGAGTTTGCGTAATGGCTCTCCAAACACAGTGCGATATCAACTCCCAATACCGGGAGAGACGAATCCTTTCTAACTGCCACTGCCTCCAAGTGCTTCGGGATTGCACCGAACTGCTACCAGTTTGTACGACTCCTTTGAGCCGTGGTAGGGTAGAAATCTAAGAACAGTGGGAACACGCTCGAGACGAAGCAGCAGTGTCAAGTCTGCGGACTATGCTATACTCATGTCACTTGGGAACTGTTAACTGACGACAGGTATAATACCAACCAATAGTTTCCTATGAGTCCTGTCCGGTGTACCCGTAACCCAACGAGCACCTGCATACTATCTCCAGTACGACGTACTGATGGCTGTGGGACAGACCATCTCCCCAACTGGGATGAGAGGCATACACACCAGTCTACTCCGGAGTATTGATCCCTTGTCTCGATAATCCTATGACTAGGGACCTAAAAAAGGATGTGCTTGTTGACTACCCAGCCTCCACTAGTGTGACTGCCATCACAATGCTGGTAGTCAAGCAAGATCCTAAGGGCTCTATCAATATGTATTCGTGATATGCTAAAAGAAACATATACACATATTAAGATAAATATAAACCAAGTAGCATACTACTATGTTGAGCGAGACTGTTAATATAACTGTGAATATCCCAAGCTTCTATTAAGTAATATATAAGCTAGTATGATACAATAATGGCCCCTAGGGCATATACACTAACAATCTCCCACTTGCACTTGAGCCATGTACTGGCATATTGAAGACCTATCATCTCGAATAGCCCCTCGGACTGTGTCTTGGCTAAGGCCTTTGTGAATGGATCTGCAGTGTTCTCCTCTGTAGCAACTCTCTGGATCTTGATCTCCCGGTGATCTATGATCTCCCTGATCAGGTGATGCCGCCTTAAGATGTGTCTGGACTTCTGATGGGACCTGGGTTCCTTCGCTAAAGCTATAGCGCCATTGTTGTCACAATACAGCGGTATTGGATTAACAATGGTAGGATGAATTTCTTTTAGGAACTTCTTCATCCAGATTGCTTCTTTTGCGGCATCGCAGGCAGCTATGTACTCCGCTTCCACCGTCGAGTCAGCAACGGTGTCCTGCTTGGAACTCTTCTAGCACACCGCCCCTCCATTGACGGTAAAGACATAACCTGACATGGACTTGGAGTCATCCTTGTCACGCTGGAAGCTGGAGTCAGCAAAAGCCTCGATCTGGAGGTCTTTTCCGCCGTAAACCAAGAACATTTCTTTAGTCCTTCTCAGGTACTTGAGAATGTTCTTTACTGCTATCCAGTGCTTCTCCCCTGGGTCTGACTGATACCGGCTTACCATGCTCAGTGCGTAAGCTACATCTGGTCTGGTGCACAACATCGCATACATTATAGAGCCTACCACATAAGCGTAGGGTATAACTGACATACGTTCCCTTTCCAAATCAGCCTTGGGAGACATCTCTTTGGATAGGGTGATTCCGTGACAAGCCGGTAAATTACCGTGCTTAGAATCTTCCATACTGAATCTTTTCAGTATAGTGTTGATATACGTGGACTGCGAAAGTCCCAACATTCTCTTAGATCTATCACGATAAATCTGGATCCCCAGAATGTAAGAGGCATCACCCAGGTCTTTCATGGAGAACTTGTGCGACGAGAATCCTTTGACAGATTGTAGCATAGGAATGTCATTTCCTATTAAGAGAATGTCATCCACGTACAAGATGAGGAATACGACAGTTCGTGCTACAATTTTACTATATATACATGGTTCATCTGGATTTTTAATGAAGTCATATTCTTTGATTGTTTCATCAAAACAGATGTTCCAACTCCGCGATACCTTCTTTAGTCCATAAATGGACTTAAGCAACTTGCACATTTTCCCGCAGCTCCCACTCTGATTGAAACCTTCTAGCTGATCCATATAGACGCACTCTTCTAAATTACCATTTAGAAAAGTCGTCTTTACGTCCATCTGCCAGATCTCATAATCATGGAAGGCGGCAATGGCAAAAAGGATCCGAATGGATTTGAACATAGCAACTGGAGAAAAAGTTTCGTCATAGTCCAAACCAGGTCTTTGACGAAAACCCTTTGCAACAAGTCTAGCCTTATAGGTTTCCACCTGTCCATCTACACCAATCTTCTTCCTGAAGATCCATTTGCATCCTATGGGGTTTACCCCATCTGGAGCAAAGTCCAAAGTCCATACTTTATTGGTGTACATGGACTCCATCTCGGTCCGCATTGCATCCAGCTATCTTACTGAGTCGTCGCTCTGGATGGCCTGCTGGAAGCTAGTGGGTTCGTCATTATCAATGACGCAATCCTCTCTATCCCCATCTATGAGAAAACCGTAGTATCTCTCAGGCGGATGAGACGGCCTACTACTCCTGCGGAGGGGTGCGGGAATGTCCTGTTCTTCTTGAACTTCTGGTTTTACCAAACTTTCAGTAGTAGTTTGCAGTTCTGGAATTTCTTCCAGTTCTATTGCGTTCCCACTTGTTTCCTTTTCTAAAAACTGATGTTGTAGAAAATGGGCATTACTGTTAGTGATATGTATGCCCTAGAGGTCATTACTGTACATACGATATATATTGTAGTGGATGCTTGGACATATATAAAGAGGACTTTCTTGCTCGACATGATAGTATGCTATCTAGTTGCACTTTATCTTAACATGTACTCTGATTGTCTCTATGTTACATGTTGATAAATCCCTTAGGATGAGTACTTGACTACCAGGACTATGATGCAGATTATACTAGTGGGGACAGTGTTGTCGCTAAGTACATCCTTTAAATGTTCCTAGTCGTAGGTGTATCGAGACAGTGCATCGACATACCAGACTAGACTAGCGTATAACTTCTCGACCCATGTAGATGGGCGATGGATGATCCCATATCCATTGGTATTTGACATTAGAGATAGTATACGGGTGCTCATTGGAGACTGGGTACACTGGACGGACTCGCTGAGAACTCCCAGATGGTATTATACCTCACGTCAGATGGCAATTCTCTGGTGACACTGGTACAGTTTAGTCTGTAGACCCGAGATCGTCATAGAGTCTTGTGTGATTCCCACTGTGCTTTGATTTCCATCATACCACATCCAAGAAGGCGTGGAAAACGGTGGCTTTTGGGTACAGTCCCGAGTCGCATGGAGGCAAGAGCGATAGGAGGGGTTTCGTCTCTCCCGGTATAGGGAGTTGATGTTGCGCTGTGTTCGATTAGCTATAACAGGAAGTCCTTGGCCAAGGAAGCTTCAGAGATATACTGGTAAGTGTTATCAGTAGTTTCTCGACCCATTATGAGCTTCATATCGACATGACTTATCGAGTTACTGGGGTCTGACGTTTACCACGCCTAGACGAGATATGCGACGTATCAGACGAAGAGACCGGACTGTACGGTAGTGTTACCGATTGGATTCGCAGGAGTGTGAGCAGGCTTACTTGTTGAACTTCTGATCGCTCAATACCCGGATGGCCGTTATGTTGTGCCACGGCAGCGCCCCGGCCGTCTATCCGAGGCCAAAATGCGGAATCAAAAATTTTCCTTACTCGGAAACCGGCGCTACCGCGGACAAAGAAAACCCGGATCGTTTACCATTAACCTAATGCTAGCAATCAAGAGATAGGGTGAGAAGTATACCGAGTGATCCGAGTCCTCCGGTCTTCTCGTCATCGTCCCGATCTCCCGCGGAAAGTCTTGCCTCCACATCGTCGCCTCCTCGCCGGAAAGGGCACCACAACGCCTGCGTCTTTTACGGGCTCCCGCCTCAATACCGAGGCAACTCGGGCATGAAGCCGGCAACTCGACATGCTCAAGATATGCTGTAGAATGTAGTGTAGAGGATGCTTGTCTCTTTGGGGTTATGTTGTTGCCTTGATGGAGGAATGGGATTAGGAAAAATGGTGCTTTCATTTTTCCAAAACAAGAAGAAGAAGGAGATGAAGAATTCCTCCCAAAACTAAGATGAACTCTCTCATTCTTTTTCTTTCTCTCAAGTATGAAAAACTTGTCACAAAATGAGAATGGTGGAGGAGGTAATATGAAGCATGAAGGGAGGTGAGTGTAGGAGTGAAGAAAAGGTGACCACATCAAGAGACAAAAAAACAACAACCATGCTTCACACAATTAAACCCATACCCTTTCATAAATCACAATTAATGCAAGTGATGGAGCAAAAGATATGAAGCTATCATAATCAATACTTTTGCAAGAAAACCCCTCCACAAATGTAATTTGCAAAACTGCAAATTACCCCCTCCATCAGAAAAGTCCGGCCGGGAAAGAACAAAGGAAAACCGGCCGGAACGGAATGCAAACTGGCAACTCCAGAAAACTGGTCCCGTAATAAATTACAGGAAAACCCCGATACTGTGCATACACACCCGCATCTGTATTCCGTCCGGATACAAATGCAAAGAGACAAAATCTACACTGTACTAAACTAGGACCGGCTTAAACCAAAGCCGGCTAGTAATATCCGTTCGATCCTGATCCGTGCAATACCGCACGTATCTGATCGAACCCTGCCATATTCCTATACGGCTACTAGTACAAACCGTCCGATCCTGATCCGTGCAATACCGCACGTATCTGATCGGACCCTGCCATATCTCCATACGGCCTCTACAGCGTTTCGCCCGAAAGCTGAGTAACTGAAAGTGTGGTGGACTCTAAAGACTCGTCAATACTATGGCTGTGGATTTAAACACTAGCACGTCAGAGGTATAAGCCAATACGTGACGGGCAACCAGCTATTGACCAAAAGGGACGTCGATGAGCGAACTCATCCTGACACCCTACTGAGCCTGTCAGTGACAATATCCGTACAGTCCGGTCCGTTCGTCTATGAGGATCGCATGTCGGGCCTAGGGGGTTGGTAAAAGTCAGACCCCTAAAAGCGGTACAAGTCGTGTCAGAGTGTAGCCCAGAACGTCCTGAGATACTACTAGAATACCTACCAGTAAATCTCCTGCCTCGGCCGAGGGCTTTGCGTAATGGCTCTCCTAGACACAGCGCGACCTCACCCCCAATACCGGGAGAGACGAACCCCTGAAGATCCGCTCACTGCCTCCATGCGGCTCGGGACTATACCCAACTAAAACCTGTTTTCACGACTCCTTTGAGCCGTGGTAGGGTAGTAATCAAAGCACAGTGGAAACTCACACGAGACAAATGACGATCCTCAGGTCGATGAACTAACCTGTACACATGTCACCAGGGAACTGCTATCTGACGTCAGGTATAAGCCCAACTAGAAGGTTCCCGGCGAGTCCCGTCCGGTGTACTCATAACCCAATGAGCACCTGTATACATCTTAGGTGAACCAACTGACACAAGTGGCTTGTGAGACCGGCCACCGCCCCTCGTCGGGGTCTCGACTGTATACACTAGTCTACTAATGGAGTATCGATGCCCAGTCTCGAAACTCCCATGACTAGGGACCATTTAAGGATGTGCTTATAGACCCCAGCTCCCACGTATATGATCGCCATCATACTGCTGGTCGTCAAGCAAGAATCCTAGGGGCTCTATCAACGTGTAATAGCGACATGTCAGGTCACCTAAAGCAGTACACGATGATAAAGATAAACCAGATAGCATACTATCATCTCGAGTAAGACTGTCCTACCGGGATAGGTCCTCCCTCAATCATTGCAATCACGTGCCTGTGATCTAATAATTGACTCTGAGGGCACTATCTCCAACAATCTCCCACTTGCACTCAAGGCTAATTATTGCGATGTCGCATACTCACAGCCCGTGTGATACCGAACACCCAACTCCTCTACTAGTCAGTCTCACAAAGCTCGTTTGCGAAACTATTGCGTTCGAGGAATAGCCTCAGTGAGTGGATCCGCAGTGATGTTTCTTTCTATGTCTCTCTATATCTCAAGTTCGCGGAGAAACCATATCCCGAAATGAGCAATACCTGTCTTAGAATATGTCTGGATATCTGATGGGACCTAGCTCATAAATGAACTTCAAATCCAAACTTCTTAGACTGTATCGTCAACTGAACTTAATCAGTATCCTGCGCCATGCCTCCCTCAGTATTGCCTTGGACCACCTGTCCAAAATACAGTCCCTCGTCAGAGGGAGAACTATAACTCTGACAACCTCCTTGTCGTCCATGTCACCTTGGAAGCCTGGAGTGATAACCGTCTCCTAAAGGAGGCAGCCGTTATCATATCCCTAGAACATTCACTTATGTTCTAAAACTGCTTCCGACTGTTCCTCCAGGATTGGATCAATATCAACTTATTGCATCTAGTGCAAGAACAACATCTGGTGTGGTACTTGACATTTCATGATTGACTCAATTGCCTAAGCAAGTGATCTGCCAATCATGCATATCCCTCTCTACTTTAGTCTATAAGACACCTTTAGAGAGGGTGACTCCATTACCTGCAGGTACACTACCATGCCAGGAGTCGCCCATTCTAAATACTCTTAGAATGCTGTCAAAGTACCCTGATTGGGAAACCACCCAAATCTAGATCTAAAACCATAGATCTAGTAACCAGTATGTCTGATATAATGTCCAAGTCCCATGTGGAGAAAACACTGTGTGACGACCAAAGTATAACCGATCGTAATATAGGAATATCACTTCCTACTACCTTCTCAACAGATCCACCCCTATTCTGATGATGTCAAACCTATGACTGTCACATCAGAAATAGATGATCTATCTCCGCTACATCTGCTTTAGTCTATAAATAGACATAAGCCTGATGTCCACCAATGCTTCCGCTGCTCCCACTGACTACGACAACCTTTTGGCAGAGTCATACAGACGTGCAGTTCTAAAGCTAGTTTAGAACGACGCTATACTCATCCTCCTGCCGGGTCTCGCAGCCTGGAACAACAGCAATGGTAATTGTGGGTAAACAAGAACTTCCCTGTCACCGTCCTTGAGGCTACCGTAGTACCTCTCGGGTGCCTGAAGTTACCCACCTTATCTGCGGAGTGGCCAATGGAATGTCAAAACAGATTGAATCTTTAGGTTCCTTATCAAATCTTCAGTAATCGTTTGTGGTTCTGGAATTACTTCCAGTTCTACCATACTCCCACTACTGTTTTCTGAAAAAATCCATTTTTATTAAAACTGTGGCGAGTCTAGAACAATATTGCTATTGTTCATCCAGATGGTAGAAAGTCAACCCTCGTCATAGCCTGGGTCAACCCACAAACAGCCATTACAGAAACGTGCCTTGAGTTGTCCAGTGTCTGGTTTTAAGTATCAGCCGGACAACTCCCCGTACCTTAACATCGTTAAGATATGAACTGTTCTATATCCAATATAGAACCAGAGGCACTGATTCAATTGAACCAGATTCAAATCATGCAACTATCTCCAGTGCATGTAAACTAAATGGAAGGAGGCCGATCAGCGTTACTCAACTTAGGAATGCTTCCAATTATGAGTGACCTGAAAGAGAAGCAATTTCTCTTAATCATTACTATCTATTGAACACCATACACAAGTATCTACATCTTCGATCACTTTGAAGAATCCCATACTTGCTACACCTGGTTCTCTACTCTATTCAAATACCTATAACTCCTCAAAACTTAGACCATGTGTTCCTACGAAACACATGTCTAAGAACTAGAGAAGTTAAAAGTAAACAGAATATAGTAGGAGAACCAACCCCTCTGTCCTAATGGACACTGGACAACATACAATACTCTGTATAAGTCCGCTGAGTCTAACAACTCTTTCACTGTGCGTCGCAGGTTGAAAACTGTACTTATGGTTAAGAAGAATTACACCGCTGTTTAATACTCCTTACCTAACCATCCACTGATATAGGTAAATGTCATCGACATAATATCAAAAGGTATATCTCACTCTATGAAAATAGACGTACAGATATATCAATTTGAAATTGGTGCACAACAGCGGATATTCATAGCCAAATATTTGCCGACCGGCAAACAGCCCAGATGATCTCCTCAAATATCACCGATTACAACGAATCCCGATATAATGAGGATGGTCACCTAATTCCCAATAACTTACTCCCACTCATCATCTGTAAAACCATACAGATGTGAGAATCCAACCTGGTAAATACATACCCTGGAGTAAGTATATAATCGGAAAATCAGTTTTCTATTAACAGTACACAGTGAAACTGAAACATCGAAATGTCTCGTTGGGGTATCCTGGTATTCCTAGTAATGCCTCTTCCATTATCCAGATTCACAACTGTAACCGTATAATTCTTTGCCATCTTTCTAAATCCCTTTCTATGTCTTTAGTCATTACCTTCTGTACACCCCTTTAGGCCAATTGGTTTTCTTCCTTCCCTACCGTTCGGCACCAGCCTATGGTTTGGAAGAAGACTATCCAATAAGCATAAAGGGTGTACTGTCCTAATCCTAGGAGCACTCGCAAAACGAGAGAAGGTGAAGATAAAAGACAACCGAATAAACCTTATTCCTATTTCTCCTGAACCGGAATCCATCCCCGAACTGGAACAAGTTCCTTTCGAGTTCGTATATAACCATACGATGGAGTATCCAATAAGCTGTGGATCTTCGTAGTGACACGGAGTGTCCTGGAGAAATACAAAGGTGATTTAGGATTGGCGAAGAAATACTTGGTTTGGTCGTGAATATCAGTCGCAATTTACTTTGCCCTCCTACTAATCCCTTGCTTTGTCTTAACTTAATACCTTCTGCACACCATCGTTATGCTAATTGGTTTTCTTCATTCCCTACCGGTCGGCACCAGCCTAAGATTTGGAAGAAGACTATCCAATTTGCGTATTAGGTGTACTACTCCTAAACCAAGGAGTACTCGCAACCTGAGAGAAGGTGAAAAGAAAAGACAACTGAATAGTCCTATCCGTTTTCTCCAGAACCAGAAACCATCCTCGAAGTCCTTCGAGTTCGTATATAACCATACGATGGTTTTTGTCCAATGGAAGTGGACGTTCGTAGTAATACGGGGTGTCCTGGAGAAAAGGGTAAAAGTAGGAGTGGCAATGAGGTCTGCAACTCTGACAATCCAAAAGCCAGTGTTAAGAAGGTTCGGTCAACTTGGTCACTGAGTCATAGTCCAGGGTCGGGTCAATGGTCGCTGCCAAAAAGAGAGAGAAAAGAAACACTCAGCGTGCACTCTAACCTAGATCAGAATGGTTATCACTTTGTCTAATCTGGAAACCTCCCACTGTAACCTCAAATTCTCCTCCAAACCTGAAAGAAGAATTAGTCGGGATCACCCGAGGAGTAAACCAACTCATCAGTGGGAATCGGGATCCAACAATCATCGCATGATAACGTGACGGAATCCACTCACGTCACCATACTCCAGAAGGTATGCGCATGTCTGGCAAGTTTCAGTTCTTTTGAAACTCCCGATGTGATTTTTACCCCTAGGACCCAAGTGACCTTGACACAGTCAACAAATCAAAGAGTCCTAGTCAAGTTCAACCCGTCAATATACTGGATTGCATTAAACCCACCCGTACGAGCCCTTGACACAGTTAACAAGGCCGCACGACTGTCCTAACCAATCCCATTAATATGCTGCAAACAAACACTACTCAGCTACCGCACACTACGCCTTGACACAGTCAACAAACGCAGCACGAATACTAAGTAATACTTGTAAGAAATGACGGAGGGCTACGACTGGTTTTTGGCGAAAAACCTTTAACGTAATGAACTTGATATTGTTGAAGGAACTGCATAGCCTTTTATAAAATATAGTGACGAAAACCTTCGCTAAAGAGGTCACTCCCGGTGAAGGGATCTCGGCTCTTTCCCCGTAGAATGAGGTGCGGGATATTCCAACTGAATACCACGATGCAAAGCAAAAGTAATCGGCTATAGTGAAGTTAATGCCCTGACGCAAACTTCTGTCCAAGGGGTCACTCCCGGTGAAGGGATCTCGGCCCTTGCCTCGTCGACTGAGGAGCAGGATATTCCAAATGAATACCACGATGCAAAACAAAAGTGAACGTCCTTGCAATAAAAGCTTTTTGAAAAAGTGTTCCAACAACATCAGATTAGGTTTGTTTATCTTGCATTGATCCGAATCAATGCAGTCCCAGCAAATGATCACACCACAAAGAACGAAAATATACTGACGTACGTATATGCCATCCGCATTCGCCACTGGGTCCCGTCATCACCCGTTAGGTTAGCTAACTAACGGCAGAGCGGGGACTGGACTAGCGCGGATGAAAAACATATACAACATCTACTAATATATATACCAATATATAGTATTTCGCTCAAGGCGTGAATAAAATGCAACACCACAGAAATGTACAGCATCACAGAACAATACAGATATCTGGAAGCCCCGGGTTTCACAGAGCCGCTGCTGAAACCCGACGTTCCACTGGTCGTGTGGATAGCCTGTGCAATGAAATCCTAGACCCCTACGGGTGCGGCAAGTCACCCGCCAAAACCTGAAGCGAGGCAGCCCCCTTCAGCCCCGTGAATGGACCACCCAGCACTTCACGGAATCCGGTAACTTGGGCACCCCTCCTGGGTCAACCTGTACCCCCTACGAGTGCGTCGAACAGCCAGCCAATTCCAGACTGAAGCCCCCTCCGTCCCAATGCCATGAGATGCGGGCTCGTTGCCCTCTAGAACCCGGCCATCCGTGCACCCCACCGCGGGGTAATCCTAGTACAGAAAGTAAAATATACATACACCGGGTATATCGACCGCAACCAGGTCGTGCCCTAAAAGAATAATACAAACTGGCAGTGACGGCAGTCCACATGTCGGACGCTCGCCCCGCAATATCAAATGTACATAATACAACAAAACAGTACTAGCATTGCATCCAGGCTATCCCCCATGACCGATCCGCAACAACACAGCATAAACATAGAACATCAACGTGAAAATCACGTTCGCAAATCCGTCTAACCGGGCTATAGCAGTTAGACGGGATTTACCGATCAAGTGACATTCACGGTCGCAGATATAATGTAAATACTGTGAAAAATGTGTTAAAAATTTTCCGATTGACCAAAAATTAACAAGTGGGCCCCCAATCAAAACTGTAGCACTCACAGAAAACCTGGGCCCAATTTTAACATTCCAAAACCCCTAATTTCAGTCCATAAGCCCACTGCAAAAAAATAATGACACGATCCCACAATACTGCGGCGGAAGCGCGGCCAAAAGGGGGTTTTGGCCGCCCTTCCGCGGTCGTACGGATGAGTCATGTCACAAAATTTTTGCAGTGTTCTTAGAACTCCCTGCACATCATTCTGAGACCACCTGCAAAAATTTTGGACTTCAAAAAATTTCGACAGAAACTGATGTGCTAGAAAAATACGGTTTTGGAAATTTCGGTCGATCGGAAACGCAAACACATCAAACGAAGCTAGGTAAGGTTAATGGCATGGCTCTGATACCATGTTGCGCCCCGGCAGCGCCCCGGCCGTCTATCCGAGGCCAAAATGCGGAATCAAAAATTTTCCTTACTCGGAAACCGGCGCTACCGCGGACAAAGAAAACCCGGATCGTTTACCATTAACCTAATGCTAGCAATCAAGAGATAGGGTGAGAAGTATACCGAGTGATCCGAGTCCTCCGGTCTTCTCGTCATCGTCCCGATCTCCCGCGGAAAGTCTTGCCTCCACATCGTCGCCTCCTCGCCGGAAAGGGCACCACAACGCCTGCGTCTTTTACGGGCTCCCGCCTCAATACCGAGGCAACTCGGGCATGAAGCCGGCAACTCGACATGCTTAAGATATGCTGTAGAATGTAGTGTAGAGGATGCTTGTCTCTTTGGGGTTATGTTGTTGCCTTGATGGAGGAATGGGATTAGGAAAAATGGTGCTTTCATTTTTCCAAAACAAGAAGAAGAAGGAGATGAAGAATTCCTCCCAAAACTAAGATGAACTCTCTCATTCTTTTTCTTTCTCTCAAGTATGAAAAACTTGTCACAAAATGAGAATGGTGGAGGAGGTAATATGAAGCATGAAGGGAGGTGAGTGTAGGAGTGAAGAAAAGGTGACCACATCAAGAGACAAAAAAACAACAACCATGCTTCACACAATTAAACCCATACCCTTTCATAAATCACAATTAATGCAAGTGATGGAGCAAAAGATATGAAGCTATCATAATCAATACTTTTGCAAGAAAACCCCTCCACAAATGTAATTTGCAAAACTGCAAATTACCCCCTCCATCAGAAAAGTCCGGCCGGGAAAGAACAAAGGAAAACCGGCCGGAACGGAATGCAAACTGGCAACTCCAGAAAACTGGTCCCGTAATAAATTACAGGAAAACCCCGATACTGTGCATACACACCCGCATCTGTATTCCGTCCGGATACAAATGCAAAGAGACAAAATCTACACTGTACTAAACTAGGACCGGCTTAAACCAAAGCCGGCTAGTAATATCCGTTCGATCCTGATCCGTGCAATACCGCACGTATCTGATCGAACCCTGCCATATTCCTATACGGCTACTAGTACAAACCGTCCGATCCTGATCCGTGCAATACCGCACGTATCTGATCGGACCCTGCCATATCTCCATACGGCCTCTACAGCGTTTCGCCCGAAAGCTGAGTAACTGAAAGTGTGGTGGACTCTAAAGACTCGTCAATACTATGGCTGTGGATTTAACCACTAGCACGTCAGAGGTATAAGCCAATACGTGACGGGCCACCTGCTATTGACCAAAAGGGACGTCGATGAGCGAACTCATCCTGACACCCTACTGAGCCTGTCAGTGACAATATCCGTACAGTCCGGTCCGTTCGTCTATGAGGATCGCATGTCGGGCCTAGGGGGTTGGTAAAAGTCAGACCCCCAAAAGCGGTACAAGTCGTGTCGGAGTGTAGCCCAGAACGCCTTGAGATACTACTGGAATACCTACCAGTAAATCTCCTGCCTCGGCCGAGGGCTTTGCGTAATGGCTCTCCTAGACACAGCGCGACCTCACCCCCAATACCGGGAGAGACGAACCCCTGAAGATCCACTCACTGCCTCCATGCGGCTCGGGACTGTACCCAACTAAAACCTGTTTGCACGACTCCTTTGAGCCGTGGTAGGGTAGTAATCAAAGCACAGTGGAAACTCACACGAGACAAATGACGATCCTCAGGTCGATGAACTAACCTGTACACATGTCACCAGGGAACTGCTATCTGACGTCAGGTATAAGCCCAACTAGCAGGTTCCCGGCGAGTCCCGTCCGGTGTACTCATAACCCAATGAGCACCTGTATACATCTTAGGTGAACCAACTGACACCAGTGGCTTGTGAGACCGGCCACCGCCCCTCGTCAGGGTCTCGACTGTATACACTAGTCTACTAATGGAGTATCGATGCCCAGTCTCGAAACTCCCATGACTAGGGACCATTTAAGGATGTGCTTATAGACCCCAGCTCCCACGTATATGATCGCCATCATACTGCTGGTCGTCAAGCAAGAATCCTAGGGGCTCTATCAACGTGTAATAGCGACATGTCAGGTTACCTAAAGCAGTACACGATGATAAAGATAAACCAGATAGCATACTATCATCTCGAGTAAGACTGTCCTACCGGGATAGGTCCTCCCTCAATCATTGCAATCACGTGCCTGTGATCCAATAATTGACTCTGAGGGCACTATCTCCAACAATTTACGTTTAGCAGACCGCTAGCGGCTTGTGGGTGTTTGATATGATCATCACCTACTGCCGGCGTATTGACGAGTCTTTATAGTCCTACATAGGGGTTTCCTGGCTCAAGCGAAATGGAGTAGGAGCACATATGTGATATGTGCGGGACTGAGATTAATAAGATATGTGATACCGTATTCTATTCTCGCGATTTGTAACATTAATCGGTTGTATGCGATATAGCCGGGTTATCGGATCAAGTGTTGATTCGATAAGTTGTTACACATGACATTAATCGGTTATAGCCGGATTATTAAATCAAGAGTTAGTTTAATAATTTAATGTATAATTATATATTTGATATATTACATTACACTAACTAGTATTTGCTCACTTAAGATTTATTTTCTCACTAGATTGTGCACATTGTTTATATGTGATATATGCAAGTGTACATGTTTGTACCATGCTTGATGATACATACAAGATGGGTGACTTATACCATGATTAGGTTAAATTAGGGTTTTGTTTATCTCCAAAGAATAACAAAAGAGAATGACTTTGTCAAAGTTCTCAAGCTTTTATGAAGCTTGTGGAAATATAGACAAAATCAACTCTTTTGTCATTCTTTACGATATTTAGTTAACCCAACCCTTAACCATATACCTTGGTCAATTCTCTACATGAGTTAAGCATGATAGCTTAACTCACCCATGGTTGCATTATTGAGGGGATATAATGTAGCGCCACGGCAGCGCCCCGGCCATCTATCCGAGGCCAAAATGCGGAATCAAAATTTTTCTTAACTTTAAACCGGCGCTACCGCGGACAATATACCCGGACCGTAACCATTAACCTATACTAGATAACTAGAGATGGGGTGAGAGATATACCGACCGATTCGTGTCCTTCGGTCTTCTCGTCGTCGTCCCGATCTCTCGCGGAATCACCACTCGTCGTCTTCTCGTTGGAAAGGGCACCACATAGCCGATATCTTTTACGGGCTCTCACCTCTGGACCGAGGCAACTCGGGCGTGAAGTTGGATAGCCAACGCGTCCAAGGGTACTGTAGGTTGTAGTGTAGAAAGCATGTCTCGATGCGGATATGAAGTTGCGTTGATGGTGTGGAGGAATCAAAAGAACTTTGGGAGAAGAATGGTGTATATTTTTCAAGCATGAAAAATGAGAGATGTATATTTCCCCACACTCAAAAATGAACCTCTCCCCTCTCCCTCTTCAAATTGTGGCCGGCCCCTCTTGGGAAATATGGTGGTGAGAAATCAAGAAAGGAGGTGATGGTAGGAAAAGAGAAAGGGTGACCACAAGCAAAGAGTGATGATCACAAAGTCATCTCAATATCAAATCCTTTCTCATCTCAAAAAGCAAAGGAAAAGACTAATAAATAATCTCATCATGAAGCCACACATTTACAAAGGACCCCCTCCACAAAAACTAATTTGCACAATTCAAATTAGTTCCTCCAACGGAAAAGTCCGTCCGTGTCACAACCCGCAAGGTACGGAACGCGACCGGCACTTAGATTACGAGACGTCTTAAGGCGTCCGAAAAATAAGTAAGCCAAAGCCCAGAATACAAAACCCAATTAAGATTTTTAGAGTGAAGGAAAACCAAATTATTTAAGCATTTACTTCATTACCAAATCAAATTGCCTTTTTAAAATTAACTTTTCTTTTTCCCAAAATTCCAGCAGAATTTCACTTGTAAAATCAGCCCCGATGGTATAAGCAGAGTATAAATGAATAACAGTGCAAAAGAAATAGCACGTCGACTCTAGTGAGCTCGACCCAAAAATCATAAAATAAATCCCCAAGTCTCACAATCTCACATCTAGGTCAATATACAGTAATCCAAATAGGACAGGTACAACTGAAATGATAGTAGCAGTAGATGGAATATTCTAGATACTACAAATATATAAGGTGGTACAAACTGATAATCACCCACCTAAGAGCAAAAGCCTCGAGTCCAGGCAAAAAGTGCAAAAGAAGCAAAAGTATCCGCCGCTACAGTGCTGACGGAGTGGACCTGCAGAAAAACTGTGGCACAACGGGGGTGAGTTGCCAGCTCGTGAGTAATAAATAACATCTACTAAGGCTATCGTATGCATGCACACAAGTGTCCTGGCATCCCTAAAGCAAGTATGGCTACATGTTCTAGCAGGTATGTATGCATCAACAATGTGCTAGCAAGTATACATATATATGTCGCATGGATGTAATACAGGTATGTATGCTACATGAAAGTACTATCAAGTATGTATGAGAATTATCCTTTCCTTTGTTTTGAAACTTTCCTTTTTAAACATCAGCATAATATCCAAGAAATCAGTAAAAACCGTGTCCAGCAACGACACCTCAAAACTATCCAAATCCCATATATCCATGTCCAGCATCTCTGGCCTCAGCCATCCGGCTGATCCACATCAAAATCCTTGTCTCAATCAAGCGGCCACGGTCGGTATCCTCTGGATATCCGCCGTGCCAAATGATGTCACCGGTTGGTAGTCCGTCCCCAGCCAGGCTCAACGCCATCTCCTGCGATCTTCTTGCCCCGGGGTACCGTACCGGACCCACCATGCATCCGTGACGGTTCCTCCACTCCTCGACACGGATCTCGAAAACCACAGCAAACTCATGGTGGACGACACTTTACATTACTAGAAAACCGCAACCTTTTATCTTTTTAAACAGTTATCAGTTTTGAAATCTTGCGGCTTTCCCCCAAAATCCAGAAATATCATAAATCTCTTGAAATTATCATAATGCATATGTCGATGATTATAAATGCTTATGGTATCAATTTGCAATGTTTGATTTACACTAGGCATGAGCAGATGATATGATAACATATATGCACGAGTATTGTAATTCTTATGGTTTCATTTAAAACATTTATTGCAATATCACATTTCTAGGCATTTAACATGTTTCAGATTTATAGTTATCTAGTGTTGTGATATGGTAATTACCAGGGTGTGTGTGTCCACATGAATAGTGCTCGTGCTGCATATAAACCTGGTAATGGTGCAGGTGTCCTACAATGAATTTGCGTATAAGGGTATGACATGTAGATATGACTGCGGTAATATTATGCCAGTTTTATTATCATCATTCTAATGTCACATGTAGTATCAAGTTTACCAACTATAACTTTATTAAATCTAACGGGCGACTCGCGCCATCCAAACGATCGTCCCCCGTAGATGTTAAATCTACTCACCCGTGATCCTGCGCTAAGTGTGTCCGACCACCTGCTTGCCTTTCTCTGCTGCGCTCGAAGTCCCCGCCGGCGAACCTAGAATTCACAAGAGTCACCATATAAGGAAAAATCCTGCAAAACGCGATATATCGATAAAAGGAATACGCGTGCGTGAAACTAGACGCGTGTGCACACGACACGAAGCGACGCGCATGAACCCACCAGAACCTAAGCTGACACGCTGTGTCGCGCAGCGCACCACAGAACCACACGTATCATGCGCGTGTCGCACGAGACTTAAAACGTCGAAAACGCACAACTAGCTCCAGATTTAGCCTCTGGACCCAACTTGAAAAGTTACATATAGCAAAAACCCTAGCTACCCAGAGTAAAACCACACACCAAAACCCAACACCCCCACCCCCATTCTGGCCGCAATTTGTGGCCAGATATAGTAAATCTGCGGCCAGAATAGGGAGAGGGGTCCCCATGTTTTGTGTGTGTGTGTCTACTAGTCTCACCATGCTACAGTCTTCCCAATTTTATTCTGAAGGGTTCGGGTCAACAGCAGATCTTATAGAGGTTAAAAAGTCACTAAAACTGCCAAAAAACGCCAAGTCGGGTAAATCGGGTGTCTCTATGAAGTCTGGGAAATTTCTCTGGTTGATTGGCCTCACTAGCACCTAAGAGGGTTATTCTAACCAACACAACTATCACTTTGCCCAAAATCCTCTTAAAACACCCAAAATCACTATTAAGCATGATATGGACACTAATTAAGCTAGATTACCATAATTTTAGCGATTTAAGGCTAACCATCTAATTTAGCGTCACAACTAGGCTTAAACAAATTAGTTAATACCAAAAAGGGTTCACAAGGATAAAAGCACTCTAAAATGACTAAATCTAGCATCACTACACCATTCTAGCACTAAAATTACGATATGACACTATATTTGCTAATCAAGCACATAATCTACACAATATGGAAAAAGTTTAGGAGTCATACCCTCTAGGAACCTTGCAACCAATGAGAAGGAAAATAAGAGGGGAGTGGGTGCTGCTGTGTTATACTAGAGCTGCTGCTGTCCAAGGCTGGTGCAACTGCTGATGCAGAAATGTTTGCTGTTGTTGTTGCTGGTGTGGGGCTGATATAGTGTGGTGTGGCTGATGTGGTGTGGTATGGTGTGTGGTATGGTATGGAGTGGGCTGATATGGTGCTGCCTTGGCTGATGCTGCAACAAGTATTGGAGGAGTTTGGCTGAAGCTGAAAGTTTGGGGTGGTGTTGCTGAAAATAAAGCTGAGCTGGGGCTATTTTGTGGTGTTGAATTGTGGTTGAAATGATGAAAAATGGGGCTGATGTAGCAGCTGCTGCTGATGTCTTGATACCTGAGCTGATGCTGGTTTGTAGGCTGATGTGAGTGTGTGAGAGAGAGATTTGAGGGTAGGCTGCTTATAATGATGGTGGGTGCTGAAGGGGCTGTTTTGTGCAGCAGTTAAAGGGTTGGAGTGTGAAGGGGAGGGGCTGAGAATGGTTGATGATGGATGCACAGCTGCTGTAGCAGCAACATGGCTGTTTTGGGGATGAATTGATACAACTTTTGGGCTGAAAATGGTAGTGTGAGAGAGAGAGAGGTGATAGGAGTTTGAAGTGAGGTGAAGGGACTTAACCTTAAATCATCATGACACATCACATGCCTCACCCTCTCTCTAAGTCAACCTTAAACTCTCCAAAACCCCATGGTCAAAGCCAACCATCTTCAACTAAAGCTAATTAGCTCTAACAACAATATTAACTTAACTAAGGACTTAACCCTCCAAGGTTAACTTAAACATGGCTAACCCACAACTCAAATATGTGGCAAACCCTAATCTTAACGCTGGCTAACGTGCACAAGTGTGTGTGGTTGAGATAAAATTCCACAAAAATAACCACAAAACCAGATAATTTTTTAGAAACCCGTTTTGGTAAACTTTTTACCAAAAACCCCCACATTAACACTTAATTACTACTAACCCTAACCTCAGGTGTTACAGTCTTCCCCCCTTAAGAAAATTCGTCGCCGAATTTTTAAAATATGCAACTACGCGTACCTTCAAAAAGATAAGGGAATTTCTTCCGTATCTCCCCCTCGGCCTCCCAAGTGATCTCTTCGCTGCTCGGGCTGCGCCAAAGAACTTTCACGGACGGCAGGACCTTTGATCGAAGTTTCTTCACTTGTCGATCTAAAATCTCAACTGGGTCCACGGCGAACGACAGATCGGGCTAGAGCTGAACTGTCTGATGCTGAATCGTGTGGGAATGGTCATGAAGATAACGGCATAGCATCGATACGTGGAAGACGGGATGAACATCTGAAAAACTGGGTGGGAGAGCCAAACGATACGCAACAGCGCCGACACGCTCGAGGATCTTGAAGGGACCTACGAATCTAGGGCTAAGCTTCCCCTTTCGTCCAAAATGCATCACGCCCTTCATCGGAGAGACTTTCAGAAAAACATGGTCGCCAACTGCGAACTCTAATCTGCGACAGCGCCTGTCTGCATAGGATTTCTGTCTGCTCTGAGCTGCTCTCATCCGGTCTCGAATCAACTGTACTTTTTCGGTCGTCTCCTGCACGATCTGCGGTCCGAAGATACTGCTCTCGCTCAACTCGGTCCAGCAAATGGGCGATCTACATCTCCTCCCATACAACGCCTCGAAAGGTGCCATCTGAATAGTATCCTGGAAGCTGTTGTTATAGGAGAACTCCACTAGAGGTAAATGACGATCCCAGCTACCGCCGAAGTCCAACACACACGCTCTGAGCTTGTCCTCAAGAGTCTGAATGGTCCGCTCTGACTGTCCGTCGGTCTGCGGATGAAATGCCGTGCTGAAGCTCAAACGAGTGCCCAAAGCCTCCTGAAGTCTCTGCCAACGTCGGCTGGTGAACTGGGTGCCTCGATCTGACACGATACAAGTCGGTACGCCATGCAACCGCACGATCTCGTCGATATAAAGCTGGGCATACTGAGCGAAGCTGAAAGTGGTCTTCACTGGCAGGAAGTGAGCCGCTTTCGTAAATCGATCTACGATCACCCAGATGGAGTCGTACCCTCGACTGGTCCTGGGTATACCCACAACGAAATCCATCAAAATCTGCTCCCATTTCCACTCCGGAATGGGTAACGGCTGTAGCTCTCCTGCGGGCCTCTGGTGCTCGGCCTTGACTTGCTGACAAGTCAGGCATCTCGATACGAACTCCACAATGTCCCTCTTCATTCCGTCCCACCAGTAGGTCTCTCTCATATCATGGTACATCTTGGTGGAACCGGGGTGGAAACTATACACTGATCGGTGTGCTTCCTCAAGGATATCGCGCCGCAATCTATCAGCATCTGGTACACATAGTCTGGATCCAAATCGTAATATCCCCTGATCATCAATCATGAACTCGGAAAATCTGCCCTGTCCCAGCTGTGCCATGATCTCTGAGCAACGGTCATCTCTGCGCTGTGCCTCATATATACGGTCAAGCAACTGTGGGCGCACATGAACATGCACGAGCTGTCCCCTTGTCGGAGTGAACTCGAACTCGACTCGGCTGTCGCATAGGATCTGCCAATCTACTGATGACTGCCTCTGCACTGTGCACAAATAGGGTAGACTACCCCCGGGCCTTCTGCTCAAAGCATTCGCTACTACATTCGCCTTGCCCGGATGGTATAGATCTCACAGTCGTAGTCCTTTACCAACTCCATCCAACGACGCTGTCTGAGGTTCAGGTCTCGCTGCTGAAATATGTATTTTAAGCTCTTGTGGTCTGTGAATATTTGGCACGACTCGCCATATAGGTAATTTCGCCATATCTTCAGTGCAAAGACCACTGCAGCCATCTCCAAATCGTGAGTAGGGTAGTTCTGTTCGTGCTTCTTCAACTGCCGAGAAGCATAAGCGATCACCCGGCCATGCTGCATCAATACGCATCCTAATCCCGCTCGCGAAGCATTACAGTAGACCACAAATCCGCCCGATCCCGAAGGCAAAGATAATACCGGCGCCGTAGTCAAACACGTCCGCAGCTGCTGAAAACTGTGCTCGCACTCCTCCGTCCAAACGAAAGGAACTCCCTTCCGGGTCAAGCCGGTCAAAGGTACAGCTATACGGGAGAAGTCCTGAACAAAACGCCTGTAGTAACCTGCCAGGCCTAGAAAACTATGGATCTCAGTAACCGATGTAGGTCGGGGCCACTGCTGAACAGCCTCAATCTTCTTCGGGTCCACACAAATGCCATCTCTCGTAATCACATGACCCAAGAATCCAACGCTGTCCAGCCAGAATGCACACTTGGAGAACTTTGCGAACAGCTGGTGCTCCCTCAGAGTCTGTAACGTAATCCGCAGGTGCTGCTCGTGCTCCTCTCGGCTCCGGGAGTACACCAAAATATCATCGATGAACACGATGATGAACAAGTCAAGATACGGCCTAAAGGTACGGTTCATCAATCCTTAAATGCTGCGGGGGCGTTGGTGAGTCCGAACGACATCACCAGAAACTCATAGTGGCCATAGCGTGTACGGAAGGCTGTCTTCGGTATATCCTCCTGTCGGACTCGCAGCTGGTGGTATCCTGATCGTAAGTCGATCCTCAAAAAATAACCCGCACCCTGGGGCTGATCGAACAAATCATCAATGCGCGGCAACGGATATCTGTTCCGAACGGTCGCCTTGTTCAGCTGGCGGTAGTCGGTACATAGGCGCAAACTTCCGTCCTTCTTCTTGACAAACAGGACCGGAGCATCCTATGGAGAAACACTGGGTCGAATAAGTCCCTTATCTAACAAATCTTGCAGCTGAACCTTCAACTCTCTAAGTTCCGCCGGGGCCATCCGATAAGGCGGTATAGAAATAGGCCCCGAACCAGGAATCAAATCAATACAGAACTTGACATCGCGCTCAGGTGGCAGTCCTGGCAGCTCGTCAGGGAAAACATCGGGGAACTCGCATGCAATCGGAACCTGGTCCAATGGAACATCCGTAGCTCTAGTATCACATACGCAGGCTAGAAATCCTCGACATCCCTTCCTCATCAGCTGACCAGCGCGAAGGGAAGAAATCAAAATGTGAGGGGCGGCACCACGGTCCCCCTGCACAACAAAAGCCGACTCGCCAGGAAAACAAAACCTAACTGTCTTCTCGCGGCAGTCCACCGTCGCATAGCACGTGGATAACCAATCCATACCCAAAAGAATGTCGAAGTCCAACATCTCCAGAAGGATCAAGTCGACAGGCATCTCTCGCTCGCCAATACGAACGGTACAGGATCGGAGCACGTGCCTAGCAACAAAAGACTCTCCCACAGGAGTGGTCACAACCAGCGGCTGATCAAGTAAACCGGATTCTCTACCCAAACTCGGCACGAAGTGGGTGGAAACGTATGAGTGCGTGGATACGGGACCGAACAACACGTGTGCATCAATAGAACATACTGATAGGGTACCTGTAACGACGGCATTGGATGCCTGCGCATCCTAGGGTTTCAATGCAAAAACTCGGGCCTGACCTCCTCCAATAGCGGGATGACCTCGGCCTCGGCCTCCTCGTCCTCTCTGGGTCGGTGCGCCATGCCCACGGCCTCTGGGTGCACCTAACTGGCATGGAGCATCGCCTGTGGCAGGTAGTAGAGCTCTCTGAGGAGGGGGCGGTGATGGAGGTAGAGTCACATGCGGAACTGTCGCCGCACCCTGTCGCCTCACTGGACAATCTCTAATACGATGGTGCAGACTCCCGCACCTAAAGCACCCTGACGACGACTGCTGTCCCAGTGTATACGACCCATACAGCTGACCTCGTCTAAACCCTCTGCCGGCCCTATCTCTCGGAATGAATCTAGCATGCTGTCTCTGATCTGGTGTGCCGGTACGAATCCTCTTCGGCCCGGGAACGGCCGACGTCGCTGAAATACGTGTCTCCATCCGCAATGTTGTATCCATAGCTGCCGAATAGGTATTGAAATGCTGGGCGCCAATGGCAAGATATAGCTGGGCATCCAGTCTCTGTATGAACCTCTTCACCCTTTTCGCTTCGGTATCTACCAGGTACGGGGCATATCGGGACAACTGCGTAAACTGAACGTCATACTCAGACACCGTCATCCCAGGTGTCTTGACCAAGGCCTCGAAACTATGAGCTCTGGCATCGCGAATGCTCTCCGGAAGGAAACAGGCAAGGAAAACTGCTGTGAACTCGGTCCAGGTCATGGGCGGTAGACCTGCAGCTCGACCTCTCAGAACTGACTCCCACCATATCTGTGCGAGACCCTCCAGTCGAAAACTCGCAAGCTCTACCCAGCGATCATCGGAACATCTCAGCGAACGGCAGATCCGGGCCAAGCTGTCAAGAAACGTCTACGGGTCTTCCGCTGCATCGGTACCCGTGAAAACTGGAGGACTCAGCCTCATGAACTCCTGTAGTGAAACCGAGATGGTCACGGTGGTAGAAGTAGGAGCAGGTACCAAGGTAGTCTGGGATGTAGTAGGTGCGTCCTCCGGCCTCGGTGCACGACCGGCTGCAACTAGGGATCCTACCATCTGACGTAGCTCCTACATACTCCCCATCATCTGCCGCAACTCCTCCATACCAGTCTCAAGCCTATCCATACGGCCTGGGGAAGGTGGATCTGTCTGTCCCTGTGGTGTAGGCATACCACCCTGCTCAGTCCTAGTCTCGGATGAGCCAGCTCGAATCTCGTCTCGGGCGGCAGCCCTCTGTGCTCTGGTAGCCCTCTGTGGCATAGCGACTGGTACAGGAAACGTGACAATGAGAACAGTGCAAGAGAATCACAGGATACATGGAATTGAAGAAGGAATTTCAAGCAAGTATGTCCTAAAGTCACCTAAGCGGAGTACCGCATCCCAAGTATGCCGCGGACATACGTACGCTACGCTACTCTGCTTAAGTCACTTACTCCATCTACTAAGGGTCATCCTACACTCAGGAAGGTGAAACCTATCGCTTTGATACCAACTTTGTCACGACCCGCAAGGTACGGAACGCGACCGGCACTTAGATTACGAGACGTCTCAAGGCGTCCGAAAAATAAGTAAGCCGAAGCCCAGAATACAAAACCCAATTAAGATTTTTAGAGTGAAGAAAAACCAAATTATTTAAGCATTTACTTCATTACCTAATCAAATTGCCTTTTTAAAATTAACTTTTCCTTTTCCCAAAATTCCAGCAGAATTTCACTTGTAAAATCAGCCCCGATGGTATAAGCAGAGTATAAATGAATAACAGTGCAAAAGAAATAGCACGTCGACTCTAGTGAGCTCGACCCAAAAATCATAAAATAAATCCCCAAGTCTCACAATCTCACATCTAGGTCAATATACAGTAATCCAAATAGGACAGGTACAACTGAAATGATAGTAGCAGTAGATGGAATGTTGTAGATACAACAAATATATAAGGTGGTACAAACTGATAATCACCCACCTAAGAGCAAAAGCCTCGAGTCCAGGCAAAAAGTGTAAAAGAAGCAAAAGTATCCGCCGCTACAGTGCTGACGGAGTGGACCTGCAGAAAAGCTGTGGTACAACGGGGGTGAGTTGCCAGCTCGTGAGTAATAAATAACATCTACTAAGGCTATCGTATGCATGCACACAAGTGTCCTGGCATCCCTAAAGCAGGTATGGCTACATGTTCTAGCAGGTATGTATCCATCAACAATGTGCTAGCAAGTATACATATGTATGTCGCATGGATGTAATACAGGTATGTATGCCACATGAAAGTACTATCAAGTATGTATGAGAATTATCCTTTCCTTTGTTTTGAAACTTTCCTTTTTAAACATCAGCATAATATCCAAGAAATCAGTAAAAACCGTGTCCAGCAACGACACCTCAAAACTATCCAAATCCCATATATCCATGTCCAGCATCTCTGGCCTCAGCCATCCGGCTGATCCACATCAAAATCCATGTCTCAATCCAGCGACCACGGTCGGTATCCTCTGGATATCCGCCGTGCCAAATGAAGTCACCGGTAGGTAGTCTGTCCCCAGCCAGGCTCAACGCCATCTCCTGCGATCTTCTTGCCCCGGGGTACCGTACCGGGCCCACCATGCATCCGTGACGGGTCCTCCACTCCTCGACACGGATCTCGAAAACCACAGCAAACTCATGGTAGACGACACTTTACATTACTAGAAAACCGCAACCTTTTATCTTTTTAAACAGTTATCAGTTTTGAAATCTTGCGGCTTTCCCCTAAAATTCAGAAATATCATAAATCTCATGAAATCATCCTAATGCATATGTCGATGATTATAAATGCTTATGGTATCAATTTGCAATGTATGATTTACACTAGGCATGAGCAGATGATATGATAACATATATGCACGAGTATTGTAATTCTTATAGTTTCATTTAAAACATTTATTGCAATATCACATTTCTAGGCAATTAACATGTTTCAGATTTATAGTTATCTAGTGTTGTGACATGGCAATTACCAGGGTGTGTGTGTCCATATGAATAGTGCTCGTGCTGCATATAAACCTGGTAATGGTGCAGGTGTCCTACAATGAATTTGCGTATAAGGGTATGACATGTAGATATGACTGCGGTAATATTATGCCAGTTTTATTATCATCATTCTAATGTCACATGTACTATCAAGTTTACCAACTATAAGTTTATTAAATCTAACAGGCGACTCACGCCATCCAAACGATCGTCCCCCGTAGATGTTAAAGCTACTCACCCGTGATCATGCACTAAGTGTGTCCGACCACCTGCTTGCCTTTCTCTGCTGCGCTCGAAGTCCCCGCCGACGAACCTAGAATTCACAAGAGTCACCATATAAGGAAAAATCCTGCAAAACGCGATATATCGATAAAAGGAATACGCGTGCGTGAAACTAGACGTATGTGCACACGACACGACGTGACGCGCACGAACCCACTAGAACCTATGCTGACACGCTGTGTCGTGCAACACGCCACAGAACCACGCGTATCACGCGCGTGTCGCACGAGACTTAAAACGTCGAAAACACACAACTAGCTCCAGATTTAGCCTCTGGACCCAACTTGAACAGTTACATATACCAAAAACCCTAGCTACCCAGAATAAACCCACACACCAAAACCCAACACCCCCACCCCCATTCTGGCCGCAATTTGCGGCCAGATATAATAAATCTGCGGCCAGAATAGGGAGAGGGGTCCCCATGTTTTGTGTGTGTGTGTCTACTAGTCTCACCATGCTACAGTCTTCCCAATTTTATTCTGAAGGGTTCGGGTCAACAGCAGATCCTATAGAGGTTAAAAAGTCACTAAAACTGCCAAAAAACGCCAAATCGGGAGTCTCTATGAAGTCTGGGGAATTTCTCTGGTTGACTGGCTTCACTAGCAACTAAGAGGGTTATTCTAACCAACACAACTATCACTTTGCCCAAAATCCTCTTAAAACACCCAAAATCACTATTAAGCATGATATGGACACTAATTAAGCTAGATTACCATAATTTTAGCGATTTAAGGCTAACCATCTAATTTTAGCGTCACAACTAGGCTTAAACAGATTAGTTAATACCAAAAAGGGTTCACAAGGCTACAAGCACTCTAAAATGACTAAATCTAGAATTACTACACCATTCTAGCACTAAAATTACGATATGACACTATATTTGCTAATCAAGCACATAATCTACACAATATGGAAAAAGTTTAGGAGTCATACCCTCTAGGAACCTTGCAACCAATGAGAAGGAGAAGAAGAGGGGAGTGGGTGCTGCTGTGTTAAACTAGAGCTGTTGCTGTCCAAGGCTGGTGCAACTGCTGATGCTGATGCTGATGCAGAAATGTTTGCTGTTGTTGTTGCTGGTGTGGGGCTGATATAGTGTGGTGTGGCTGATGTGGTGTGGTATGGTGTGTGGTATGGTATGGAGTGGGCTGATATGGTGATGTCTTGGCTGATGCTGCAACAAGTTTTGGAGGAGTTTGGCTGAAGCTGAAAGTTTGGGGTGGTGTTGCTGAAATTATAGCTGAGCTGGGGCTGTTTTGTGGTGTTGAATTGTGGTTGAAATGATGAAAAATAGGGCTGATGTAGCAGCTGCTGCTGATATCTTGATACCTGAGCTGATGCTGGTTTGTAGGCTGATGTGAGTGTGTGAGAGAGAGATTTAAGGGTAGGCTGCTTGTAATGATGGTGGGTGCTGAAGGGGCTGTTTTGTGCAGCAGTTAAAGGGTTGGAGTGTGAAGGGGAGGGGCTGAGAATGGTTGATGATGGATGCACAGCTGCTGTAGCAGCAACATGGCTGTTTTGGGGCTGAATTGATACAACTTTTGGGCTGAAAATGGTAGTGTGAGAGAGAGAGGTGATAGGAGTTTGAAGTGAGGTGAGGGGACTTAACCTTAAATCATCATGACACATCACATCCCTCACCCTCTCTCTAAGTCAACCTTAAACTCTCCAAAACCCCATGGTCAAAGCCAACCATCTTCAACTAAAGCTAATTAGCTCTAAATAACACTATTAACTTAACAAAGGACCTAACCCTCCAAGGTTAACCTAAACATGGCTAACCCACAACTCAAATATGTGGCAAACCCTAATCTTAACCCTGGCTAACGTGCACAAGTGTGTGTGGTTGAGATAATATTCCACAAAAATAACCACAAAACCAGATAATTTATTAGAAACCTGTTTTGGTAAACTTTTTACCAAAAACCCCACATTAACACTTAATTACTACTAGCCCTAACCTCAGGTGTTACAGGCCGCGAAGCAACAAAGGAAAACCGGCTGGAACGGAATACAAACTGGCAACTTCAGAAAACTGATCCCGTAATAAATTACAGGAAAACCCCGCTACTGCATATACATGCCCGCATTTGTATTCCCACTGAATACAAACGCAACGAGACAAAAACTACTCTGTCTAATACTATGATCCGGCTTAAACCAAAACCGGCTAGTAAAATCCGTCCGATCACGATCCGTGCAATACCGCGCGTATCTGATCGAACCCTGCCATATCTCCATACGGCCTCTACAGCGTTTCGCCCGAAACTTGAGTAACTGAGTGTGTGGTGGACTCTGAAGACTCGTCAATACTATGGCTGTGGATTTAACCACTAGCACGTCAGAGGTATTAGCCATACGTGACGGGCCACCAGCTATTGACCAAAAGGGACGTCGATGAGCGAACTCATCCTGACACTCTACTGAGCCTGTCAGTGACAATATCCGTACTTTCCGGTCCGTTCGTCTATGAGTATCGCATGGTGGGCCTAGGAGTTTGGTAAAAGTCAGAGCCCCAAAAGCGGTACAAGTCGTGTCGGAGTGTATCCCAGAACACCCTGAGATACTACTGGAATACCTACCAGTAAATCTCCTGCCTCGGCCGAGGGCTTTGTGTAATGGCTCTCCTAGACACAGCGGGACCTCACCCCCAATACCGGGAGAGACGAACCCCTGCAGATCTGCTCACTGGCTCCATGTGGCTCGGGACTGTACCCAACTAAAACCTGTTTGCATGACTTCTTTGAGCCGTGGTAGGGTAGTAATCAAAGCACATGGGAACTCACACGAGACAAATTACGATCTCAGGTCGATGAACTAACCTGTACACATGTAACCAGGGAACTGCCATCTGACGTTGGGTATAATACCAACTAGCATGTTCCCGGCGAGTCCTGTCCGGTGTACTCATAATCCAATGAGCACCTGTATACATCTTAGGTGAACCAACTGACACCAGTAGCTTGTGAGACTGGCCACCGCCCCTCGTCGGGGTCTCGACTGTATACACTAGTCTACAAATGGAGTATCGATGCCCAGTCTCGAAACTCCCACGACTAGGGACCTTTTAAGGATGTGCTTATAGACCCCAGCTCCCACGTATATGATCGCCATCATACTGCTGGCCGTCAAGCAAGAATCCTAGGGGCTCTATCAACGTGTAATAGCGACCTGTCAGGTCACCTAAAGCAGTACACGATGATAAAGATAAACCAAATAGCATACTATCATCTTGAGTAAGACTGTCCTAGTGGGATAGGTCCTCCCTAAATCATTGCAATCATGTGCCTATGATCCAATAATTGTCTCTGAGGGCACTATCTCCAACAATCTCCCACGTGCACTCAAGGCTAATTATTGCGATGTCGCATACTCACAGCCCGTGTGATACCGAACACCCAACTCGTCTACTAGTCAATCTCACAAAGCTCGTTTGCGAAACTATTGCGTTCGAGGAATAGCCTCAGTAAGTGGATCCGCTGTGATGTTTCTTTCTATGTCTCTCTATATCTCAAGTTCACGGAGAAAGCTATCTCCCGAAATGAGCAATACCTGTCTTAGAATGTGTCTGGATATCTGATGGGACCCAGCTCATAAATGAACTCCAAATCCAAAATTCTTAGACTGTATCGTCAACTGAACTTAATCAGTATCCTGCGCCATGCCTCCTTCAGTATCCGCTTGGACCACCTGTCCAAAATACTGCCCCTCGTTAGAGGGAAAACTATAACTCTGACAGACACTCTGTCATCCAGGTCACCTTGGAAGCCTGGAGTGACAACTGTCTCCCGAAGGAGGATGCCGTTATTATATCCCTAGAACATCCACTTATGTTCTAAAACTGCTTCCGATTATTTCTCCAGGATTGGATGAATATCAACTTATTGCACCTACTGCAAAAACAACATCAGGTGTGGTACTTGACATGTCATGATTGACTCAATTGACTAAGCAAGTGATTTGCCAATCATGCACATCGCTCTCCCCTTTAGTCTGTAAGACACCTTTAGAGAGGGTGACTCCATCACCTGCAGGTACACTGCCGTGACAGGAGTCGTCCATTCTAAATACTTTTAGAATGCTTTATAAGTACCCTGATTGTGAAACTACCCAAATCTAGATCTAAAACAATAGATCTAGTAACCAGAATGTACGATATAAGATCCAATTCCTATGTGGAGAAACTGCTGTGTGCCAACCAAAGTATAACCGATCGTAGTATAGGAATATCACTTCCTACTCTGTGTAGTCATCCAAATACCAGGACATCACACTCTACTACCTCCTTAACAGATCCATCCCCTATTCTGATGAAGTCAAACCTATGACTGTCATATCAGAAAATAGATGATCTATCTCCGCTATATCTGCTTTAGTCTGTAAATAGACATAAGCCACCTGTCCACCAATGCTTATGTTGCTCCCACTGACTACGACAACCCTCTGGCAGAGTCATATAGACGTACACTTCTAAAGCTAGTTTAGAATGACGCTATACTCATCCTCCTACAGGGTCTCATACTCTGGAACAACAGCAATGGCAAGTCTGGGTAAACAAGAACCTCCCTGCCACCGTCCTTGAGCATACCGAAGTACCTCTCGGGTGCCTGAGGTTACCCACCATATCTGCGGAGTGGCCAATGGAATGTCAAACCAGATTGAATGTTTAGGTTCTTGTCAAATCTTCAGTAATCGTTTGCGGTTCTGGAATCACTTCCAGTTCTACCATACTCCCATTACTGTTTTCTGAAAAAATCCATTTTTATTAAAACTGTGGCGAGTCAAGAACAATATCACTATTAATCTTCTAGATGGTAGAAAGTCAACCCTCGTCATAGCCCGGGTCAACCCACAAACAGCCATTACAGAAACGTGCCTTGAGTTATCCGGAGTCTGGTTTTAAGCATAAGACGGACAACTCCCCGTACCTTAACATCGTTAAGATATGAACTATTCTATATCCAATACAGAAGCAGAGGCACTGATTTAATTGAACCAGATTCAAATCATGCAGCTGTCACCAGCGCATGTCAACTAAATGGAAGGAGGTCGATCAGCGTTACTCAACTTAGGAATGCTTCCAATTAAGAGTAACCTGAAAGAGAAGCAAGTTCTCTTAATCATTACTATCAACTGAATACCATTCACAAGTATCTACATCTTCGATCACCTTGAAGAATCCCGATACTTGCAACACCTGCTTCTCTACTTTATCCACATACCTATAACTTCTCAAAACTTGGACCTTGTATTTCTATGAAACACATGTCTAAGAACTAGAGAAGTCACAAGTAAACAGAATATAGTACGAGAACCAACCCTTCTATCCTAATGGACACTGGACAACATACACAAAACTCTGTATAAGTCCGCTGAGTCTAACAACTCATTCACTGTGTGTCGTAGGTTGAAAACTGTACTTATGGTTAAGAAGAATTACACCGCTGTTCAATGCTTCTTACCTAACCATCCACTGATATAGGTGAATGTGATAGACATAATTTCAAAAAAGATATATCTCACTCTATAAAAATAGACGTACGATATATCAATTTGAAATTGGTGCATAACAACGGATATTCAAAACCAAATATTTGCCATCCAGCAAACAGCCCAGGTGACTTCCTCAAATATCACCAATTACAACGAATCCCGATATAATGAGGATGATCACCTAATTCCCAATAACTTACTCCCACTCATCATCTGTAAAACTATACAGATGTGAGAATCATACCTGGTAAATACATACCCTGGAGTAAGGACTAATTGGGAAATCAGTTTTCTTTTAACAATACACAGTGAAACTGAAACATTGAAATGTTTCGATAGGGTATCCCGGTATTCCTAGTAATGCCTCTTCCATTATCCAGATTCACAACTGTAACCGTATATTTCTTTGCCACCTCTCCAAATCCCTTTATATGTCTTTAGTCATTATCTTCTGTACACCCCTTTATGCCAAATGGTTTTCTTCCTTCCCTACCTTTTGGCACCAGCCTATGGTTTGGAAGAAGACTATCCAATAAGCATAATGGGTGTACTGTCCTAATCCTAGGAGCACTCGCAATGCGAGAGAAGGTGAAGATAAAAGACAACCGAATAAACCTTATTCCTATTTCTCCTGAACCAGAATCCATCCCCGAACTGGAACAAGTTCCTTTCGAGTTCGTATATAACCATACGATGGAGCATCCAAATAACTGTGGATCTTCATAGTGATACGGAGTGTCCTGGAGAAATACAAAGGTGATTTAGGATTGGCGAAGAAATATTTGGTTTGGTCGTGAATAGCAGTCGCAATTTACTTTGCCCTCTTACTAATCCCTTTCTTTGTCTTCACTTAATACCTTCTGTACACCGTTTAGGCTAATTGGTTTTCTTCATTCCCTACCGTTCGGCACCTGCCTATGGCTTGGAAGAAGACTATCCAATTTGCGTAATAGGTGTACTATCTCCTAAGCCAAGGAGTACTCGCAACCTGAAAGAAGGTAAAAGGAAAAGACAACTGAATAGTCCTATTCGTTTTCTCCAGAACCAGAAACCATCTTCGAATTACTTCGAGTTCGTATATAACCATACGATGGTTTTGTCCAATGGAAGTGGACGTTCGTAGTAATACGGGGTGTCCTGGAGAAAAGGGTAAAATTAGGAGTGGCAATGAGGTTTGCAGCTCTGACAATCCAAAAGCCAGTCTTATAAGAAGGTTTGGTCAACTTGGTCACTGAGTCATAGTCTAGGGTCGGGTCATGGTCGCAGAAAAAGAGAGAGAGAGAAAAGAAACACTCAGCGTGCACTCTAACCTAGATCAGAATGGTTATCACTTTATCTAATCAGGAAACCTCCCACTGTAATCTCAAATTCTCCTCCAGACCTGAAAGAAGAATTAGTCGGGGACACCCGAGGAGCAAACCAACTCATCGGTGGGAATCGGGATCCAACTATCATCGCATGATAACGTGACGGAATCCACTCACGTCACCACACTCCTGAAGGTATGCGCATGCCTGGCAAGTTTCAGTTTCTTTAGAAACTCCCAATATGATTTTTACCCCTAGGACCCAAGTGACCTTGACACAGTCAACAAATCAAAGAGTCCTAGTCAAGTACAACCCGTCATTATCCCGGATTGCATTAAACCCACCCGTACAATCCCTTGACACAGTCAACAAGGCCGTACGACTGTCCTAACCAATCCCATTAATATGCCACAAACGAACACTACTCAGCTACCATACACTACGCCTTGACACAGTCAACAAACGCAGCACGAATACTAAGTAATGCTTGTAAGAAATGACGGAGGGCTACGTCTAGTTTTTAGCGAAAAACCTTTAACGTAATGAACTTGATATCGTTGAAGGAACTGCATAGTTTTTATAAAAATTATAGTGACGAAAACCCTTTGCTAAAGAGGTCACTCCCGGTGAATGGATCTCGGCTCTTTCCCCGTAGAATGAGGTGCAGGATATTCCAATTGAATACCACGATGCAAAGCAAAAAGTAATCGGCTATATTGAAGTTATTACCCTGACGCAAACTTCTGTCCAAGGGGTCACTCCCGGTGAAGGGATCTCGGCCCTTGCCTCGTCGATTAAGGTGCTGGATATTCATAACCGAATACCACTGTGCAAAACAAAAGAAAATGTCCTTGCAATAACAGCCTTTTGAAAATTGTTCCAACAACATCAAACAGGTTTGTTTAGCTTGCATTGATCCGAATCAATGCAGTCCCATCAATTGATCACACCAATAAAGAACGAAAATAATGATATACGTATATGCTATCCGCATTCGCCACTGGGTCCCGTCATCACCCGTTAGGTTACTTAACTAACGACAGAGCGGGGACTGGACTAGCGCTGATGCAAAACATATACAACATCTACTAGTATAAATATCAATATATAATATTCGCTCAAGGCATGATAAAATGCAACATCACAGAAATATAACCAGCATCACAGAACAATACAGATATCTGGGATCCCCGGGTTTCATAGAGCCGCTGCTGAAACCCGACGTTCCCCTGGTCTTGTGGATAGCCTGTGCAATGAAAATCCTAGACCCCTACGGGCGCGGCAAGTCACCCGCCAAAACCTGAAGCGAGGCAGCCCCCTTCAGCAACGTGAATGGACCACCCAGCACTTCACGGAATCCGGTAACTTGGGCACCCCTCCTGGGTCAACCTGTACCCCCTACGAGTGCGGCGAATAGCCCGCCAATTCTAGAGTAAAGCCCCTTTCATCTCAATGCCATGAGATGCGGGCCCGTTGCCCTCTAGAACCCGGCTATCCGTGCACCCCTCCTTGGGGTAATCCTAGTACAGAAAGTAAAATATACATACAACGGGTACATCGACTGCAACCTGGTCATGCCCCAAAAGAATAATACAAACAGGCAGTGACGGCAGTCCACATGTCGGACGCTCGCCCCGCAATATAAATGTACATAATACAACAAAACTGTACTACCACTGCAACCAGGCTATCCCTACGACCGATCCGCAACAACACAGCACAATCACAGAACATCAACGTGAATGTCACGTTCGCAAATCCGTCTAACTGGGCTATAGCAGTTAGACATGGATTTACCGATCGAGTTACATTCACGGTCGCAGATATAATGTAAATACTGTGAACTAGCATGTTTAAAATATTCGATCGAACAAATTTACCAAAGTGGGCCCCAAGCAGTACTGTAGCACTCACAGAAAATCTGGGCCCAAAAAGAATGTCCCAAAACCCATAATTCCATGTCAGAAGCACACTGGAAAAATTTGGTGAAATGAAGCCTAAATACTGCGGCGGAACCGCGGCCAAAGTGGGGTTATGGCCGCGGTTCCGCGGTCGTTTTGAAGGATCATGTTACCAAATTTTTCCAGTGATCTTAGAATACCAAGTACATCATTCTGCAACAACCTGAAAAATTTTTAGAGTCCAAAAAATTTCGACAGAAACCTGATGCACACGAAATACGGTTTTTAGGATATTTGTTCGATCGGGTCTTTAAACATAATAGAACAAGCTAGAATAGGTTAATGGCGTGGCTCTGATACCATGTAGCGCCACGGCAGCGCCCCGACCATCTATCCGAGGCCAAAATGCGGAATCAAAATTTTTCTTAAATTTAAACCGGCGCTACCACGGACAATATACCCGGATCGTAACCATTAACCTATAATAGCTAACTAGAGATGGGGTGAGAGATATACCGAGCGATCCGTGTCCTTCGGTCTTCTCGTCGTCGTCTCGATCTCCCGCGGAATCACCATTCGTCGTCATCTCGTCGGAAAGGGCACCACGTAGCCGATTTCTTTTACGGGCTCCCACCTCTGGACCGAGGCAACTCGGGCGCGAAGTTGGATAGCCGACGCATCCAAGGGTACTGTAGGTTGTAGTGTAGAAAGCATGTCTCGATGCGGGTATGAAGTTGCCTTGATGGTGTGGAGGAATCAAAAGAACTTTGAGAGAAGAATGGTGTATATTTTTCAAGCATGAAAAATGAGAGATGTATATTTCCCCACACTCAAAAATGAACCTCTCCCCTCTCCCTCTTCAAATTGTGGCCGGCCGCCCTTGGGAAATATGGTGGTGAGAAATCAAGAAGGGAGGTGATGGTAGGAAAAGAGAAGGGGTGACCACAAGCAAAGAGTGATGATCACAAAGTCATCTTAATATCAAATCCTTTCTCATCTCAAAAAGCAAAGGAAAAGACTAATAAAGAATCTCATCATGAAGCCAGACATTTACAAAGGACCCCCTCAACAAAAACTAATTTGCACAATTGCAAATTAGTCCCTCCAACGGAAAAGTCCGGCCGTGAAGCAACAAAGGAAAACCGGCCGGAACGGAATACAAACTGACAACTTCAGAAAACTGATCCCGTAATAAATTACAGGAAAACCCCGCTACTGCATATACATGCCCGCATTTGTATTCCCACTGAATACAAATGCAACGAGACAAAAACTACACTGTCTAATACTAGGATCCGGCTTAAACCAAAACCGGCTAGTAAAATCCGTCCGATCACGATCCGTGCCATACCGCACGTATCTGATCGAACCCTGCCATATCTCCATACGGCCTCTACAGCGTTTCGCCCGAAACTTGAGTAACTAAGTGTTTGGTGGACTTTAAAGACTCGTCAATACTATGGCTATGGATTTCACCACTAGCACGTCAGAGGTATTAGCCATACGTGACGGGCCACCAGCTATTGACCAAAAGGGACGTCGATGAGCGAACTCATCCTGACACCCTACTGTGCCTGTCAGTGACAATATCCGTACAGTCCGGTCCGTTCGTCTATGAGTATCGCATGGCGGGCCTAGGGGGTTGGTAAAAGTCAGACCCCCAAAAGCGGTACAAGTCATGTCGGAGTGTAGCCCAGAACACCCTGAGATACTACTGGAATACCTACCAGTAAATCTCCTGCCTCGGCCGAGGTCTTTGTGTAATGGCTCTCCTAGACACAGCGCGACCTTACCCCCAATACCGGGAGAGACGAACCCCTGCAGATCCGCTCACTGGCTCCATGTGGCTCGGGACTGTACCCAACTGAAACCTGTTTGCTTGACTCCTTTGAGCCGTGGTAGGGTAGTAATCAAAGCACAGTGGGAACTCACACGAGACAAATGATGATCTCAGGTCGATGAACTAACCTGTACACATGTCACCAGGGAACTGCCATCTGACGTTAGGTATAATACCAACTAGCATGTTCCCGATGAGTCCTGTCCGGTGTACTCATAACCCAATGAGCACCTGTATACATCTTAGGTGAACCAACTGACACCAGTGGCTTGTGAGACCGGCCACCGCCCCTCGTTGGGGTCTCGACTGTATACACTAGTTTACTAATGGAGTATCGATGCCCAGTCTCGAAACTCTCACGACTAGGGACCTTTTAAGGATGTGCTTATAGACCCTAGCTCCCACGTATATGATCGCCCTCATACTGCTGGAAGTCAAGCAAGAATCCTAGGGGCTCTATCAACGTGTAATAGCGACCTTTCAGGTCACCTAAAGCAGTACACGATGATAAAGATAAACCGGATAGCATACTATCATCTTGAGTAAGACTGTCCTACTGGGATAGGTCCTCCCTCAATCATTGCAATCATGTGCCTGTGATCCAATAATTGACTCTGAGGGCACTATCTCCAACATATAATTCATATGATGAGTTCTATCTTCATCTTCTTCTTCCTCCTAAAAAGCTTGCTAGCTTCAATGGTGGTTTGAGATAAAGTGTGAGAAAATCAATTCTAAAGTGAGCCCACTTCCTACTTCATCATCCTCTACTACTTGCCATGTAGTATAGGGTGTTCTCTTCACAAAGTTCATGACCTAGTGAAGGAATAGCTTGAGTTAGTGTCTTCCCGACGTAGATCATCTTCGGCCTCGAAGTCTTCGAAGCAAGGACGTTCGTTTTTTCTACGGAGCCTCTCTAGAGTCCAGAGCATGAGATCGCAGTGGAGGGGACTACTACACGGAGCTATTTGAAGTGAAGGACCAGTCTACAAAGGTTGTATCCCCGCTTTCTTTATTAGTTGCAAACTGTTTGCATAGTATATTCCGTATTATTTCTAGTTTACGATCTAGTTTAGGGTTAGCTAAAACGGAAAAATTTAATTTTTTCATGGACGATGCCTCCCGAAACCTTGATGCCGTCGTAGGTAACCCTTCAGTGGTATCAGAGCCATGCTAGAAATTAATACGGATTTTGTTAAGATTACGAAACCGAAACAACTCCGAAACTTGAAACGGAAAACCTGCTTGCTCTCAATTTTTTTAAGTTGTCAAAATTTTTTTTAAACCAGTACAGAGTGATGTATGAGATATATCATGAACACAGACAAAATTTGAGGGCATTTTGGTAAATTTAGGCCGGCCACCACCCATCCCATATCGGCCCAATCCGAGCCCCCTCCCCTGAAATTTTCCAAGTGTTCCAGTAGCTTGGTTTTGATATTTCAGGTGTTGTTTATTTTTGCTAATTTTGTATGTGATGAAATCATTCACTATAAACAATTTGGAGTGTTTCGTAGTCGTAGTTTTAACAATGTTTCGGGTGTTTCGCATATTGTCTAGACAATGTTAAAAGGTTCGATCGAATGTCAAAAACCCATTTTTCCAAGTTTAACGTATTCGGAAAAACATCCACGTGATTCTGTGGACCCTCTAGAAGAACGTAAACCTTAACTCGATTATGTGGCCATCAAAACCGCCACTTGAACCCTAAGGTTTGTGGTGGTTTAGCGTTTCACATGTGAGGCGTTGGTTTGACCCTTCTACGGCTAGTTCAAAGGTACTGAGGCATCTTCTGTGTATTACTAAAACTGTGCTCAAGTGTTGAGCTGTCGGAAAATTATGGGACTTTGATGAATCGATCGAAAAGTTTATCGTTGTCCGGATATTATGTGATAGGATACAATATTTGGAATCCACATGTAGTTATGAGATAACTAAATTGAATGTTTTAAATCTATCGGTTTAGTCTCAGTTGATCGGTTGCCACGGGATTTTGATGAGATCAAAACTCCGTCGCAATCACGTAGCGTACGCGGATACTCCCCGGGTAAACTTAATAGATAGCCATGCCCCATAGCCCCGACCAAGTGACTGTAGGAGATCCCCGTCGCCAAAAGCATTCCTTCGGGTGCTCACGGCAGCGGTGTTCCGCCTTAGTGCACTTCGTCGACGGTATCGGGGGTGTTGCCGTCTACTAAAGTTTCCGACGAGCATTCGATCAGGATGTCGGGAATCTTGTTGAATTGCCCTACTTGTTTTTGAAAAGTGTTTTCGGTATCGAGACTAAAATGCGGAGTTTATAATTGTTAGGCATGCGATGTCTAAGGAATTCATTTGGTTAGGCATGTGATGTCTAAGGTGGTTGCGGATTCCAACTGTTATAGTTTTTCATTTTCTTTTCTGCGACCGTAAGCGTAATATGTAGTGTATCGCTGGTTTCGGTGCTATATGTCAACGACAATTGGGATACGCATATTTACTTACGTTGATGACATATGATGTTAGGTGTTGCTGTGATATGTTTTATTGGATCGTCGTGATCGAACGGCCGGGGGTTTTATGTGAGATGAGGGTTTTCATTTTCAATCATGTAAAATTCATTGTATGTAATATTCTTTTATTGGGGCACTTCCGGGTTGAGGATGATGTCACCATTGTATATTATTTACTTTTCCGCATTAGGATAGACCCAAGGTGGGGAGCACAAGTAACCGGGTACTAGAGTCCAGTGGAAGACCTGATCAGTCGAAAATATTGCATTTTTAACATATCAATTTCCCTACCATTTGCACTCATTTAGAGGTGTTGGGTATTAATATTCCACATATTAGCAAAACAGCCATAAAATACCAAATTACATGTGTTATACCTTAAAACCGACATTTTGAGGGAAATTGAGTGTTTATCATTGTATCGCATTATCTTTGTGTAGCGCAACACTTGTTTCGAGAATCTGTGCAGGAAATTCCAGGAGAAAAGCCAAATCTGTGAAAAAGTGCTGATAAAAATACGCCAACTCAAAGACTTGAGATCTGGCAGTGATCAAGGACTAATTATAAGATTCAACATATCAGCAAAATACCATGAGGTCAATATCAAGAAGCAGTGGAAAATTGATGCTTCAAAGCTTCTATTTGGTCACGGATCCGCGGCCAGAACCTCCTTGGCGATCCGCGGCCATGTGGTCAAGTCATCAGCATCGCTCTTCTGCAGTATTCTTCTCTCAAGTCCCACACCTCATCAAGCTATGGCAATTTCCAGAAATCTCGAGAGTCTTCTGCCAGATCAACAAGCTCCTTATTCAAGCTAAACCCTCAAGCTTCTCAAACAAGCCACTTAACTACCTAAGCCTAGAAGGTTCTCCCTAACTTCCAAGCTTATGAAGGAAGCTAAAGCCTAACTAACTATTTCTAGAGCCTTCTACCTAACTACCTAGCTTACAAGGGAAGCTAACCTAAACCTAGCTTCTAAAGGAAGCCAAAGCTAGTGAAGGCTATAAAAGGAACCCTAAGGCTTCACTTCTAAGGTTGTTCAACAATTGGTTGTTCTCCAAATTCCAACACAAGTTGAGTGACAGAACTTGTAAACCCTAATCCTCAATTCAAATTCCAAAGCCAAAAATCAAGAACTTCGAGTACCAAATCAAGCATGAAGCCTTCGATCCTTTAGAAAGCGATGCCGGACTTCATCGGAGCAAGTGATCCAAGGAGATCCACGACTCAAGGAGACGAGCGAAGCTGAAATCAACGATCAAGTTCTTTCCTCTTGTAGATCTTGAGAGAATTGTAACTAAATTGTTGATAAATAAAGGTGAAATTCTTTTATCTTGGTTTCTTTACATTCTTTCATCATGATTCGATCTCAATTCTTGATTGCGTGTCTTGTTATGATGTTTGAGTAAAACTCCGCTCGTGGAGGAATCGAGACGATCAATAGATGATGATGTTACAAATCTTGAAAGGATTCTTAAGTCCTATGAGTTTGTAAACCCTAGCAAATTGAAGAATCGACAACCTAGTTTCGATGCGATGCTTTCTTGATTGTGTTCGCTCGAAATTAGGGATCCACGATCGATTCTTGAATTTACTAGAGGCTAGAATGTGAATGAAATCAACGAAAGGATAAGGGATAGATGATGAAACTGTTAGACCCCGGCAGCGCCTCGGCCGTCTGTCCGAGGCCAAAATGCGGAAACAAAATTTTTTCTTAACTTTAAACCGGCGCTACCGCGGACTATAAACCTGGATCGGACCATTAACCTATTACTAGCTAAATGAAGAAAGGGTAGAGAGATATACCGAGCGATCCGTGTCCTTCGGTCTTCTCGTCGTCATCCTGATCTCTCCACGGAATCTCCGGTCTTCATCTCCTCGTCGGAAGGGCACCACATCGCCGGGTTCTTTTACGGGCTCCCACATCTGGACCGGGGCAACTCGGGCACGAAGTTGGTGAGTCGACGTGTCCAAGAATGCTATAGGATAGTGTAGAACTCTTTTTTCTCAATGGGGTTAAGGAAGTTGCCATATTGATGTGGAGGAAGAGATGTGCTTTGAAATGGTGTTGTGGGATTTTGTATGAGCAAAAGAGATAAAAATCCCACTACTAAAATTTTGGACAGCCCCCAACCTCCTTGTTGTGGCCGGCCATCTTTTGTGAAAGGGAGAGGGGAAAAAGGTCAAGGGGTGGGGAAGCCAAAAACAAGCAAAAGGAATGATCATCATCATAAAGAAAGTCACCACAATAATTATGTCAACCCACTCCATCAACCATCATAACCCTTCATCATCATCAAATCAAAAGTCAAGCAATCATGAATAATCATGAACCAAGAAGTCAATGTATGGAGGAACCATCATGAAGCAACAATATACAAAGACCACCCTCCACAATGCTAATTTGCATAATTGCAAATAAGCCCTCCTCCACCAATTTTCAGCCAAGGAAAGAAACAAAGGAAAATGGCCGAAACGGAATACAAACTGGCAACTTCAAAAAACTGATCCCGTAATAAATTACAGGAAAACCCCGCTACTGTATAGACATACCCGCATTTGTATTCCGACCGAATACAAATGCAACGAGACAAAATCTACATTGTACAATACTAGGATCCGGCTTAAACCAAAGCCCGCTAGTATTATCCGTCCGATCATGATCCATGCAATACCACACGTATATGATCGAACCTTTCTATATATCAATACGGGCTCTACAGCGTTTCGCCCGAAACATGAGAAATGGTCTGCGGGGGACTCTAAAGACTCGTCAATCCCTTGGCAGTGGATTTAACCACTAGCACATCAGAGGTATTAGCCATATGTAACGGGCTACCAGGTATTGACCAAAAGGGACGTCGATGAGCGAACTCATCCTGACACCCTACTGAGCCTGTCAGTGATAATATCCGTACAGTCCGGTCCGTTCGTCTATAAGCATCGCATGGCGGGCCTAGAGGGTTGGTAAAAGTCAGACCCCCAAAAGCTGTACAAGTCATGTCGGAGTGTAGCCTAGAACACCCTGAGTTACTACTGGAATACCTACCAGTAAATCTCCTGCCTCGGCCGAGGGCTTTGTGTAATGGCTATCCTAGACACAGCGCGACCTCACCCCCAATACCGGGAGAGACGAACCCCTGCAGATCCGCTCACTGCCTCCATGTGGCTCGGGACTGTATCCAACTAAAACCTGTTTGCACGACTCTTTTGAGCCGTGGTAGAGTAGTAATCAAAGTACAGTGGGAACTCACACGAGACAAATGATGATCTCAGGTCGATGAACGAACCTGTACACATGTCACCAGGGAACTGCTATCTGACGTCAGGTATAAGACCAACTAGCATGTTCCCGGTGAGTCCTGTCCCGTGTACTCATAACCCAATGAGCACCTGTATACATCTTAGGTGAACCAACTGACACCCGTGGCTTGTGAGACTGGCCACCGCCCCTCGTCGGGGCCTCGACTGTATACACTAGTCTACTCTGGAGTATCGATGCCCCGTCTCGAAAACTCCCACGACTAGGGACCTTTTAAGGATGTGCTTATAGACCCCAGCTCCCACGTATATGATCGCCATCATACTGCTGGCAGTCAAGCAAGAATCCTAGGGGCTCTATCAATGTGCAATAGTGATCAGTAATGTCACTTAAAGCAGTACACGATGATAAAGATAAACCAGATATCATACTATCATCTTGAGTAAGACTGTCCTACCGGCATAGGTCCTCCCTCAATCATTGCAATCACGTGCCTGTGATCCAACAATTGACTCTGGTGGCACTATCTCCAACAATCTCCCACTTGCACTCAAGGCTAATTATTGCGATGTCGCATACTCACAGCCCGTGTGATACCGAACACCCAACTCTTCTACTAATCAGCCTCACAAAACCTGTTTGCGAAACTACTGCGTTCGAGGAATAACCTCAGTGAGTGGATCCGCCCTAATGTTTCATTCTATGTCTCTCTTTTCTCAAGTTCGTAGAGAAAGCCATCTCCCGAAATGAGCAATACATATCTTAGAATATGTCTGGATATCTGATGGAACCTAGTTCATAAATGAACTCCAAATCCAAACTTCTTAGACCGTATCAACTGAACTTAATCAGTATCCAGCGCCATGCCTCCCTCAGTATCCGCCTGGATCACCTGTCCAAAATACTGCCCCTCGTCAGAGGGAAAACTATAACTCTGACAGTCACTCTGTCATCCAGGTCACCTTGGAAGCCTGGAATGATAACCGTCTCCTAAAGGAGGCTGCCGTCATCAAATCCCTAGAACATCCACTTATGTCCTAAAACTGCTTCCGAATGTTTCTCCAAGATTGGATCAATATCAACTTATTGTATCTGCTGCAAAAACAACATCTGGTGTGGTACTTGACATCTCATGATTGACTCAATTTCCTAAGCAAGTGATCTTCCAATCATGCACATCCCTCTCCCCTTTAGTCAGTAAGACACCTTTAGAGAGGGTGGCTCCATCACCTGCAGGTACACTACCGTGCCAGGAGTCGTCCATTCTAAAACACCTTTAGAATGTTGTCTAAGTACCCAAATTGGGAAACTAAGCAAATCTAGATCTAAAACCACAGATCCAGTAACCAGAATGTCTTAATATAATATCCAAATCCCATATGGAGAAACTACTGTGTGATAACCAAAGTATAACCGATCGTAGTATAGGAACTTCACTTCCTACTCTGTGTATGTCATCCAAATACCAGGACATCACACCCTACTACCTTCTAAACAGATCAATCCCCTATTCTGATGAAGTCAAACCTATGACTGTCACATCAGAAATAGATGATCTATCTCCGCTATATTTGCTTTAGTCCAAAGTTAGACATAAGCTACTTGCCCACTATGCTTCCACTGCTCCCACTGACTATGATAACCCTCTGGCAGAGTCATATACACGTACACTTCTAAAGCCAGTTCAGAACGACGCTATACTCATCCTCCTGCCAGGTCTCATAGCCTGGAACAACAGCAAAGGCAAGCCTGGGTAAACAAGAACCTCCCTGTCACCTTCCTTGAGCATACCGAAGTACCACTCGAGTGCCTGAGGTTACCCACCATATCTGCGGAGTGGCCAATAAAATGTCAATACAGATTGAATCTTTAGGTTCTTTATCAAATTTTCAGTAATCGTTTGCGGTTCTGGAATCGCTTCCAGTTCTACCATACTCTCACTACTGTTTTCTGAAAAAATCCATTTTTATTAAAACTGTGGCGAGTCAAGAACAATATCACTATTGATCTTCCAGATGGTAGAAAGTCAACCCTCGTCATAGTCCGGGTCAACCCACAAACAGCCATTACAGAAATGTGCCTTGAGTTATCCAGAGTCTGGTTTAAAGCATAAGCCGGACAACTCTATGTACCTTAACAACGTCAAGATACGAACTTTTCCATATCCAATACAGAAACAGAGGCACTGAATTAATTGAACCAGATTCAAATCATGCAGCTGTCTCCAGTGCATGCCAACTAAATGGAGAGAGGCCGATCAGCACTACTCAACCTAGGAGTACTTCCAACTATGAGTAACCTGAAAGAGAAGCAAGTTCTTTTAATCATTACTATCAACTGAATACCATTCATAAGTATCTACATCTTCGATCACCTTGAAGAATCCCGATACTTGTAATACCCGGTTCTCTACTTTATTCATATACCTATAACTTCTCAAAACTTGGACCTTGTGTTTCTACGAAACACATGTCTAAAAACTAGAGAAGTCACAAGTAAACAGAATATAGCACGAGTGCCAACCCCTCTGTCCTAATGGACACTGGACAATATACAATACTTTGTATAAGTCCCCTGAGTCTAATAACTCATTTCCTGTGTGTCGTAGATTGAAAACTGTACTATGGTTATGAAGAATTACACCGCTGTTTAATGCTCCTTACCTAACCATCCACTGATATAGGTAAATGTCATAGACATAATTTCAAAAAGGCATATCTCACTCTATAAAAATAGATGTACAGATATATCAATTTGAAATTGGTGCATAACAACGGATATTCAAAACCAAATATTTGCCGTCCGGCAAACAACCCAGGTGATTTCCTCAAATATCACCAATTACAACGAATTCCGATATAATGAGGATGATCACCTAATTCCCAATAACTTACTCCCACTCATCATCTGTAAAACCATACAGATGTGAGAATCATACCTGTCAAATATATACCCTGGAGCAAGTGTCTAATTGGAAAATCAGTTTTGTTAGTTATATGTATGCCCTAGAGGCCATTACTATACATAGGATGTATATTGTAGTGGATGCTTGGACATATATAGGGATGACTTTCTTGCTCGATATGATAGTATGCTATCTGGTTACCCTTTACCTTAACGTGTACACTGATTGTCTTTCTGTTACATGTTGGTAAAGCCCTTAGGATGTGTACTTGACTACCTGGACTATGATGCGGATCATACTAGTGGGGACATGGTAGTCCATAAGTACATCCTTCAAAGTCCCTAGTCGTGGGTGTATCGAGACGGGGCATCGATATACTAGAGTAGACTAGCGTGTACCTTCTCGACCCATAGAGATGGGCGATGGATGATCCCATATCCATTGGTGTTTGACATCAGAGACGATATACGGGTGCTCAGTATAGACTGGGTACACTGGACGGACTCGCCGAGAACTCCCAGATGGTATTATACCTTACGTCAGATGGCAGTTCTCAGGTGACACTGGTACGGGTTAGTCTGTATATCCGAGATCATCATAGAGTCTTGTGTGATTCCCACCGTGCTTTGATTTCCACCTTACCACATCCAAGAGGGCGTGCAAAATGGTGGTTTTTGGGTACAGTCCTGAATCACATGGAGGTAATGAGCAATAGGAGGGGTTTCGTCTCTCCCGGTATAGGGAGTTGATGTTGCGCTGTGCTCGATTGGCTATAACAGGAAGTCCTTGGCCAAGGCTGCTTTAGGGATTTATTGGTAAGTGTTACCAGTAGTTTCTCGACCCGTTTTGAGCCTTATATCGACACGACTTATCGAGTTATTAGGGTCTGACGTTTACCACCCCTAGGCGAAATATGCGACATATCAGACGAACAGACCGGACTGTACGGTAAGTGTTACTGGTTGGATTCACAGGAGTGTGAGCGGGCTTGCTCGTTGATCTTCTGATCGCTCAATACCCGGGTGGCCGTTACGTTTAGCAGACCGCTTGCGGCTTGTGGGTGTTTGATATGATCATCACCTGCTGCCGGCGTATTGACGAGTCTTTAAAGTCCTACACTGGGGTTTCCTAGCTCAAGCGAAACGAAATAGGTGCGCATATGAGATATGTGCGGGATCGAGAATAATACCAGTATGTGATACTGTATTCTATTCTCGTGATTCGTATCATCGGTCGGTTATATGTGATATAGCCGGGTTACCGAATCAAGTGTTGATTCGATACATTGATACACCTGATATTAGTCGGTTATATGCGATATGACCAGATCATTAAATCAAGTGTTGATTTAATGATTTAATGTATAATAGTATATTTGATATATTACTTTACATTAACTAGTATTGGTTCACTTAAGATTGATTTTCTTACTAGTTTGTGCACATTGTTTATATGTGATATATGCAAGTGTACATGTTTATATCATGCTTGATGATACATACAAGTTATGTGTATAAGAACTAAACCAAATCAAGGTTAAATTAGGGTTTACTATTTTCCTAGCAAATAACAAAAGAAATGAGACTTTGGTCAAAGTTATCAAGCTTCATGAAGCTTGATAAACATTGACAAAGTCAACTCTTTTGTCATTTGTCTAAGATATTAGTTAACCCAACCCTTAACCTAATACTTTGGTTAATTCTCTACAAGAGTTAAGCATGAGGGCTTAACTCAACCATGGCGCCATGATTAAAAGGATAAGTTTCATATTATTCTTTTAATTCTTTTTCTTCTTCTTCTTCATCAAGCTCCACAAAAGCTTGCTAGCTCCAATGGTGCCATGGGAAAAAGAGTGAGAAATCCAATTCTAAAGTGAACCCACTTCCTATTTCTTCATCCTCTACTACTTGCCATGTAGTATAGGGTGTTCTCTTCACAAAGTTTATGACCAAGTGAAGGAATAGCTTGAGTTTGAGTGTCCCCGACGTAGATCATCTTCGGCATCGAAGTCAACGACCTAGTCCGCTCATTTCTCCGACGAAACCATCGCTAGAGTCCGGGATCCCGATGATCGCAGCGGAGGTACGTCAACACGGAGCTAAAGAAGTGGAGGACCAGATCTACAAAGGTTGTAGTCACTTTCACTTAGTAGCAAAGTAGTTTGCATGCTTGTAGTTTCACCTAATCTCTAGTTAACGATCTTAATTAGGGTTTCTCGGCACATAAAAATTTTAATTTGGCATGGTTGATGCCTTGTGGAACCTCTTAAGTGTGCCTAGGAACCCTACAGTGGTATCAGAGCCTAGCTAGAGTTTTAGGCGAAGTGTAGACGATGCTAGAAGTCCGATCGAACCCGATATCCCCCGATTAAACCCTTCTCTGTACTTTTTTCAGAAATGTGGAATTTTGTGAATTAAAAATATGCAGAAAACAAAGCAGGCTTTTCTATGAATTACTGTGCAAAACGTAGGCTTAAGTCGATCAAGGAGCCGCGAAACCGCGGCACGAGCATGGCTCGTGCGGCGGTTCCGCGGCCGTACGGTCAGTTCTTTCACCAAATTTTGCACAGTAATGTCAATATTTTATTCCTGAGTTTTCTGGGAATTTTTAATTTTCACTCAAGAGTTGAGTTTTTTTTGGGTTGTATTGGGGACTCGATGATTCGATCGGAAATTTTAACTGCGTCTATGTGTTTTTCCGGGTAATTTAGAACATGTTAAAAAGTTCGACCGGATATAAATACCCACTTTTTCCCTCTACCGGGAAATTTCTAATTGTTGGATTTTTCCGTGGTTTAAGAACGTTCTAAGTAGTGCAAGTAACTGTTGGATATATGTATGCTCTAGAGGCTATTATATGATAGTGGATGTATCTATACATGTATATATATATTCAGTATGCATTCTTGCTCGACATGATAGTATGCTATCTGGTTCTTCTTTATCTGACATGTTGATTTGATCATGCTTTTATTCATTCATACATGCTGATAAAGCCCTGAGGATATCGGCTTGACTACTCTGATTATGATGGAGATCATACTAGTGGGACATCTGTAGTCTATAAGCATATCCTGGAAAGTCCCTAGTCGTAGGTATATCGAGACAGGGCATTGATATACCAGAGTAGACTAGCGTATATGATACTAGACCCATACGATGGGCGATGAATGTTCCCACATTCATCGATGTTTGACATCAAGATCATATACGGGTGCTCAGTGGTGACTGGGTACACTGGACGGACTCACCGAGAACTCCTATATGGAATTATATCTATCGTCGGATAGCAGTTCTCAGGTGACACTGGTGCAGGTTAGTCTATAGACCCAAGATCGTCATAGAGTCTTGTGTGTTCTCCCACTGTACTTTGATTGCCACCCTACCACGGCTCTACTGAGTCGTGCAAACAGGTGGCCGTTGGGTACAGTCCTGAGACACACGAAGGCAATGAGCGATAGGAGGGGTTTCGTCTCTCCCGGTATTGGGAGTTGATGCTGTGCTGTGCCCGACTGGTTATATCAGTAAGTCCCTGGCCAGGGCTGCTGAGATTTACTGATAAGTGTTATCAGTAGTTTCTCGATCTGTTATAGACCATTCACCGGCACGACTTATCGAGTTATTAGGGTCGATGTGACCATCGCTAAGCTCGATATGCAGCATATCTGACGAAGAGACCGGATTGTCCGGTAGTGTTGCCGGTTGGCTCGACGGGAGTTGTAGCAGGTTCGCTTGTTTTCTTCTGATCGCTCAATAAGCGTGTGGCCGTTACGTTTAGCTGACCGCTGTAGGGTTCCTAGGCACCCCAAGGAGGTCTCACAAGGCATCAACCATGCCAATTTCAAAAATTACGGTGCCGAGAAACCCTAGTGTACGGATCGTTGGCTAGATTTCTAGGCGAAAAGTAAACTAGTTAACACTTAACTATAAGAATACAGAAATACAACCTTTGTAGATCCGGTGCTCCACCTCCACGGCTCCGCAATGAATTCATCTCCGCTGTCTAAATCAAAATCCGGGCTCTAGCGTCGGCTTCATCGGAGAAAGAGCGGGCAAGGTCGTCGACTTCGTGCCGAAGATGATCTACGTCGAGGCATCGCTAGATCAAGCTCCAACTTCACCAAGTGATGAAACTTGTGAAGAAAACACACTCTACTACTTGGCAAGAGGTAGAGGATGAAGAAATAGGAAGTGGGTTCACTTTAGAATTGGATTTCTCACTCATTTCATCAATCCACCATTGATGAAGTCAAGGTTTCTTCTTTGAAGAAGATGAAGAAGAAGAAGAAAGTCTTATGATAAGTTAATTAAAAAAAGAAAAGAATAATCAATCCTTATCATAACATGACCATAGTTAAGTGTAGAGAACTAATCATGGTTCAATGCAATGGTTAGGGTTAAGCTAAAAACAAAATGGTCACATGGTCAAAAGTTGCATGAAGCTTGAAGAAGCTTCTAAGAAAGCAACCATTTGTTTTCTTTTCTCATTCTTTTCATCCAAAAAGAAATAGATAAAAGAATGAATAAATAAATAAAACCCTAACCATTTACTTAACCAAAGATTAATTCTTTACACTTAACCAAACTAGCATGTATCATCAAACATGATACAAACAAGTGCACAAAAGTATATCGCATATACAATGCGCACATCCGAGTGAGAAAATCCATCTTAAGTGAACCGATACTAGTTAATGCAAAGTAATATATCAAATATATAATTATGCATTAAATCATTAAATCAACACTTGATTTAACGATCCGGTCATATCGCATATAACCGACTAATATCCAATGTATCGGCTTATCGAATCAACCCTCGATTCGATAACTAGGTTATATCGCATATAACCAATCGATACATTCATCGCGAGAATAGAATACGGTATCACATACACGCATTATTCTCGGTCCCGCACATATCTCATATGCGCTCCTATTTCGTTTTGCTTGAGCCAGGAAACCTCTGTGTAGGACTCTAAAGATTCGTCAATACGCCGGCAGCAGGTGATGATCATATCAAACACCCACAAGCCGCAAGCGGTCTGCTAAACGTAACGGCCACCCGGGTATTGAGCGATCAGAAGATCGACGAGCAAGCCCGCTCACACTCCTGTGAATCCAACCAGTAACACTACCGTACAGTCCGGTCTGATATGTCGCATATCTCGCCTAGGGGTGGTAAACGTCAGACCCCAATAGCTCAATAAGTCGTGTCGATATAAGGTCTGTAACAATTCGAGAAACTACTGGTAACACTTACCAGTAAATCTCAGCAACCCTGGCCAGGGATTTCCGGTTATAGCCAATCGAACACAGCGCAACATCAACTCCCTATACCGGGAGAGACGAATCCCCTCCTATCGCTCATTGCCTCCATGTGACTCGGGACTGTACCCAAAAACCACCATTTTGCACGCCCTCTTGGACGTGGTAAGATGGAAATCAAAGCACAGTGGGAACCACACGAGACTCTATGACGATCTCGGGTCAATAGACTACTCTGTACCAGTGTCACCAGAGAACTGCCATCTGACGTAAGGTATAATACCATCTGGGAGTTCTCGGCGAGTCCGTCCAGTGTACCCAGTCTCTACTGAGCACCCGTATATCATCTCTGATGTCAAACACCAATGGATATGGGATCATCCATCGCCCATCTGTATGGGTCGAGAAGGTATACGCTAGTCTACTCTGCTATATCGATGCCCCGTCTCGATACACCCACGACTAGGGACTTTCAAGGATGTACTTATGGACTACCATGTCCCCACTAGTATGATCCGCATCATAGTCCAGGTAGTCAAGTACAGATCCTAAGGGCTTTACCAACATGTAACAGAGAGACAATCAGTATACACGTTAAGGTAAAGTTCAACCAGATAGCATACTATCATGTCGAGCAAGAAAGTCCTCCCTATATATGTCCCAGCATCCACTACAATATACATCCTATGTACAGTAATGGCCTCTAGGGCATACATATAACTAACAATCTCCTACTTGCACTAGGGCCATCTGTAGCAGTGGTTGTAGTATTTCATACTCAACCATCTCATAAAAGTCTCTCTCTGGGAACAGGCCTTTGTGAGTGGATCCGCTGTGTTGTCCTCTGAGTCTACTCTCCAAACCTAGATCACCCTGGAGATCATCCATCTCCATGATCAGGTGACACTGCCTTAGAATATGTCTGGATCACTGATGGGATGGACGTTCCTTGGCATAAGCCACAACTCCATCGTCACACAATGGGAGGAACTAAGTTCATCTCATGAACAAATATACACCCAAACAGCCTTTTTGGTAGCATCTTAAGTAGCGATGTATCCCGCCTTTATCGTCTAATATGTCACGGTATTTTGCTTGGAACTCTTCCAACATACCGTCCCTTTACTGAGGGTAAAGACAATGCCTGTGACTGACATTCAGTCGTCTTCATCACCCTGGAACCATTCCAGTGATTCTCCCCAGGGTCGATTGATACCATCTCACTACAGCTAGTGAGTTTCCTAACATCCATTTAGATCTATCTCATAGATCCAAAATCCAGGATTTAGGAGGTATCACTTTGATCCTATATGGAGAATTTTGGTGATAAGCGGAGATTGACCGAGCGTAGCATAGGAAACTCCTTCCCCATCATGAGTATGTCATCCACGTACTCTACGAGGATCATCACCATACTCCCTACTACCTTTTTGTTTATACAAGGTTCATCTACCATTTTGATGATGTCAACTTCTTTGACTAATCCATCAAAACAGATGTTCCAACTCCGCGATGCCTGCTTTATCCTATAAAGCATCTTGCACACGTTTCCGCTGCTCCCACTGTCTACGAGGCCCTCTGGCTGTGTACTTATAGACGCACTCTTCTAAAATATCATTTAGAAAAGCAGTCATGACACCCAACCGCCAGATATCGTAGTCATGGTATGTAGCCGTGGCAAGTAGGATCTGGATGGACTTAAGCCTAGCTCCTTAGAAAAAGGTTTCCTCATGATCCACACCTGGTCAATGATGCAAACCTTTAACAAGTCTAGTTTTGAAAGTCTCAACTTTTCCATCTACACCAAGTAATCTTCTCAAGATATACTTGCTCCTGATGGGGATTTAACCCTTCAGATATAGCAACCAAAGTCCATACTTTGTTGGTGTATAAGGATTCCATCTCAGATCACTAAGCATCCAGCCATTCTTACAGAGTCCCACTCCTGATGGCCAGCTCGAAACTAGTTGGGTCATCATTTCATGATGCAGTCCTCGCTCCCACAGTCATAGAGAAACCGAAGTATCTCTCAGTTGGGTGAGGAACCCTACTAGATCGGCGGAGAGGCTGAGGTTCGTTGGTAACTATTGAATCATTTGGTTTTACCAAATCATCTGCTGTAGTTTGTATAGCTGGAACCTTTCCAGTTCTACATTACAGACCCTGCCTCGAGCTTGTCCGGATTTTGCTCTTAAACATAGGCCGGACAACCCCAAATCTTAACTAGCTTAAGACATGGGCTCTTCCCTTTCCATATCACATATGAAATGGTAGGCAACTGATTTGATTCGAACCTATTCAATAGGTATGCAGCTTCTCAAGCGCATGACTCCCAAAAAGGAAACGGGTAACTCAGTATTACTCATCATAGAGCACACCATATCAAATAGGGTGTGATTGCTCCGCCCCGATATACCATCGTGCTATGGTGTATACGGAGGAGTAATGCTGAGAGAGAATCTCATTCTCCTTTAGAATAGTCCAGGAATTCCGTGCACAAGTATACTCCTCCTTGATCTCATCAAAGGACATAGTACTTATACCCGTATTGTCACGACCCGAAAGTACGGAACATGACCGGCACTTAAACTATGAACGTCTCGAGGCGTACGTAATCTAAGTAAACCGAAAACCCAGAAATCCAAACCAAGAAAAGATGTAGAGTGCAAGAAAAACCAACTTAAAGCAAGTAGTTTCAATAGCATAAGCCGAATTATGCGGTTTTTTAAAAACATCAAAAATTTACTGAAAATTTCGGCAGAGTCTCCTTTGTAAATACTGGCCCCCAAACGGGATACAACATGAATAGTATACGAAATCAAGAAAAAGGCATCCCCAAGCGGGAGCTAGCACTTCGTCAATCGACGGTCACAACCACACAAGCAATATAATATACAACGCCAACGGCGAGGATCAAAACTCAAAAGGAAACTCAAAACCACCAGAAATATAACGAGCGACTCTAAGGTCGAAAGAATAAACAACACTGGTCTCTATCTCAAAAAATACATGTTTGGTTGATGGAACTTCTAGATAGAACAGAATAATGATATACAAGATATAATGATGGGTGCGATACAAATAAACCCACCTACTAGCAAGTCACCCGGAAATGGAAAGAGTGCCAGCAAGCCGTAATGAAACCTGTATGGCGAAACCTGCAAGAACTGTGGCACAACGGGGGTGAGTTGCCAACTCGTGAGTAGAAAAACATCTACGCACAGAAATCGCATAAATAACGCAACCTAGGTCAATGATCATAATATATCCTCAAATATATGAATAACACGTAGCCTATAACAAGGCTAGGGTAAATATCTAACCCGAGTGTAATCTCATGTGCCCGTGTCAGTGCCTCAGGTAGCAATATATCATATGGATGATGTATGAATGCATAAAACAGAATGCATGTACTGAATAAAACTGGTTTCATAAATCAGTGAGATTTCTGTATTTTAAAAGAAATGAGGTACCATATATGAAATCAGCATAAAACAGTGCCCAGCATCAACACAAAACAAGTGTCCAAATACCTCGATATCTCTGTGTCACAATCTATATACCTCAAGTCTCAATATGTAGGGCGCCGTCAGTCCAGACCGGCCCCTACCATCCATCTCAAGACCACGACGGTATCATCCGGATATCCGACGCGTCGGGTAATATCACCGGTAGGTAGTGCTCCCCTGCCAGGCTCACATCGTCATCATCACGCGCTTCTTGCCCCGGGGTACCTTACCGGGTCCACCATGTACCCGAAACGGTTCATCCGCCTCCTCGAATCGGGTCTCGAAATCCATCAGCAAACTCATGGTGGACGACTCATACATCATGGGAAAACCGCACTTTTTATTTTAAAAGAGAGAAAACAGTTTATATATGTTTTGCGGTTTTCCTCCAAATCCAGAAAATATCATGGAAATCCGAATCATCAATAGGATGTGAAACCATGACTATAAGCATGAGAATCCATGAATACGGCATAACAATGAATAACAGTATGCATGAAGCGACAAGTAATAACTATAATGTCTAATATGGCATATAAGGGAAGTACACTAATATCATGTCAAAACTACTAGCTAACAAGCTAAGTCAAGCAAATATATCATCTAAAGTGTACGTGACATGGCAATTACCGATGAAGATGTGTGTGAGCCGGCAAGTAGGTGTACGTGGTACATATGCATCATCGGTAATGGTGCTGGTGTCCTAACAGCATTATATCAATAATGGAATATGCAGCAAAATAAGTATGCGAGGCAGAGCGAACAGCAATAATGTGCGGGAGCTGAAACTAGACACAACGATAACTAATCTGCATTAATCTAATATAAGTCCTACAAATTGGTGCCTTTTGAAATAACACGAATCATGGGGTTTTGAAAATAGGGGCTACGGTGTTTTTATGAAAAGATACGTCTTTTGAAATATCCATAAGATCCCTTGGGCTGTCTTTTAAAATACCCACAATTCATTAGTTTTGAAATAGGTAGGGTCTAATCTAATCTAACAACTACGCTAAACTATACGGCTGAACTAACAAGCTGAACTACAGGTAAGGAAACCGCCTATCATCTGAGTCGATACATATACATACCTGTATATGTACAGTCGGTGATCCCGCCTCAATAATATCATATCCATAACCAGACATCCCAAGTCAAGAGTGCGGATCAATCATCAATATAGCTCGTACGTAAATCCGTCGTACGGCATCCCAAATCTAGGTACGGGTCAATATCACATTCATCATACTATTCACCTGGTATCCTCTTTATCAATTATCATGATCGGGGTACTGATCTACATCTAGTACAATACTGATACCGCCTAAGTATGCATGCAGGTGTAAGAATCACTATGCCAAAAGACCCGCTAAAACATCATGTCGTATATCAATACGAACCAAATCACATCACCGATCTCCTGGCCTCAAGCCCAATCTCATCGACTCATCTCAAATTCCAAATACTATTCTCAAATCCGTATGTGAACACATAGTCCTATACCCATGTGAACCCATAACTATAAAGAATCCCATGAGCACATATCAATAGGAATGTATGCAAGTATGTATGTGTGTATGTGTAGTGCAACACTACCCTAGGGTTCGCAACACTAAAGTAATCCAACACACCAATATCCATCCTAAGTATCGTTATTAATCCCAAATAACATATAATAATTGTTGGTGTGTATACGCATCCGTATACACCACCACGGACTGCGGGGGTGCTATACGCCATCCACCCGACTTCTCCCCGTAGATATAAATCTACTCACCTGGTCCTCGCCCGCCGGTGCCGACGTCGCCACGCGCTTGCTTGTCATCTCGAAGTCCGCATGGGGTACCTACATATCATAACGCACCGTATCGCATTAAAACTAAATTCGAAATCGAAACGGTATACGAAAATCAAATCGGCACGCGTATCACGCATAGGTCCAAACCTATCGCCTACGCATGCAAGAATAGTCAAACCAACCCTCGATGTCGATGTACAAACGTCAAACCATCGAGAAAAATCCAATCACACTCATTTGCACATTCACGAACACTAATTTTAATATAAACTAGGTTAAAACTCACAAAAACCCCAATTTCACTTAAAAAGTCATTTTTCCGAAAATCTAGCAAGCACAATTCACCGTTTTTGTACAAAACATGATGTTTAAATGAATGTAGCGGCCAATATACTTATTAAATATCTTAAATAAGTCATATAAACAATTTCTGGAATTTAATCTCATTAAATTCCAAAAACCCTAATATTCTAGTTTACAAAATACTTAAATTTTAACAATTTCAAAGCAAAAATGCACAAACTACAATCTAGCTTAGATTTGCATGATCCAAAGCATTAAACTACACTTAATAAATTTAATGAAGCCATGAAAAACCTAATTAGATTTTTAGTCTAACATTTGCAATAATTTCCAAAAACCTAGTTAGCAAATTAGCAAATTAACACAATTTTTAAACTAACCATTAGCACAAGCTACTAATCTTGTATTAACATGACAAAAAGCCTAAATATAACACACAACCATACACCAATTTTATAAAAACCCTAACTTGCATTCAAATTCATAACTTGAATTCCAAAACTTGCAACTTAAGCCTAATTAACACTTAAGTAATTTAGCTTAAGAAATTAGTAACAAATTAAGCAAAAATGTTTTAGAATTATACCCAAAAACATTTGAAGATCCACAAGCATCCATGGCCTCTCAAAATGCTCTCTTTTCACAAAGATCCATGCTATATGGGCTAAGCTAAAATGGGTAGGAGTCGGATTTGGGTTTTGGGATTTTTTTTGATGGATTTGAGGCAATTTTTGATGAAGTTTGAAGAGAAAAGAGAAGGGAAATGGGGGGGGCTGTTGCTGCTGTAGGATGGTGGGGGGAAGCTGGAATGGGAGTGGGAGAGGAGAGAGAGGGAGGTAGAGAAAGTGGGGGAAGAAGTCAAAGTCAATTCAAGGTCAAAGGTCCACCTCATTTCTCCATTTTCTTTTCTTTTCTTTCATTTCTTTCCTTTGAAATTCAAGTGGGGAAAATAAAATGGGGGCTGCTGAATTCTTCAAGGGGAGAAGTGAATGGGGGTGTGTGGGTGTGGGTACGGGTGTGGGGTGATGAAAAATGATAAATACAATGCCCCAAACATCCATTTACGCTAAAAAAAAGCCTTTTTTTTCAATAATTTCTAAACCGTTTTGGCAAATGATTTTGTTCCAAAAACCACATGATAAAATTTTATTTAATGTTTTATGATGCACAAAATTATTTTCAACTCATTCCAATTTGTAATTTTTCCTAATTAAATGTATTAGTGACGGCTTAAAATAATAATAAAATAATATTTTTTTCAGAAAATTTGAAATTTCACCAGCGGCTCAATAAACACCAAATAATAGCAATTTCATAGCTAGAATATGTATATTTAATTTTTATAATAAGATATTTGTATTTTGACTTTTTACAGAAAACCCCCTTATTTTACCGTTTTTTCGAAATTTCACCGAAACGATTTTCTAAACGTTACAATCTTCCCCCCTTAAAGAAATTCGGTCCCCGAATTTAAATTAAAACTCTCCCCAAATACTAAAACATCTAAACCAAAACCATCAAGTCGTCGGGGCTCCGAAATTGTAAATACATAAAATAAATCGTAGCGCAGCGCATGCGCATGAAAAATGAGTATATAACTCAAATCACAACTCCGTCAAGCATCCCGCAATCATCGGAGTCATGGGGAAGACATCAATGCCAAATCCAAAGCAAAACCAATATGATATAACTCGAAACTATACATGTAAATATCGAATCTATATACGTAAGTATCTGAAGGAAATGCATGCCAAATCTCTTTAAGTCGCTGTGCACGCGTATAACACTGCACAGTGGCGGACGTCTATCATAAGGAAATAACTATATACATATATACCTTTGTTTGAAATGTACGTTCCGCCGTTTTGGAAACAATTTAGAAGGGTCTCCTTGTTTTAAAACATTTCGTGTCATATCAGACACGTAGGTAAATACTGAGGCTATAGCTTGCTTTTTGGAAATCCCTTCAATAACTATCAATGCATGCAAAATATATTCAGGTATTGTCCTCTGACTAGTCCTGCTCAGTACGAAAACACATAGCAATATCATAAAAACGTACTGCTCTATACGAAATAAATCCCAAAATATGCACATGAATGCTACGTGCGTCTGGTGCGCACGGAAATCAAAATCCATGAATGTGCCATACATGCGCACAGAGACAACATCTAAGTGCATCGGGTGTGTACGAAACATCTGTCGTAGGCAACGTGTTTGCCTGACAGCAAAATCAGGTGCATCTGACATGCACGAAAAATCTCGAATTAGTGCATCTGGTGTGCACCAAATCGCATCTCGTAACAGGCGCCCAACAGGCGCTAAAAATCCAATCCGGTGCATAAATGCACAAAACAAATGTCGAGCATCACCCTCGAAATCGAAATCCAGTGTATCCAAGTGCATAAAATACATGTCACTGCACTGCCAGCATATATAAATTATACAGAGTGCAGGAACCAAATCGCGTGCGTGCATACGCACAAAATCAACTCAACTGTTTAAAACCGTAAAATCACAAACATGTGAAACTAAAGCACGAAAACGATATCAAGTGCAACACTGTACAAAGATCGCAAATCCTCAATCATCAAAATCAAATCATACGAATAAATCACCCAAAACATCGAAATCAATAATGGCGGAACAGTACCGCTCAAGCGCATCCTCTAAGAATCTCGGCCAACTGTCACGGTCCCTAGTGGGACGTCTCGTCGATAATCATGAACTCTGGCCTGCTGGTGTGCGTAACATGACCACTCCTGGGTCCATGTCTTCTCCGTGGATTACCAATCTCATAATCCATCGGCTCATCGGCCCTGTCAAGGCAGCATATCACTGCGTCGGCCTCTGGCTCTCTGAATGCACGTGACACATCTGATCCTGGGTGCAAATATCATTGCATCAGTGGCCTGGAAGGAATCCTGCTCACGGTCTATTCCATGCCTCGTCTCTGCCAACTGTCCGGAAGTCGTTGTCCTTTCCTATATCTGCATCTTGCTCTGGAACGACTGCATACTCATCGCGACTCCTTCTGGAAGGTATATCCAAGTACAATGCCTCGGCATGCGCATCGCATCTCTGATGTCGGCGGAGGGGAACGTCATCATATCCAGGTATGTACGAACCTCTTACTCCACTTTTTCTCTAATGTCGACTGCTTCGGACTCGTCCCGTCGTGGCTGCATGGACTGAGCTCCAACGGCTATCCTCGTATCTGAAATCTCCCAAGAAATGCAACTCACCGTCTAGCATCCGAATTAAGTCGAGCCATCCAATCGATTCGTCAAAACCTCATAATCCCCCCAAGAGCTCAACCTCTTGGGCACAGTTTAATAGTATCGAGTACATACCACAGCATCGGTGGTCCAGCCGTAGAAGGGCAAACCCAAGCCTCACTAATGGCGCCGTAGAACTGCCGCAAACCCGAAGGTTCAAAGGATTTCACACGGTCATTAAGTCGAGTTAGGGTTTCATTCTTCTATAGGGACCATAGAATTGCCTGCATGTCTTTCCGACTACTTTAAACTTGGAATAATAGGTTTCTGACATTCGATCGTCTCTGTCGACTCCCAACGTCTCCGCGTGAAGTCGTCTCTAGCTGGAATCAATCTATCTGATGACCTCGCATCGGGGTAGGAGAACGAACCACCTGTCCTAGTCATTCATCATCGGGTGACTAGCGACCTTCTATCATTTATTCGTACAACTCGCCCCGCAATAGCTCCAACATATGGGGCGATATCTCGTCGCTCGCAGCAACAACTGGCTCGCTCGTCTGCACGCTGAACAGTGCCTCGATCATCTGGAGTAAGCAACACACCAACGGTCATCAAAATCTGGCTGGCCTCCATCATTGGCTCAATTCTCTAGTGTCGATCAGCACCTCCGAGTAACCTCATAAAGGCGATCCGCCAAACGCTCGTGGCGCGGAAACACAGTAAAAAGACACATCTCTGCAATCGTGTGTCACCGGAATTTCGCCCTGGTCAGTCCTCGTTCGTGACGAGCTTGTGCTGACCGCAACTCTAGCCGTAGCTCTCCCTGCCCGTAACCGTAGCAGCAAAACCAAACTGGTACCGATGAGGCTAGATCAGGAAGGAATATAATACTGAACAAGGAAATGTACATCCTAAGGCTTCATAAGTGGAGTGGCGTGTCGTAAATATGCCGCGGAACATACCAACGGTACGTCACTCTACTTTAGTCACCTATTCCATCAACCAAGGGTCATCCTACGCTCCGAAGGTTAAAACCTAACGCTCTGATACCAACTTTGTCACGACCCGAAAGTACGGAACATGACCGGCACTTAAACTACGAACATCTCGAGGCGTACGTAATCTAAGTAAACCGAAAACCCAGAAATCCAAACCAAGAAAAGATGTAGAGTGCAGGAAAAACCAACTTAAAGCAAGTAGTTTCAATAGCATAAGCCGAATTATGCGGTTTTTTAAAAACATCAAAAATTTACTGAAAATTTCGGCAGAGTCTCCTTTGTAAATACTGGCCCCCAAACGGGATACAACATGAATAGTATACGAAATCAAGAAAAAGGCATCCCCAAGCGGGAGCTAGCTCTTCGTCAATCGACGGTCACAACCACACAAGCAATATAATATACAACGCCAACGGCGAGGTTCAAAACTCAAAAGGAAACTCAAAACCACCAGAAATATAACGAGCGACTCTAAGGTCGAAAGAATAAACAACACTGGTCTCTATATCAAAAAATACATGTTTGGTTGATGGAACTTCTAGATACAACAGAATAATGATATACAAGATAGAATGATGGGTGCGATACAAATAAACCCACCTACTAGCAAGTCACCCGGAAATGGAAAGAGTGCCAGCAAGCCGTAATGAAACCTGTATGGCGAAACCTGCAAGAACTGTGGCACAACGGGGGTGAGTTGCCAACTCGTGAGTAGAAAAACATCTACGCACAGAAATCGCATAAATAACGTAACCTAGGTCAATGATCATAATATATCCTCAAATATATGAATAACACGTAGCCTATAACAAGGCTAGAGTAAATATCTAACCCGGGTGTAATCTCATGTGCCCGTGTCAGTGCCTCAGGTAGCAATATATCATATGGATGATGTATGAATGCATAAAACAGAATGCATGTACTGAATAAAACTGGTTTCATAAATCAGTGAGATTTCTGTATTTTAAAAGAAATGAGGTACCATATATGAAATCAGCATAAAACAGTGCCCAGCATCGACACAAAACAAGTGTCCAAATACCTCGATATCTCTGTGTCACAATCTATGTACCTCAAGTCTCAATATCTAGGGCACCGTCAGTCCAGGCCAGCCCCTACCATCCATCTCAAGACCACGACGGTATCCTCCGGATATCCGACGCGTCAGGTAATATCACCGGTAGGTAGTGCTCCCCTGCCAGGCTCACATCGTCATCATCACGCGCTTCTTGCCCCGGGGTACCTTACCGGGTCCACCATGTACCCGAAACGGTTCATCCGCCTCCTCGAGTCGGGTCTCGAAATCCATCAGCAAACTCATGGTGGACGACTCATACATCATGGGAAAACCGCACTTTTTATTTTAAAAGAGAGAAAACAGTTTATATATGTTTTGCGGTTTTCCTCCAAATCCAGAAAATATCATGGAAATCCGAATCATCAATAGGATGTAAAACCATGACTATAAGCATGAGAATCCATGAATACGGCATAACAATGAATAACAGTATGCATGAAGCGACAAGTAATAACTACAATGTCTAATATGGCATATAAGGGAAGTACACTAATATCATGTCAAAACTACTAGCTAACAAGCTAAGTCAAGCAAATATATCATCTAAAGTGTACGTGACATGGCAATTACCGATGAAGATGTGTGTGAACCGGCAAGTAGGTGTACGTGGTATATATGCATCATCGGTAATGGTGCTGGTGTCCTAACAGCATTGTATCAATAATGGAATATGCAGCAAAATAAGTATGCGAGGCAGAGCGAACAACAATAATGTGCGGGAGCTGAAACTAGACACAACGATAACTAATCTGCATTAATCTAATATAAGTCCTACAAATTGGTGCCTTTTGAAATAACACGAATCATGGGTTTTTGAAAATAGAGGCTACGGTGTTTTTATGAAAAGATACGTCTTTTGAAATATCCATAAGATCCCTTGGGCTGTCTTTTAAAATACCCACGATTCATTAGTTTTGAAATAGGTAGGGTCTAATCTAATCTAACAACTACGCTAAACTATACGGCTGAACTAACAAGCTGAACTACAGGTAAGGAAACCGCCTATCATCTGAGTCGATACATATACATACCTGTATATGTACAGTCGGTGATCCCGCCTCAATAATATCATATCCATAACCAGACATCCCAAGTCAAGAGTGCGGATCAATCATCAATATAGCTCGTACGTAAATCCGTCGTACGGCATCCCAAATCTAGGTACGGGTCAATATCACATTCATCATACTATTCACCTGGTATCCTCTTTATCAATTATCATGATCGGGGTACTGATCTACATCTAGTACAATACTGATACCGCCAAGTATGCATGCAGGTGTAAGAATCACTACGCCAAAAGACCCGCTAAAACATCATGTCGTATATCAATACGAACCAAATCACATCACCGATCTCCTGGCCTCAAGCCCAATCTCATCGACTCATCTCAAATTCCAAATACTATTCTCAAATCCGTATGTGAACACATAGTCCTATACCCATGTGAACCCATAACTATAAAGAATCCCATGAGCACATATCAATAGGAATGTATGCAAGTATGTATGTGTGTATGTGTAGTGCAACACTACCCTAGGGTTCGCAACACTAAAGAAATCCAACACACCAATATCCATCCTAAGCATCGTTATTAATCCCAAATAACATATAATAATTGTTGGTGTGTATACGCATCCGTATACACCACCACGGACTGCGGGGGTGCTATACGCTATCCACCCGACTTCTCCCCATGGATATAAATCTACTCACCTGGTCCTCGCCCGTCGGTGCCGACGTCGCCACGCGCTTGCTTGTCATCTCGAAGTCCGCATGGGGTACCTACATATCATAACGCACCGTATCGCATTAAAACTAAATTCGAAATCGAAACGGCATACGAAAATCAAATCGGCACGCGTATCACGCATAGGTCCAAACCTATCGCCTACGCATGCAAGAATAGTCAAACCAACCCTTGATGTCGATGTACAAACGTCAAACCATCGAGAAAAATCCAATCACACTCATTTGCACATTCACGAACACTAATTTTAATATAAACTAGGTTAAAACTCATAAAAACCCCAATTTCACTTAAAAAGTCATTTTTCCGAAAATCTAGCAAGCACAATTCGCCGTTTTTGTACAAAACATGATGTTTAAATGAATTTAGTGGCCAATATACTTATTAAATATCTTAAACAAGTCATATAAACAATTTCTGGAATTTAATCTCATTAAATTCCAAAAACCCTAATATTCTAGTTTACAAAATACTTAAATTTTAACAATTTCAAAGCAAAAATGCAAAAACTACAATCTAGCTTAGATTTGCATGATCCAAAGTATTAAACTACACTTAATAAAGTTAATGAAGCCATGAAAAATCTAATTAGATTTTTAGTCTAACATTTGCAATAATTTCCAAAAACCTAGTTAGCAAATTAGCAAATTAACACAATTTTTAAACTAACCATTAGCACAAGCTACTAATCTTGTATTAACATGACAAAAAGCCTAAATATAACACACAACCATACACCAATTTTATAAAAACCCTAACTTGCATTCAAATTCATAACTTGAATTCCAAAACTTGCAACTTAAGCCTAATTAACACTTAAGTAGTTTAGCTTAAGAAATTAGTAACAAATTAAGCAAAAATGTTTTAGAATTATACCCAAAAACATTTGAAGATCCACAAGCATCCATGGTCTCTCAAAATGCTCTCTTTTCATAAAGATCCATGCTATACGGGCTAAGCTAAAATGGGTAGGAGTCGGATTTGGGTTTTGGGATTTTTTTTGATGGATTTGAGGCAATTTTTGATGAAGTTTGAAGAGAAAAGAGAAGGGAAATGGGGAGGGGGGCTGTTGCTGCTGTAGGAGGGTGGGGGGCTGCTGGAATGGGAGTGGGAGAGGAGAGAGAGGGAGGTAGAGAAAGTGGGGGAAGAAGTCAAAGTCAATTCAAGGTCAAAGGTCCACCTCATTTCTCCATTTTCTTTTCTTTTCTTTTCTTTCATTTCTTTCCTTTGAAATTCAAGTGGGGAAAATAAAATGGGGGCTGCTGAATTCTTCAAGGGGAGAAGTGAATGGGGGTGTGTGGGTGTGGGTACGGGTGTGGGGTGATGAAAAATGATAAATACAATGCCCCAAACATCCATTTACGCTTAAAAAAAGCCTTTTTTCTTCAATAATTTCTAAACCGTTTTGGCAAATGATTTCGTTCCAAAAACCACATGATAAAATTTTATTTAATGTTTTATGATGCACAAAATTAGTTTCAACTCATTCCAATTTGTAATTTTTCCTAATTAAATGTATTAGTGACGGCTTAAAATAATAATAAAATAATATTTTTTTCAGAAAATTTTAAATTTCACCAGCGGCTCAATAAACACCAAATAATAGCAATTTCATTGCTAGAATATGTATATTTAATTTTTATAATAAGATATTTGTATTTTGACTTTTTACAGAAAACCCCCTTATTTTACCGTTTTTTCGAAATTTCACCGAAACGATTTTCAAAACGTTACACGTATTCTGGTTCTCTACTTCTCGCTTATATTCTATGAATATCTCAAAAGGTTCGGACTTGTGTTTCAACAGGAACATATGTCTGAATCTTGAGAGATTATCAGAGAATGTAATGAAGTACTAAGAACCGGTATTGGCATGTGTAGACAGGGGACCTACATACATCAACATGTATCATCCCAAGAGTTCACTAACTCTTTCTCTGTTTCCAGTAAACGGAGCTATGGTCATCTTATCTTTGTGACATGACTGGCGAGTTTCACAAGATGTAAATTCAAACTGATTTAAATATGCATCTATATGTAACTCTAGCTAGTCAGGTCACATTGATCTGACCTAGTCTACAATGCCTCAAGAAGAATTCGTTCATTTCTGAACTCTTCCTCTTGTGTGTGATCCGTATACTAAGAACTGTAGTTTGATTTAGAACATTAATGCTTTTAGATAACGTGCCTGAACCGATCAACCTTTGATATAGGAAATGTTCAAAACATTATCCAACGATACAAAATTTTATCATTTCTTTACTAATAAAGAGACTGATATGATTTTGTATATCAGGTTCGGTATCTAATAACATTTGTTCAGAATCAATGTATTGGTAATACAGGGTGACAGTGACCAACAGACTTGGCTGCAACTCTTGCCCCGTTTTCTGCCTCATGAAACTTATCACCCGTTCTCAGTTCTCTACCTTTCTGTAGCCCTATGTAACAGATTACATATCTGGGATCCTGATCTGGTATCACATACCCAGGACGTAGAGGATACAGAGAAACAGTTCTTTGTAATGAACACACCCGAAGATGATGCATCATATGCACTTTCTTCGTTTGGGCGGCACGGGAAATCTGGTATTCCCCAATTTCCTGCTCTGTCTTATAACAATTATAAGTTGGAGCGGGACCAACGTTCCCCAGCTCAGTATAACAAGCGGGTTCAGTCAATATTCCGTATTATTATCTTGATTAAGGCGTGATATAGTCGCTACCTGGAGAGAGAGAGAAGAAAACACTCAGCGTGCGCTCTGTCAAGAATAGATTGGTTATTATTTTATCTAATCAGGATGGCTCCCACTGCTTTTTATCAAATCTTCCTTCAAACCCTAAAAGGAAAGACTAGCCGGGATTAATTACACACTACAAGTTCGCCAATCTTTCAGCCAGGCCAGTGTCGGTACTTTGAGGGAGGTCCCCCGTGCTTTCGCACGAACCTAATTAATGTAAACCTCGTTTTCCCAGAGGCGTAACCTCGTTAACACCTTTCTAGACACCTACTTGATCGGCTAATTGTAATGTATAAAACTCTCCCAGGAGTAACTCTTACTCGCAGCGGGTATCGGGATCCAACTATCTCATAGAAGGTATGCAATCTCATTGCAAATTTCAACACTTGAAATTCCCGATAATATTTTGCCCCAAGCGATCTATGACCTTGACTGAGTCAACAAATCATAGACCACAAATAAAGTTCAACCCGTCATTTCTCGATTGAATTAAACCCACCCGCACGACCCTTGACTGAGTCAACAAGGCCGCACGACTACCCTAATCCAATCGCATCATATGCTTTGCAGATAAACAATAATCAGTTACCGCACACTACGCCTTGACTGAGTCAACAAACGCAGCACGAATACTAACTATTACCTATCTGAAATGACGGAGGGCTACGACAGGTTTTTAAGAAAACCTTTTGCGTAATGAACTTTATATCATTGTAGGATCAAATGAATTTAAAATGGAGTGCTTTTGAGGCTTTTCTAGTTTTGCTAAAGGAGTCACTCCCGGTGAAGGGATCGTCGGTCCTTTCCTCGTCGAATGAGGTGCGGGATATATCATATATATCACTGTGCAAAGCAAAAACTCTTAAAAGCAATTAAAAGACAAACCGAGTGTGTAGCATCTGCCAGTTATTGCTAAAGAAGTCACTCCCGGTGAAGGGATCTCGGTCCTTTCCTCATCGAATAAGGTGCAGGATATATCGTATATACCGCTGTGCAAAGCAAGAACTGTAGCTACCTGTTTTATTTTGAAATTCAATTCTACAACATCTTAGGTTTCTTTTATTTCATTAATCTCATTAATGAAGTCCCATCATTCAAGTACCTAAACATCACAGATAAATACGACGTACACTTATGCCATCCGCATTCGCCTCGATGTCCCCTCGTGCACCGTTAGGTTAGGTAACTAACGGCAGAGCGGGGCAGGGCTAGCGCGGGTGTAAAACATAAGTAACGTCTATATAATATATCATATATACTATATAAAGTATCTATCACAGAACATCACATGATCACATCACAGATATCGCAGCAGAAGAAACATATGAAATATTGGATATACTCGGACGTCCGTGTTTTCAATACGAGCCAGTATAAAACACGGATTCCACGGTCGTGATGAATAGCCAAACCCACACTCCTAGACCCCTACGAGAGCGGCAAGCAACCCTACCAATTCTAGAGTTAGGAGACCCGGACTCGACTCCTCGAGTTGGTCTGCCACTGGACTCCAGAACCCGGTTACTTATGCCCTTCTCCTTGGGTCTATCCTAGTGCGGAAAAGTAAATAATATACAAAGGGTGACAACTTCCGCAACCTGGAAGTGCCCCAATAAAAGAATATTACATACAAGTTTATACATGAATGAAAATGAAAAACACTCATCTCACATAAAAACCCCCGGCTATTCAAACACGACGATCCAATATAACATATCCAGCAACACATAACATCACATGTCATCAACGTAAGTAAATATGCGCATCCCTATTGTCGTTGATATATAGCAACGAAACCGGCGATATCACATATTACACTTACGGTCACAGAAAAGAAAGTATAAAACTACAACAGTTGGAATCCGCAACCACCTCAGACATCGCATGCCTGACCAAATGAATTCCTTAAACATCGCATGCCTAACAGATATAAATCCCGCATTTTAGTCTCATTGTCGAAAACTCTTTTCAATATCAAATGAAACTAAACCGCTAGATTTATATCATTCATTCAGTTATCACATAACTGTTTGTGAATTCCAATTATTGTATCCCATTCCAGATAAATAGAATATATTAAACTTTCCGATCGAACATTCGAACACCCAAGTTTTCCCGAAACCATCCAACACATGAAATAGGTTCAAAGACATTCGTTTCATGCCTCAGTACCAACGGTCCAGCCGTAGAAGGGTCAAGCCAACGCCTCACATGTGGCACGCCGTATTGCCCCAAACCCGAAGGTTCAAAGGGCAGTTCAAGACGGTCACATAATCGAGTTAAGGTTTGTTGTCTTCTAGAGGGACCATCGCGTTACTTGCACTACTCAGAACGTCCTTAAACCACACAATAATCCAACACTTGGATATTTTTGGCAGGGGAAAGATTGGGTATTTATATCCGGTCGAACTTTTTAACATATTCAAAAAATTATCCGGAAAACACTTAGACAAAGTTCGATAATCCGATCGAATCGTCGATTCCCTATACAACCCCAGAATACTCAACTCTGGAGTCAAATTAAAATTCCCAGAAAACTCAGAACAATTAATCAGGAATTACTGTGCAAAAACCAAGGGCTGACGTCACTATTTAGCCGCGGAACCGCCGCAGAAGCCTAGCTTCTGCCGCGGTTCCGCCGCACTTTGTACTGTTCACTGGAAACGTTTTGCACAGTAATTCTTAGATTTTATTGCTGAATTTTTAAAGCATTTTTAATTGACAAAAAACCACAAATTTGAAAAATTTCCAGAGAGCTATTTTGGGGTTGGGTTTTCGGTTCGTCCGGGTTTCAAACTCCGTCTAGACTTTGCCTAAGGCTCTAGCTTGGCTCTGATACCACTGTAGGGTTCCTAGGCACCCTAAGGAGGTCTCACAAGGCATCAACCATGCCAATTTCAAAAATTACGGTGCCGAGAAACCCTAGTGTACGGATCGTTGGCTAGATTTCTGGGCGAAAAGTAAACTAGTTAACACTTAACTATAAGAATACGGAAATACAACCTTTGTAGATCCGGTGCTCCACCTCCACGGCTCCGCAATGAAGTCATCTCCGCTGTCCAAATCAAAATCCGGGCTCTAGCGTCGGCTTCATCGGAGAAAGAGCGGGCAAGGTCGTCGGCTTCGTGCCGAAGATGATCTACGTCGAGGCATCGCTAGATCAAGCTCCAACTTCACCAAGTGATGAAACTTGTGAAGAAAACACACTCTACTACTTGGCAAGAGGTAGAGGATGAAGAAATAGGAAGTTGGTTCACTTTAGAATTGGATTTCTCACTCATTTCATCAATCCACCATTGATGAAGTCAAGGTTTCTTCTTTGAAGAAGATGAAGAAGAAGAAGAAAGTCTTATGATAAGTTAATTAAAAAAAGAAAAGAATAATCAATCCTTATCATAACATGACCATAGTTAAGTGTAGAGAACTAATCATGGTTCAATGCAATGGTTAGGGTTAAGCTAAAAACAAAATGGTCACATGGTCAAAAGTTGCATGAAGCTTGAAGAAGCTTCTAAGAAAGCAACCATTTGTTTTCTTTTCTCATTCTTTTCATCCAAAAAGAAATAGATAAAAGAATGAATAAATAAATAAAACCCTAACCATTTACTTAACCAAAGATTAATTCTTTACACTTAACCAAACTAGCATGTATCATCAAACATGATACAAACAAGTGCACAAAAGTATATCGCATATACAATGCGCACATCCGAGTGAGAAAATCCATCTTAAGTGAACCGATACTAGTTAATGCAAAGTAATATATCAAATATATAATTATGCATTAAATCATTAAATCAACACTTGATTTAACGATCCAGTCATATCGCATATAACCGACTAATATCCAATGTATCGGCTTATCGAATCAACCCTCGATTCGATAACTAGGTTATATCGCATATAACCAATCGATACATTCATCGCGAGAATAGAATACGGTATCACATACACGCATTATTCTCGGTCCCGCACATATCTCATATGCGCTCCTATTTCGTTTTGCTTGAGCCAGGAAACCTCTGTGTAGGACTCTAAAGACTCGTCAATACGCCGGCAGCAGGTGATGATCATATCAAACACCCACAAGCCGCAAGCGGTCTGCTAAACGTAACGGCCACCCGGGTATTGAGCGATCAGAAGATCGACGAGCAAGCCCGCTCACACTCCTATGAATCCAACCAGTAACACTACCGTACAGTCCGGTCTGATCGTCTGATATGTCGCATATCTCGCCTAGGGGTGGTAAACGTCAGACCCCAATAGCTCAATAAGTCGTGTCGATATAAGGTCTATAACAATTCGAGAAACTACTGGTAACACTTACCAGTAAATCTCAGCAACCCTGGCCAGGGATTTCCGGTTATAGCCAATCGAACACAGCGCAACATCAACTCCCTATACCGGGAGAGACGAATCACCTCCTATCGCTCATTGCCTCCATGTGACTCGGGACTGTACCCAAAAACCACCGTTTTGCACGCCCTCTTGGACGTGGTAAGATGGAAATCAAAGCACAGTGGGAACCACACGAGACTCTATGACGATCTCGGGTCAACAGACTACTCTGTACCAGTGTCACCAGAGAACTGCCATCTGACGTAAGTATAATACCATCTGGGAGTTCTCGGCGAGTCCGTCCAGTGTACCCAGTCTCTACTGAGCACCCGTATATCATCTCTGATGTCAAACACCAATGGATATGAGATCATCCATCGCCCATCTGTATGGGTCGAGAAGGTATACGCTAGTCTACTCTGGTATATCGATGCCCCGTCTCGATACACCCACGACTAGGGACTTTCAAGGATGTACTTATGGACTACCATGTCCCCACTAGTATGATCCGCATCATAGTCTAGGTAGTCAAGTACAGATCCTAAGGGCTTTACCAACATGTAACAGAGAGACAATCAGTATACACGTTAAGGTAAAGTTCAACCAGATAGCATACTATCAAGTCGAGCAAGAAAGTCCTCCCTATATATGTCCCAGCATCCACTACAATATACATCCTATGTACAGTAATGGCCTCTAGGGCATACATATAACTAACAACCGCTTGCGGCTTGGGGGTGCTTGGTATGATCATCACCCACTGCCGGCGTATTGACAAGTCTTAGAGTCCCACAAAGGAGTTACCTAGTCCAGGCGAAACGTTGTGGTGCGCGTATGCGATATGCGCATGGACCCGATTAAAATGCGCGTATAGGATACCGTATATTGACCGGGCGGCTTGCTTTTGGTGGGGTCATATGTGATATGGCCGGATTGATAAATCAAGTGTTGATTTATCATTTAACTATTAGTTTTCTCACTTGAAACCTTTTCTTGTACATGATGGATGTATGCATGCATGTATGTTTTCTTTCTTTTAGTTTCATGCACATATGGATGTGCATACATACATACATGCATACATCATATATCATGGTTGCTTATACAAAGAAAATGGTGGCAATATAAGACTCACACCATGAGTTTTTAATATGGATTATTATTGTATTTATACTAAAACAAAACGGAAAGAAAAAGGGTTAATTATTGGATTGTTTCTACATTCTTCTTCATCTTACCATGCTCACCCACTATTTAACCCTTGGTTATTTTTCCTTAGGTGTTTTAAAACTATGATACAATAATATCTTTATATTCTAACCATGGTTTGAGATGAGAAGAAATAAATATATATAGATATATTTTCATTTCTTTTCATAAGTTAATCTTTTCTCTTCTTCTAAAAGAAAAGCCATCATCTTCTTCCTCCTTCTTCCTTTGCTCTCTAGTTTTTTATAGTGAGCAAAACACACATCAAGAAAGGTTTTTGAAGTGAGAAGTAGAACCACAACATCATTCTACACAAGTCTAGCCCACCTGTTTAGAGTGTTATCTTCTTTTCTTCTCTTGGAAAGTGAAGTCGATAGCTTGGACGAAAGAGCTTCGGGTGGATCGTCGTGGATACTAGAAGACTTCAAGGGAACCTTCCTCCAACACCCAAGAGGCCAAAGAGTCTAGCGAAGGGAGCTACAAAGGTTGTTGTTGGGGTAAAAATTTACACCCCGGTTGACCAAGTCAATATCAAAGTCAACCCCAAGCCAGGTGGGCCCAAGCCCAGGTCAAGCGGGCCCATACCCAAGTCGAGCCCGCAGCCAGCCTCCCCATGCCAACAACAAAATCATGTAATAAATAATTTTTATGTAATTGTTTATGCGTGAATGTAAACAAAATGGGCACAAAGCCAATATTTTGTATGCCCATGGCTTATGTGCAAAAAATGAAATGGCACATGAGCCATGGGATGACTAAAATGCCATTTTTGTAAAGCCCAAGGGGCTATATGTAAATATGTAAGCCTATATAAGGCAACATGATGAATAAAAAAAAGACTTTTCATTCCTCCTAAAACTAGGGTTCTTTGTGCCTCCTGCTCCTTCTCCAAGGTTCTAAACCTTCTCATTTCTTTTGAATTAAATCAAGAGTTTTGCTCTTTCTTTTCAAAAACTAAGTAGTTTTCCAACACAAAACCCGCAAAGGGGAACTCAGATCTCCCATCAGATCTCAAAAAGGAGAGATTTTGAGATCTCACATCTCTTGATCTTCAAGATCCGGCCAAACAACAGGAGGAAGAAGAAGAACCCCCCTTCATCATCTTCAGAACATCCTAAGAGTTTAACTCCAAACATATATACATAATAAATATTTCCTTTCTGAAGTATAGCTTCTGTTTCTTAGGATAAAAGCCTCTTTCTCTCACCGGCGCTCAAGCGCAGAGCGCCCGCGTGCCGACACGTGGCGCGCTTGCGCTCCAGTGCTCAGCGCTCGAGCGCAAAGCGCCCACGTGCCGACACGTGGCGCGCTTGCGCTCAAGCGCAAGCGCTCGAGCGCAAGTCGCCTCGGTGTCGACACATGGCGCGCTTGCGCTCGAGCGCAAGTAGCCCCCGTGCCGACACGTGGCGCGCTTGTGCTCCAGTCGCCCCGGTGCCGACACGTGGCGCGCTTGCGCTCCAGCGCAAGCGCTCCAGCGCAAGTCGCCCCGGTGCCGACACGTGGCGCGCTTGCGCTCAAGGGCCCAACGCTCAAGCGCAGAGCGCCCACGTGCCGACACGTGGCACTCTAGCGTCTGCGCGCACAGCATCTAGGCGTACAGCGCCCAAGGTGTTGCCCCACGCATCCTTTGGATGGCTTTTCCCCTTTTTATATATGTACATATATATATATATATACATATGTATACATATTAACACACACATATACTCCACGACACTGTCCCTGTTAGAAAAAAATTCTAACGGGGCGCTGCCCCGCACCCCGCAAGGGGACTGCGAGCCCTCTTGACCCCCAGCCTGCTATCCGGGTAGCGGGACCCCCGTAAAAAACTCTGCGTGGCTCCCGACATATCCAAACCCCCCTTTCAAAACATAACACACGTACACTGCACATTGAGTTCGCATGACCGGTTTAACCCGTGAATCAGAGGTTCCCTCGCCCCAAAGGCGAGGGGTAATTAACGGCAGCTTAGTCCGTGGCTGCCGGAGATTCGGATCCCTACAATCATTAAACCCCGGCCTATCCTGGGCAGGGGGAATCTGTAGTATACGCCTGACAAGCGCGCGCGTATTCCCATCTCAATGGGGTAACGAAAAACACCCTACAGATTCTGGCACGCCCGGTGGGACAAATCTCTCCTCCCATATTTCGGGTTAAGCGTTCATGCGAACTCAATCAATATACATACCTATATTTATACTAAAAATAATGCTTTTTCGTGCAGATTTTCAAGCAATCACCTTCCGACGATGTCTTCGATGATGAACTCAGCTCCCGTCTCCTACACGATGAGGATAGACTCTAAGACGGTCCTTCCGGCCAGTCTCGGGCGACAATGGGAGGAGCCGCTGCTACCATTCCGCTCTATTATGTTCATGCCAGTTGGCTCCATCCCAGTTCCTCAAGCCCCGGTGGCAGACAAACCGGTCTTGAAAGGCAGGAGACCAAATGTGGTGATCTCAAGGGCGCCCCAACCCAAACGCAAGTCGGTATCTGAATGACTTTCCTTAGCCCCAGCTGGGGGGCAAGGCCATCAACACCAACAAAGCTACAACGCGTCCCGAGCAAGCTCAAGCGGTGCCCCTGACAAATGCTCGATCGGGTGTCTTCTCTAAGCTCCCCGTTGATCAACTCACAATGGTTTCCCGGGTAGCGGCTGCCCTCCAAGCCTTTAAAATCGAGAAGCTGAGGGAGAAAAGGCTCAGATATAGAGCCAACAAAAGGGCTAGGGCTCTGGCCATGTTAAAATTTATGAATTTCCAAAGCCCGGACCGCTCTGTGAAACCAGCTGCAGCAATGAAAGAATGGCTGAATGTGTTATCCACACTGTCTACATGGCCGGACATGAAGAAACGAACCCTCCTCTTCTTCACAGCCATGGTGATGATATGGTTGACGCTACCCAGTATCGGCTCAATCTAAATGATGAAGAGCCCGCTCAGGCCGATAAGCCAGAGGAGCCCGTAGTTCCTACGGAATTGAGCTCAGGCAATAAAGATTAACCGGTTGTTGTAGCCGGAACTACAGAACAAGCATTATTCCAATGGCTTCAAAGGCAACTTCAGGAAAGGGATGAGAAGATGGCTGAGGTCTATTCCAAAGTCGACGAGCTGGCAAACGTCGTGGCAAATCTCGCGACCCAAGTCGCCCGATTGCAATTACAGCAGTATCAAATTTTGGCTCATGAGCCAGGGATTGATACTCGGGGGCAGCCAACTGATATCCCTTTCAACCTAAAAGCGGAGCGCCTTCGCGAAAAACGGCCGCAATCAGCCTCCAGTCCCTCCGATACATACGCCGGGGGGGAGGGAATCGCCTCTGAAAGAGAAGCTAGAAAAGGTCTATTCCTTCAAGAGAGAAAAGGTCCACAAGATATTCAGGGACGCCCTAAGAAACGGTCTATAACTTCCAGAATCAAAGAGACCGCAAGAAGCGAATATGGCCGACGACCCAGAATATTGCCCCTATCACAGGGTGATAGGTCATGTCATTGAGAACTGCTTCGTCTTCAAAGATGGGGTCGAAAGGCAATACAAGACGGGAGAGATAGAACTGTCTAAAGGCGCGTTAGCAAACAGTCAAGCTGCGACCACCGATTTCATGCAAATGGAGACCGGAGCCTTTCGGGAATTTAATCCTCCCAGACATGTGCCTCGAGGACCAGCATCAGTAAAGGCACCTACTCCAATGGAGAGAAAGAACAAGGTATACTCCTTCAGGAGGGATGAGGTTCGCAAAATATTCATGGACGCCTTGAACAACGGTCTGCAACTGCCTGTTCTAAATAGGCCACAGGAAATGAACATGACCGGCAATCCCATATACTGCCCCTATCATAGGGTGATAGGTCATACCATCAAAGACTGCTATATTTTCAAAGATTGGGCAAAGGACCAATATAAACTTGGAAAAACCTCACAATCCTCGGATGTATCGGCAAGCCACAGAGCTAGGTCATCAACACAGCTCCGCCAAGATCAAAGTTCAAAGAGCTGGGATAAGCAAAAAGGACCACCACATCATTAAACTGGGAACAATAGACCATCAAGTCTTTAAACTGGGAATAATCGACCTCTAAGTCGTTAAACTGGGAATGTAAAAAAATATACATGTACGTAAATAAACAAAAAATGTGTAAATAAAAGAAAAATAAAGAAAAGCCGAAATGATGGGGCAACTCGCAATAAAAATCAGCGAGTAAAATAAAGATGAAAATAAAGCCGAAATGGTGGGGCAACCGCGAATAAAAGCCGAAATCATAGGGCAATCGCGATCTTCGCGATAAGAAAAGCTGAAAGGATAGAGCAATCGGGGTAAAACAAAAACAAAAAGAAACACAAACAAAAATCCAATTTTTCAAAATTCCCTTGGCCCTATGGTTAGTCCCCAAGTTGACTACCGTATACAATCCACGGGCTCAAATAATTCTCATCATACCTATGATAGACCTCTAAGTCTTTAAACTGGAGACAGATGACCTCCAAGTCGTTAAACTGGAAACAGATGACCACCACGTCGTTAAACTGGAAACAGATGACCACCACGTCGTTAAACTGGAAACAGATGACCTCTAAGTCGTTAAACTGGAAACAGTCGACCTCTAAGTCATTAAACTGGGAACGAGGGAAATCCACTAATGTGTCCTCACGATACATGAGGAGAACAAACCCTTGTGGGATCCTTACGAGTCACAAAGGAAAAACACACTTAGGAGTCCTCACGACTCCTAAGGAGAAAATACACCTGCGGTATCCTTACGACTCGCAGGGAGAAAATGCTTTTATGGGACCCTCACGCCCCATAAACTTAAAAAGTCTTAGGTGACAGGGATCTAAACCTGTCTCCTAAGCCATCGCTTCCCAACCCCCAAGTGGCGAATGGTGAGTCACTCCTGGTACCATATTCCAGTGCAGCGATGCAGACGCCAACCAAATCCCAAATCCCAAATCCCATACCCTGATGGCGAATGATGAGTCGCTCCTGGTGCCACATTCCAGTGCAGCGATGCAGATGCCAACAAGGTCCTGAAATTTTTTCCGGCCCTACGGTCTGGATCATACATCCTACAAAACGTATACAATCCACGGGCGTAAGACAATCCCGATCCCTCCAACAAGAAAAAAAAAGGTATGTTCATAAGCAAAATGGGCACGGATGAAAACCCGAAAGGGCTCCGTGAGTAAAAACAGCAGAACTGCCGGCGAGTTTGTGAAAACCCGAAAGGGCGCAAACTCGTAAAAGAAGAAAAAGAAATGAAATGCACTCGCAAAGTCCTCTCGACTTTGTGAGGAGAAAATTCGCGCGTGAGATCCTTACGACTCACAAAGGAGAAACACACTTAGGAGTCCCCATGACTCCTAAGGAGAAAATACACCTACGGGATCCTTACGACCCATAGGGAGAAAATGCTTTGTGAGACCCTTACGGCTCACAAAATGGAAAAGCCTTAGGTGACAGGGATCTAAACCTGTCTCCTAAGCCACCAATTCCCAAATCCTCTCGAGGCACATGATGAGTTGCTCCTGGCATTATTCCAGTGCAGCAATGCAGATGCCAAAAACAAAACCAATTCCAAAATCCTCCCGGGGCAAATGATGAGTTGCTCCTGGCATTATTCTAATGCAGCAATGCAGATGCCAAACAAAAAACCAAATCCAAATCATCCTAGGGCACATGATGAGTTGCTCCTAGCATCATTCCAGTGCAGCAATGCAGATGCCAAACAAAACCAATTCCCAAATCCTCCCAGGGCAAATGATGAGTTGCTCCTGGCATTATTCCAGTGCAGCAATGCAGATGCCAAAACAAAACCAATTCCCAAATCCTCCCGGAGCAAATGATGAGTTGCTCCTAGCATTATTCCAGTGCAGCAATGCAGATGCCAAACAAAAAACCAAATCCGAATCCTCCCGGGGCACATGATGAGTTGCTCCTGGCATTATTCCAGTGCAGCAATGCAGATGCCGACAGAAAACTAACTCCCAAATCCTCTCGGGGCACATGATGAGTTGCTCCTGGCATTATTCCAGTGCAGCAATGCAGATTCCAAAACAAAACCAATTCCCAAATCCTCCCGGGGCAAATGATGAGTTGCCCCTGGCATTATTCCAGTGCAGCAATGCAGATGCCAAAACAAAACCAATTCCCAAATCCTCCCGGAGCAAATGATGAGTTGCTCCTGGCATTATTCCAGTGCAGCAATGCAGATGCCAAACAAAAAACCAAATCCAAATCCTCCCGAGGCACATGATGAGTTGCTCCTGGTATTATTCTAGTGCAGCAATGCAGATGCCGACAGAAAACCGATTCACAAATCCTCTCAAGACAGATGATGATTTGCTCCTGGTACCATATTCCAGTGTAGCGATGCTGATGTCAACCCAAATCAAATCAAACCAACAACCTCTATGGCGGAATCATGCTCCGCCCCAGAATTTATCCCGTGTCGAAATCATGCTTCGCCTCGGGATATCTACCTTCCCTGCCGGAATTATGCTCCGCCTCGGAATCAAGTCAACCCGACACTCCACACCGGGGAAAAGTCGATCAGTGACACTCCGTGCCGGGGAAAAGTCAACCCGCGACACTCTGCGCCGGGGAAAAGTCGATCAGCGACACTCCGTGCCGGGGAAAAGTCAACCCGCGACACTCCGCGCCGGGGAAAAGTCGATCAGCGACACTCCGTGCCGAGGAAAAGTCAACCCGACACTCCGCGTTGGGGAAAACTCGATCAGCGACACTCCGTGCCGGGGAAAAATCAACCCGCAACACTCCGCGCCAGGGAAAAGTCCATCAGTGACACTCTGTGCCGGGGAAAAGTCAACCCGACACTCCGCGCCGGGGAAAAGTCGATCAGCGACACTCCGCGCCGGGGAAAAGTCGATCAGCGACACTCCGTGCCGGGGAAAGGTCGATCAGCGACACTCCGTGCCGGGGAAAAGTTAACTCATGACACTCCGCGCCGGGGAAAAGTCGATCAGCGACACTCCGTGCCGGGGAAAAGTCAACCCGTAACACTCCGCGCCGGGGAAAGTCGATCAGCGACACTCCGTGCCGGGGAAAAGTCAACCAGCGACACTCCGCGCCGGGGAAAAGTCGACCAGCGACACTCCGCGCCGGGGAAAAGTCAACCAGCGACACTCCGCGTTGGGGAAAAGTCAATCAGCGACACTCCGTGCCGGGGAAAAGTGAACCCGTGATACTCCGCGCCGGGGAAAAGTCCATCAGCGACACTCCGTGCCGGGGAAAAGTCAACCCGACACTCTGCGCCGCGGAAAAGTCGATCAGCGACACTCCGCGCCGGGGAAAAGTCGATCAGCGACACTCCGTGCCGGGGAAAAGTCCACCCGACACTCCTTACCGGGGAAAAGTCGATCAGCGACACTCCGTGCCGGGGAAAAATCAGCGACACACCGTGCCGGGGAAAAGTCAACCTGACACTCCGCGCCAGGGAAAAGTCGATCAACGACACTCCGTGCCAGGGAAAAGTCAACCCGTGACACTCCGCGGCGGGGAAAAGTCGATCAGCGAAACTCTGTGCCATGGAAAAGTCAACCAGCGACACTCCGCGCCGGGGAGAAGTTGATCAGCGACACTCCGTGTCGGGGAAAAGTCAACCAGCGAAACTCCGCGCCGGGGAAAAGTCGATCAGCGACACTCCGTGCCGGGGAAAAGTCAACCCGACACTCCGCACCGGGGAAAAGTCGATCAGCGACACTCCGTGCCGGGGAAAAGTCAACCAGCGACACTCCGCGCCGGGGGAAAGTCGATCAGCGACACTCCGTGCCGGGGAAAAGTCAACCCGTGACACTCCGCGCCGGGGAAAAGTCGATCAACGACACTCCGTGCCGGGGAAAAGTCAAACAACGACACTCCGTGCCTGGAAAACGTCAAGCAGACACTCCGTGCCGGGGACACGTCAACTAGCGACACTCTGCATCGGGGAAACGTCCAACACAGACACTCCGCATCAGGGAAATGTCCATCAGCGACACTCCATGCCGGGGAAACGTCAAGCAGACACTTCGTGCCGGGGACACGTCAACCAGCGACACTCCGCGCTGGGGAAAAGTCGATCAGCGACACTCCGTGCCGGGGAAACGTCAAGCAGACACTCCGCCTCGGGGAAACATCAAGCAGACACTCCGTTCCGGGGGCACATCGACAACAGACACTCTGTAACGGGGAAACGTCAAGCAGACACTCCGTCTCAGAGACGCGTCAAGCGTTGACCGTCCATGTCGCAAAAAGGGCAGTGCAGGCTTCCAACAAAGCAGGAACCAGATCACTCCGGGCCAGGGAAACGTCTACCACGGACACTCCGTCTCGGAGACGCATCAAGCGCCGACCGTCGATGTCGTAAAAAGGGCAGTGCATCCCAAAAAGTGGGAACCAAAGCACGTCGCCTCCATGCAAAAGAAGATCCATCAATTTCATGCACACGACCCACATATGCTGTATGCATTTATTGATGGGGGGCAACTTGTTGGGGTAAAAATTTACACCCCGTTGACCAAGTCAAAATCAAAGTCAACCCCAAGCCAGGTGGGCCCAAGCCCAGGTCAAGCGGGCCCATGCCCAAGTCGAGCCCGCAGCCAGCCTCCCCATGCCAACAACAAAATCATGTAATAAATAATTTTTATGTAATTGTTTATGCATGAATGCAAACAAAATGGGCACAAAGCCAATATTTTGTAAGCCCATGGCTTATGTGCAAAAAATGAAATGGCACATGAGCCATAGGATGGCTAAAACGCCATTTTTGTAAAGCCCAAGGGACTATATGTAAATATGTAAGCCTATATAAGGCAACATGATGAATAAAAAAAAAGACTTTTCATTCCCCCCAAAACTAGGGTTCTTTGTGCCTCCTGCTCCTTCTCCAAGGTTCTAAACCTTCTCATTTCTTTTGAATTAAATCAAGAGTTTTGCTCTTTCTTTTCAAAAACTAAGTAGTTTTCCACCACAAAACCCGCAAAGGGGAACTCAGATCTCCCATCAGATCTCAAAAAGAAGAGATTTTGGATTCTCACATCTCTTGATCTTCAAGATCTGGCCAAACAACAGGAGGAAGAAGAAGAACCCCCCTTCATCATCTTCCAAACATCCTAGGAGTTTAACTCCAAACATATATACATAATAAATATTTCCTTTCTGAAGCATAGCTTCTGTTTCTTAGGCTAAAAGCCTCCTTCTCTCACCGGCGCTCAAGCGCAGAGCGCCCGTGTGTCGACACGTGGCGCGCTTGCGCTCAAGTGCTCAGCACTCGAGCGCAAAGCGCCCACGTGCCGACACGTAGCGCGCTTGCGCTCGAGCGCAAGTCGCCCCGGTGTCGACACGTGGCGCGCTTGAGCGCAAGCGCTCGAGCGCAAGTAGCCCCCGTGCCGACACGTGGCGCGCTTCCGCTCCAGCACAAGCGCTCGAGCGCAAGTCGCCCCCATGCCGACACGTGGCGCGCTTGCGCTCCAACGCAAGCGCTCGAGCGCAAGTCGACCCGGGGCCAACACGTGGCGCGCTTGCGCTCAAGCGCAAGCGCTCGAGCGCAAGTCGCCCCGTGCCGACACGTGGCGCGTTTGCGCTCCAGCGCAAGTCGCCCCCGTGGCCACACGTGGCGTGCTTGCGCTCAAGGGCCCAGCGCTCAAGCGCAGAGCGCCCACATGCCGACACGTGGCACTCTAGCGCCTGAGCGCACAGCACCTAGGCGCACAGCGCTCAAGGTGCTGCCCCACACATCCTTTGGATGTCTTTTCCCCTTTTTATATATATATACATATATATATACATATGTATACATATTTACCACACACATACTCCACGACACTGTCCTTGTTAGAAAAAAAATTCTAACGGGGCGCTGCCCCGCACCCCGCAAGGGGGCTGCTAGCCCCCTTGACCCCCAGCCCGCTATCCGGGTACCGGGACCCCCGTAAAAAACTCTGCGTAGCTCCCGACATATCCAAAGCCCCCTTTCAAAACACAACACACGTACACTGCATATTGAGTTCACATGACCGGTTTAACCCGTGAATCGGAGGTTCCCTCGCCCCAAATGCGAGGGGTAATTAACGGCAGCTTAGTCCGCGGCTGCCGGAGATTCGGATCCCCAAAATCATTAAACCCTGGCCTATCCTGGGCAGGGGGGATCTGTAGTATACGCCTGACAAGCGCGCGCTTATTCCCATCTCAATGGGGTGACGAAAAAACCCTAGTCTTTGTTGCCTTTAATATTTAGAAGCCCTAATTTTCTAGGATCGATCCTTTGTATGCTTGTTTAGCACCTTAAAAAATTTGAACTTTGTGACATGTGATGCTTCCAAACTCTACATAGGGTGCTAGGTAAACTTAACATTGGTATCAGAGCCAACCTAGAACATTAGGCGATATTTTTACGAAGTAAAAATCCCGATCGGATCAAAATACGGCATTTCGGGACCTTCTCTGGTCAATTTTAAAAATCTGTCATTTTTCAGAATTAAAAATACTTAGAAAATACAGCAGGTTAAACTAAGAAACACTGTGAAATTTGAAGCCCTGAACCGTACAAACCGCCGCGGAACAGCGGCAAATCCTTGCTTAGGCCGCGGCTCCGCGGCCGTACAGAGGCTTCATGGCTTCAGTTTTGCACAGTAACTCCTACAACTGCTTATATATTGTTTTAGGTATGTTTAATCTGAATCCAGTACTGTAAATTCTGGAAATGGTTTTAGACTCGACGATTCGATCGGAATTTTCATTTCGTTTCTTTTCCGGGTAAACTAGAAAGTATTGAAGTGTTCGAACGACTATCATTTGCTCACTTTTCACGGGGTTTAAATCTTTTGGAGATACGTGCAAGTTTTGTGGTGGACCCTCTAGAAGACAACAAACCTTAACTCGATTATGTGACTGTCTTGAACTTCCTTTTGAACCTTAAGGTTTGGGGCAGTACGGCGTGCCACATGTGAGGCGTTGGCTTGACCCTTCTACGGCTGGACCGCTACTACTGTGTCACACTCCAGGTTTTTGAACTCTGCTCAAGTGTTGAGCTTTAGTGAATCTTGGGTATTTGATCATTCGTTCGAAAACTTTAATACTGTCTGTTTATCCGGAATGTGATGCAATGTGTGGAATTCATATTACTAGACATGAAATACGAAGTATCTGATACTGCGCATTTGCGATGTCTACAGAGAATGTGGATTCCAGATATTGCAGTTTTACATTTTCTTTTCTGTAGCCGTAAGTGTAGTATATAGTGGTATTGCCGATTGTTGTTGCTATATGTCGACAACAATCGGTGTATGCATACTTACTTACGTTGATGATATGAGATATTATGTGTTGCTGAGATATGATGTGCAGGATTGCCGCGATTGAATAGCCGGGGTTTTTTTTATGTGAGATGAGAGTTTTGCATTTTCATTCATGTAAATTCAAATGTAATGTAATATTCTTTTATTTAGGGCACTTCCGGGTTGAGGTTGTTGCCACCAGTGTTGTATATTATTTACTTTTCCGCATTAGGATGGACCCAAGGAGGGGAGCACTGGTGACCGGGTTCTGGGGTTCAGTGGGAGGCCATCTCGAGGAGTCGAGACCGGGTCTCCTAAACTCCAGAATTGGTAGGGTCGCTTGCCGCGCTCTTAGGGGTCCAGGGTATGGGCATGGCTATTCATCGCGACTGTGGAATCCGTATTTTCTATTCTGGCTAAATACTAAATACGGACGTCCTAGGATATCCCACATTATATCTATGTTTCTGCTGCCTGTGTTCTGTGATATCTGAGACGAATGACATATTATATATATGATATATAATAGACGTTGCTTATGTTTTACACCCGCGCTAGTCCCGTCCCGGTATGCCGTTAGTTAAGTAACCTAACGGTGCATAACGGAACATTGCGGCGAATGCGGATGGCATAAGCGTACGTATTATTTTCGTTTCTTTTCTGTGATTGGCTTAAGGACTTAAATGATGGGATTACATTAATGTGATTAATTTAAAGAAAATAAACCTAAAAAGATGTTGTACTTAGTATTCGTGCTACGTTTAACATTTTAGGAAGTAGAGTACTTAGTATTCGTGCTACGTTTGTTGACTATAGTTAAGGCGTAGTGTACGGTAGCTAAGTGATGCCTTCCTACATTGCATATGATGCAGATTAATTAGGACATTCTTATGACTTTGTTGACCATAGTTAAGGGTCATATGAGTGGGTCTAATTAATCAAGAAATGACGGGTAGAACTTGACTGGTACTTATGATTTGTTGACCTTAGTTATGGTCATAAGTACTAGGGGTAAAAACTACATCGGGAATTTCAATAGTTGAAATTTGCAATGAGATTGCATACTTTCCATGTGATGGTTGGATCCCGATCCCACTGTGGGCAATAGTTGCTCCTAGTAGTGTATTACAGTTTACAATTAGCTAACTCATTAGGTGTCTAGAAAGGTGTTAACGGGGCTCCGCCTCTGGGAAAACGAGGTTTACTCTAATTAGGTCCGTGCGAAAGCACGGGGAACCTCCCTCAAGTACCGACGCTGGCCTGGCTGAACGGTTAGCGAAGTTGTAGACTGTAGTTAATCCTGGCTAGTTTTTCTTTTTAAGGTTTGAAAGAAAAACTCGATAAAAGCAGTGGGAAACATCGATTAGACAAGATAATAATCAATCTGATTTATGCAAGAGCTTTCGCTGAGTGTATTCTTTTCTCTCTCTTAATGGCAGATACCCATGACTGGACTCAAGCTTCTACTAGATAAAAATAAACTGAATGGGACCAATTATAAAGAATGGCTGAGGAATCTGAAAATAGCCTTGACTTATGATAAAGTATCATATGTCCTCACGGCTTCAGCCCCGCCCGTCCCAGGTCCAAAATCCTCAGTTGCGGACATTGAAGTCCGCAAGACATGGGACGCTGACTGTGCCACGGCCAAATGCCTCGCGCTTGTATCGATGGATAACATACATCAAAAGCAGCACGAGGATATGGACATTCACGGTATATTGCTCCATACAAAGGAGTTGTATGGAGAGCAATCCCGCATATTACGATACGAAGCATCAAAGAAATTGTTTCAGATGTGAATGGCCCCTGGCACATCAATAGGAAACCATGTTCTGAAGATGATAGCTCTTATAGAAGAGCTTGAGGACCTTGGATGGACGATGGACAATGAACAATATACGGATATTATTCTGCAGTCTCTCCCCTCCACCTTTGCTCAATTCATAGTGAACTTCAACATGCACGGCATGGAGAAGGAACTCCCTGAACTCCTTAATATGTTAAGGAGTGCAGAGAGCACTATGAAATCAGCAAAAACTCCTGTTATGACTGTTGAACAGTCTTCCTCTTCTCGCCCGAAAGCTAAGGCCAAGGGAAAGAAAAAGAAGAAGCCCACCAATCCTAAGGGTGGAGTTAAAAAGGTGAAGGGAAAGGAAAAGTCCAAAGCTGGAGACTCGGGGAAAGGAGAATGTTTTCATTGCCACAAGACAGGACATTGGAAGCGCAATTGCACGGAGTACTTAAGTCTCAAGACGAAGCATGGGGATGCTTCTGCTTCAGGTGAGTTTGTGAAAGAAAACTGTTTTTCAATAAACTCTGCTTCCTGGGTATTGGATACCGGTTCAGGTTCTCACATTTGCAATTCTATGCAGGGGCTGAGAAATAGCACAGTTTTGAAGACAGGTGACCATACTCTCCGCGTTGGAAATGGTTCCAATGTACATACAGTCGCAGTGGGAGAGTATCACTTGGGGTTGCCATCTGGATGTATTTTGGTTTTGAATCCATATTATTTTGTACCCAGTATGCTTTGTAATATAATATCCGTTTCTTTGTTAGACAATGAAAAATATAATTTTGTATTGCAGAACAATGTTATGAACATTCACCTGAATCAAATGTTGGTTGGGTATGGTACGCTTAATAACGGAATATATATCCTAAATCAACACACAGTTTTCAGTATACAACACACTAATAAAAGAAAACTTTCAGAATTAAATGAAGCTTTTCTTTGGCACTGTAGACTTGGTCATATTAACGAAATAAGACTAAACAAGTTACACATAGATGGATATTTAAACTCTTTTGAATATAAATCTTATGCGACTTGCCAGTCTTGTATCAAGGGTAAAATAACCAAAACTCCGTTTACTGGACACGGAGAAAGAGCTGCTGTAACCCTTCGAAAATCGTTTAGGCAGTTTTTCGGTAATCGGCTAATTTTTCGGCTTTTTCCGTAAAAAGTCAAAATAATTATTTTTCATTGTAGACCTAATTATATAAAATTTAGATAAGATATTACTATAAATTGGTCACTAAAATGCCACTTATAATTTTCTAGTTAAATAAAAATTTTCTCGTAATTAATTATTTTTTTAATTATTTTAAGCTTTTAAAAATACATTAAATTAGCGATAAATACAAATTTAATTAGGTAAATTTCATAATTAGGAATCTTTATAAACTAAAATAGAGTGTTAATAAATTGTATCATGACTTTATAAGATTTTAGTTTTATGGTTGGAAATTTATGAAGAAAATGAAGTAAAAAGGGGTTTTTTTGGAAAAAGTTGATGTGAAATGCATTAATTAGGACTTGATGGGTTTTCTTGACCTAGAACCATCTACACAAAACCCACACTACCCTCTCCTTGCTGCTGTCCGAGCTCCAAACTGCAGCAACCCCCATTTTTCTCACTTCTTTCTTGCTTCATTTTCATGCCAAAATCCATTAAAAATTCATAAATTCATTCTCCAATTCAAAGCAAAACCCTAATCCACTCTCTCCTCAAGCCAAATTAGTTCAAAACTTGGAGAAAGGAGGCTTCTTTGGTGGCTTGAGCATGCTAGGATTCAACTTGTGAGGTGAAATTTCTAAACTAGTTGTTAAATTGTAGATTGAATGTGCTAAAATTGAAATTTGAAGTGTTAATTTAGTAGTAATTGTTTGTTTAGGAAATTCAAGAAAGAGATTTGAATTTGAATTAGGGTTTGTAGGATTGTTGTTGGATTAAAGTTAGGGTTTTGGTTATCCAATTGGTTAGAATGGTTAATCGTGCGATATTACGCTCGCTAGATCGATAAATTTGCGATATTTGCGTCGAATCGGTATGCAATTGCTTACTAGATTTTTATAAAAATTAGGATGTGATCTAATTGCTTTTTATTAGCGATGTAATTAGCTTCATATACGACTACTAGAGTGCGCGAATGCGGGGTTTTGTCTAGGCGGGTTTTGGTTTTGTCGATTGCCCCGAAATAACGATTCTAGTTAAGATTTAGCGATTTTCGTGTGTTTTCCGCGCACCGAGTGCACGTTATGTTTCATTCGAGAGCGTAGATCTTTTTATATTGACTTGGTGTCATTTTAGGGATATGTAATCTTATATTGTGTGTTATGCAATGCTAGGATCGGTCGGGGAAACATCGGACACGGCGCGTAAAGACAAGGCAGTGGTCGGATCGAATTAGCGAGGCATTCAGGTGAGTAGATGTATTCATCTATGGGGGAATCGTCTGGATGGCGTGAGGCGCCCCCTAGTTAGGATTACCCTTTTTCTTGCAAGATTTATATTGTTAGTTAGCTTATCCCTTTATGTACATTGCATACACTTATAACTAACCGTATATTAGATTGCATGGACATTCATCTACACTTATGCGATATCACTTCGTAGGACACGAACACTATTACCATTGGTATCTGTTGCATGCGCACTATTCATGTGACACACACGCCTTTGGTAATTGCCATGCCACGTGCAATATAGAACCTGTTTAACTTAGTATCGCCACTTGCATTCATACATGATATATGAAATTGCATAGCATGTATATACCTCGCATCATCATCATATTTACATAGATTTCTAGCCACAATTCACATCACATACCTTGTTACCATAGACATTTATCATATATAACATGTGGACTTTATGATTTTCTTGAGAATTTCAGTATTTCTGCGATTTCTGGATTTTTGGGGAAAACCGCAAGAATTTAACAAAAGCATATATTTATCATTTTTAAAAACAAAGTTGCGGTTTTCTCGTGATGTATGTGTCGTCCACCATTAGTTTTCATGTTTTCTGTTGGATTTCGAGACCCGATTCGAGGAGTGGATGAACCGTCTCGGGTACATGGTGGGCCCGGTATGGTACCCAGAGGCAAGAAGATCGAGTTGTAGACGATGAGCCTGGCAGGGGAAGACTACCTACCGATGATGTCTGGCGCGGCGGATATCCGGAGGATACCGACCGTTGTCGTGAGATTTGATGACATGGGCCAATCCGGACTGACGGAGCCCGATATTTGAGACACTGATACAGTGAGATATTGAGACAGATATGATTTCATATTTGGTGTCGATACTTGACACGGGTTTTCAGATGATTTCTTGATGGTATTTAGCTATTATACAAATATTCTTTTTCTAAAGATTAGAATGCAGAACTCTTAGCATTTAAAACACTTAAAGATTTAGTAATGACATTGCATACATGTGCATGCATACTAGAGGTATTATATCACATCTGAACATACATGCTGTGACGCATTTGCATGCATTCTTACGATTGCCTTATTCGATATTATATTCTACTTACGAGATGGCAACTCACCCCCGTTGTGCCACAGTGTCTTGCAGGTCGGACTCATCAGTCTTGTAGCGGCGGCTATCTTATCATCAGCTCCTTTTGCTCAGACTCGCGACATCGCCCATAGGTGGGTTGCGAGCACACTTTGTTTCTTTTTGCTCTATCATTATATCTAGTATTCTCCATCTACCACTTTATATTGTATATGCGACCTAGTGATGAGACTGAGAGATTTGTATATTTGTGGTTTCTTTTGGGTCGAGCACACTTGAGCCGGCGTTGTGTTTTCTGATATTTTGCGTTTCGTTTATGCTCTTTTCTTAATATTACTTATATATTGCATGTGGTTGTGATCCGCCTTGGTCGAAGAGCTAGCTCCCGCTTGGGGATGCCATTTATGATTACAGGTTATATATATCTTGTTGTACCCATTTTGGAGGATAGAAAATAAAGGGGAGACTCTGCCGAAATTTTTGGGAATTTTTGATGTTTTTAAAAAGGGATTGTATACAACTTAATTGATTTAAAAACCGTTTTCATTAAAGGTTTTCCTTCACTCTCTTTTGATTTTGGTTTAGATTTTCTGGGCTTTGGCTGACTTAGGTTACGGTACGCTTTTAGACGTCTCGTAATCTAAGTGCCAGTCACGTTCCGTACTTTCGAGTCGTGACAAAGTTGGTATCAGAGCGTAGGTTTTACCTTTCTGAGTGTAGGACGACCTTGGTAGATGGAGTAGGTGACTTAAGCAGAGTGGCGTAGCGTGGGTATGATCCGCGGCATACTTACAATACGGTACTCCGCCTAAGTGACCTTAGGACATAATTTCTTGTATTTCCTTTCTTGATTCCTTGCATTCCTTGATTCAATTGCAATGATCTTATCAGTCCTGTTTCTTATTCCAGCTTCGATGCCGCCAAAGACTACGAGAGCTCAGCGGGCTGCCGTTAGGGATGAGATTCGAGCGGGCTCCTCTGAGGCGAGGATCGAGTGGGATGATACGCCTATCCCTCAGGGTCATACTGATCCACCTTATCCTGACCGTATTGCCAGACTAGAGGCCAGCATGCAAGAGTTGCAGCAGATGATGGGATCTTTTGGCACGCCCCGCTTCCCAAAATACGGAATACGAGGGGTAGACAAGGCCAGCCATGCTCCTACGGTCAAGGAAATGTCCTGCCGTAGTCACACTTCGGCTTCTAGTTTTTCATGGTAAAAAGTAAATAATGCGCAGGTAAAGAGAGATGCAGTAACTGAAGGAAACAATGTAAAGAACTGACCTGAGGGGGAACAAATATAGATATAACTCTGGATATCAAGCGAGATGTCCGTAATATACGTCTAATCCTGGTCCAGGCTAGATCTTCTCCTCGCGCTGAGCATGCATACTCTGGTCGTCAGAGCGACACAATAGTAATATAATATATATAAAATCATGTGACAATTCTAACAGTGGTAACAGATATGTGAAACAGTAAATCAATGACAGCATGAATATGAATGTGCGGTAATCAATGCAGCGGAGCAGTAAAGCAGTAGAACGATATGTCACGTATGTCAACACAGTATATAAGGTGTATAAATGCCCGTATCCCTATCAGTCTCTAAGTCTCACTGTACAGGTCACTAAGCCTATCGTCAGTCCAAGTGTGAGAGTCAACCACTCGCGAGTGTCCTCCACCCAAGGGTAGAACCCAAGGGTAAGGGACCACGGGCCCAACATGTAACATGTATATCACGGTGTATATCATATACCCTGTAAATCTCCATATATCTCCTTAAATATATAAGCCGGCATGGGACTCCCGAGATTCTGTTGAACTCACACTTAAACTAACCCACACCCCGTGGTCTACATCAAACGCTAACCATAACCCTAAATACTAATCGATCCGTGACAAGTCTGCGCGAGAACTGGAGGCAGGACCTCCATCAAGCACGTCCCGACTAATATCTAAGATAAATGGCAGTGTCGGATGCCTTATCTGTGACACCCGTGCAAGCGCTTGCATAAGTGTCCCATACCACTTATAGTCACACGTACACGCATCCCACAGACGTCGACAATGCAATAGAATAATTGGGTCACTGATTGTGTACAAGTACGTATCACTTTCACTTATTCACGGATACACGAGCACTGACGTACTTGCCACAATCATCACTAAAATCTAACACTGGGTAAATGCACGATATCACTAAGTTATCACTGCAATGATATGGGTATGGTATGATGCGTGAACAGTATATAAGCATGATTAAGGTGTCATAAAAACAGTATTCTATCACTTGCACGATTTATCATGAAACGTACGTATATAGTTTAGCGAAACGATAAACAGGTAATAATTAGTATGTTCAGTTGTCCATCCAATAAATTTAGTTTCAAGCCAAACTGGTTCAAGGATTGCTAATTATAGCCATTTCATTTTAAGCGCTCGCGGCTGGAAATCCGGTTTCAGAATCAGAATTCCATTTCGCAACGCATTTTAATTCCAGTTGGGATAAGATTTTAGCGATGCTACAGTTGGATGAAATCTAGAGTTTTCAGTAAGGTTTTCAACGCAATAGACGGATCGTCAATCAAATCTGTACGTCAGGAGTTATACTCTGTTTAACCCTAATATGTCAGTTCTGATTCTGTTGGGACTGTCATGCGTCCCGATCGTTTAAATTGCAGATTAAATAGCAAATGATAACGAAAAGGAATAGAACCACTTGTGTTTTCTAGATAACAGATTCCCATATAATAATCAGTGTAGTTCCGCAACCTACGAGTTAAGGAAATTCTGTGGTACCCATTACGGCACAGCAAGCAACAACTGGAGTCGCTCTGGACTGCAGTCCAGAGTCGCACTCCGATCTAAATATCATCATAATTTAAGTTCAGGAATACCAGGAAACTAGGATAGGGTTAAAGTTCGTCGAGTCGTCTTCAATTTGAGCCCTCGAGCGCATCAATCCAGTGTGTATATGATTTATGGTGAATTTAACGGTTTTCAGGTACAATAAAATTACAGTTTTACGATTAAACTTGGGGGTAGTTGTTTTAGTCGTTAACGGTCATATTTTCCAGCGAAACTTGGACAAGGTATTCATCACAGCAAGGGCCAAAGTAATTAATCCAGTTCCGTCATTTTAGAAAAGTATTTTCTTTGGGAACACGCGTCGAACAGGTATGGCACAAAATTGGTTTAAACTTGTAACTTTATCATCTATGCAATTAACGACTGTAACTTAAGTAAATAGCATGTAAGCAAGTAAAATACTTGCCTGGAAACGTTTCGGGTACTCGACGGTGGCAACGACACCTGCGCGGAACAGCGACAACGATTCCGGCACGGCCCACTAGTGACAAAAGTCTCGACCTCGGCTCGAGCTTGGGTTTGATGTTGATGCGAATGCACAAGGAGGCTCGTGGGTACGGGCTGGCTGTTGTCGAAAGAGAAGTGACGACGGCAAGGGAATAGCAATGGTGTTTGAAGTGAGAGACGTAGGAAGGAGGAGAGAGGGAGATATTTTAGAGAGAGGGGGAGAGGAGGAGCAGTGAGAGAGAGAGAGGGAAGTGAGAGAGAGAGAGGGAAGAGAGAAGCAGTGAGAGAGAGAGGGAAGAGAGAGAGAGAGAGAAGAGGGAAGCAGTGAGAGAGAGAGAGAAGAGAGAGAGAGGGAGTGAGGAGGAGTGATCGGAGGTCGGGGCTCCGGCGAGGTGAGCGGTGAGGAACTGAAGGGGAAGGAGGTGCTCGGTCAACGACTAGGGTGAACGTCGGCGACAAAGGCAGGTGAGGGTGCAGTGGGGCTCGCCGTCGTCAGGGTTGGGGCTGAGCTCGGGTACAGTGCCGTGGGTGAGTGGAGGAGTTTGGTTGTAGTGGGGAGCTCGGTGGTGGTGTTTCAGCGTGGAGGCGAGGCTAGGCGATGGAGGGAGGTGGCCGGAGGTGACGGCGACGACGTGTACGCGAGGTTGGGACTGGGTAAATGGAGGAGATGGGGAGCTCGAGGGGTGCCGAGGGTTTTGGGTTGAGGAGGAAGGAGATGAAAGAGGTAGGTGATAGGTCGTGGTCGTTGCCGTCAGGGCGAGGGGCGAGTGGTCGTGGGCGTGGGTTCGAGAGGGAAGCGGAAGCAGAGAGAGAGGGGAGAACGTGAGGGAAAGAGAAAGAGAACGTGGAGACGAGAGAAGGGAGAAAGGAGAGGTAGTGGGGACGGGGTCGCGCGTCGTGGGCGTAACGCATGCAAGCGACGGGGCGCGAGCGTGGGCGGAGGCGACGGAGTTGGGTCGAGCGCGCGCGGGAAGAAAATAGCCGTTGGGGAAGAAGGAGGGGCGAAGCCGGTCGGGTCGGGGAAGCGGTGCGGGTCGGGTGCGTGGGTGAGGATGAAGCGGGCCGGGCCAAGAGAGTTGGGCTGAAAAAATAAAAAGAATTAAGGGAAAAGGAATAAGAGGGCCAGGCCGGGGTTGGGTTAAGAAAATAGGACAAAGAAATTAAGAGGAAAACTAAGAAACGGGCTGCTGGGGAAAACTTGGGCTGGGAAAATTTTAAATGTTTGGTTTTAATAAATTAAGTTATAAAAGGGATGGGCTTGGATTTTAAAATGGAGAAAATTTGGGTTTGGGTTTAAAGAGGAGTTTTAAAATAACTAAACTAATAAATAATTATAAGTAAAATTTTTAAATAAATCTTATAAGTGAAATAGAAATACAGATATTGGTATAAAAAGGGTTGGGTGTTACATCATACCACCCGTATAAAAATTTCGTCCTCGAAATTTCAAAGAACGACAAACTATAAATAAATAAGCGAAAAGTTACTATATTGGGCACTAGTGGTTTACTTTAAACGGGTGGATAAATTTTGAAGATATATATATATGTAATACGAACATACCAAAATGACAGGTCGAAAATATATTGCAAGAACAGTTAATAAAACAACTACCTTTATACGAGAATAGAAATAATAACAGTAACGAACAATAATATTCAAGATGTACTAGGTAAATTCGAAACCCAAATATGTGCACATATAAGTATATCAAAAGTAGCCCATCAGAAATAATAGGTATAAGGCACAACCATTTATACTGGTAAACATGGGCACAAAACCCGAAAATAAAATAACGGGAATAAAGTAGTGAAAATTATTCGGTAGGTTAAAACATTTTAGGACGATATATCGATCAGATAGTTTTAAAATAACTTAGAAAACTCGTATCGTGAAAATAAGGAAAATGGAACAAAAATATGCGCGGTGTAAGGTTGCGCTACTGAAAATGAGAATACTAATAGTGTACTTAAAATACGAAAAACAGAGTAATCAATAATACACACTCTTTGATAAATTTAAAATAATGAAAACTAAATTTTGAATAATAATGTCTCTAAATATATTTGGGGTAATAGAGAAATCACCAATATGAATAGGGCTAGCTAGGGTAGTGATTACAAGAAGGTGTGGCTCAATCAGAAGGTCGGAGTGTGGCGGATTTAGGCTGAATGTTAAGGAGATTGGGATAGGGTCAGCACAGGAAGTAAGGATGAGCAACAAGGGATACAAAAGAAAAAGTGTGGGGGAAACAACAGTCGGTACAACACACGAATTAAAATTTGAAGAGTTAGTGAACTCGGAAGTTTCACAGGAACTGTTCTCCTCCCAGAAGGATCTCAACGGGGCACAGACGAGGGATGGAGGGTGGCTCATTCTAAGGATCAGGGTGTGGAACTTTCTAATCGAAACGAGGGTGAAAACTATACAATGAGTAGGGGTGGACGGTCAGGGATCTCAGCAGAAAAATAAATGGATATGGACAATAAACAAGTATCAAGCGAATCAATAATCAAAAGATTTACGAATTTAGAAGATTTATTTCATTCAAGAAAATTTGAAACAAGGCATTCTCAAAGACGGAAAGTGGTCCTAAACTATACACATTTTATTTGGCCAGAAAGACAACATCAAAAGAAATTCCGTCAGTCGCGGTTGTGGAGATTCAGCAGGTTGCGGTAGGCTCGCGCTCTCAGGTAGGGGCGTCCATTTCCAAATCGCTTCGCAGGTATCTCTATTGGAAGTCCTTCCACCACAGGATCTTGATCTTCTGGTCTTTCTTCCTCGGATAGAGCTTCTTCATCGAGATCTGATTCCATGTGATTTTCTTCTTCTGGATTTTCTTCCACGGGGTTTTCCTCCGCTGGATTTTCTTCTATCGGTTCTACCTCGGGATTCTCCTCTATCGGGTTCTCTTCAGGGTCTCCTTCTTCTTCATCGGAATCAGTTATCATGTCAAACTCTGGGGCGGCTGCTCCTTCGCCCTCTGGATCGTGGTTTCTGAAATTGACTTGGGGACCATTGATCTCATCGTCAGAACTCATTAGCGTGTTGTCTAAGGAAACGCATGACTGTGCATCCTCATCTAGATGCGGCGCTGCTCCGAGGTGGGCCATGTCCTGAAAGAAATCGTTATGATCAAACAAAGAAACACATCAAGAAAAATAGTTAAGCGTACGAGGTATAGAAAGATATGCGGTGGCAGGAATTTTTAAAAGAATCAAGATTAAACTGTTGTGCTATTGAATAGTATGAACAAGGGAAAAGACAAAGAAATGATGCATATATTACGATTCAAATTTTATTTCATTCAACTAAAAGTTCAACGGATACAAGGTTCAAACGGAAAGAAATGTTTATAAGAGGATGGCAACATAATACTGAAATTGGAAACATTAAAATTCTTCTTGATTGCTAGACCGCTGCATCATCGTTACGTGAGTTGAATCCTGTGTTGGGTCCGCTTTTATCCTCAAAATTCGAACTACGCAGTAATCCTCACTTGGCTGAAGTGGGGAGTGTGGACGAGTCTCCTCCCTGTAGCTCCTTCCTTTCTGGGCAACCGTTAATGAGATATTCACTGGATCCGCAAATCAGACATTTCCCTTGGGCGCGGCGACAATCCCTCTGAAGATGTCCTGGTCTCTTACAATACCCACAACATGGGGTCTTCTGCTTCTTCTGTCACGGAGAAACAAATTGGCGCTTCATCTTCTTCTCGTTTCCTCGTCTAACGGGGATCCCTTTATGATTGGAGACTCCCGCTGGTGCCTGATTCGCCTGTCTTCTCAGTCCTTCAGCCAACAAGTCGTTTGTTCGCTCCTGGGCTTCCTTTAGACCTTGCAGTACACTCAGAATCTCAATGATCTAATTCTGGGGAGCGGAGATAGATGGAGAGTTGTTGGAAGACATGATCCTTAAACAACAATTTCGAGAATGATATAAGTCACACGCTAAACGAATCAAAATGTAATATGGATAGGACAAAGATTCAAGAATATTAGAGGTGATGAATTTATTACAAGTGGGGAAAAATCAACTGTATGACTTTAAGTCACTTGAATAGAGTACGGTAGTGCAATTGCAACCACGTATCCTTATCAAGTCACCTGAAACCCTAGTGAATGGATAGCTGAACACACGATGTGAATATGGATCAAGAATGACAAGTTTACAACCTAGACCGAGGGATGTCTTAGATTGCCAACCTATACACGGAAAACTGCAATCCCAATCGAAGCAAAACCTGGCTCTGATACCAACTAAACCATGTCACGCCCCGCTTCCCAAAATACGGAATACGAGGGGTAGACAAGGCCAGCCATGCTCCTACGGTCAAGGAAATGTCCTGCCGTAGTCACACTTTGGCTTCTCGTTTTTCATGGTAAACAGTAAATAATGCGCAGGCAAAGAGAGATGCAGTAACTGAAGGAAACAATGTAAAGAACTGACCCGAGGGGGAACAAATATAGATATAACTCTGGATATCAAGCGAGATGTCCGTAATATACGTCTAATCCTGGTCCAGGCTAGATCTTCTCCTCACGCTGAGCATGCATACTCAGGTCGTCAGAGCGACACAATAGTAATATAATATATATAAAATCATGTGACAATTCTAACAGTGGTAACAGATATGTGAAACAGTAAATCAATGACAGCATGAATATGAATGTGCGGTAATCAATGCAGCGGAGCAGTAAAGCAGTAGAACGATATGTCACGTATGTCAACACAGTATATAAGGTGTATAAATGCCCGTTTCCCTATCAGTCTCTAAGTCTCACTGTACAGGTTACTAAGCCTATCGTCAGTCCAAGTGTGAGAGTCAACCACTCGCGAGTGTCCTCCACCCAAGGGTAGAACCCAAGGGCAAGGGACCACGGGCCCAACATGTAACATGTATATCACGGTGTATATCACATACCCTGTAAATCTCCATATATCTCCCTAAATATATAAGCCGGCATGGGACTCCCGAGATTCTGTTGAACTCACACTTAAACTACCCCAGACCCCGTGGTCTATATCAAACGCTAACCATAACCCTAAATACTAATCGATCCGTGACAAGTCTGCGCGAGAACTGGAGGCAGGACTTCCATCAATCGCGTCCTGACTAATATCTAAGATAAATGGCAGAGTCGGATGCCTTATCTATGACACCCGTGCAAGCGCTTCCATAAGTGTCCCATACCATTTATAGTCACACGTACACGCATCCCACAGACGTCGACAATGCAATAGAATAATAGGGTCACTGATTGTGTACAAGTACGTATCACTTTCATTTATTCACGGATACACAAGCGCTGACGTACTTGCCGCAATCATCACTAAAATCTAACACTGGGTAAATGCACGATATCACTAGGTTATCACTGCAATGATATGGGTATGATATGATGCGTGAACAGTATATAAGCATGATTAAGGTGTCATAAAAACAGTATTCTATCACTTGCACGATTTATCATGAAATGTACGTATATAGTTTAGCGAAACGATAAACAGGTAATAATTAGTATGTTCAGTTGTCCATCCAATGAATTTAGTTTCAAGCCAAACTGGTTCCAGGATTGCTAATTATAGCCATTTCATTTTAAGCGCTCGCGGCTGGTAATCCGGTTTCAGAATCAGAAATCCATTTCGCAACGCATTTTAATCCCAGTTGGGTTCAGATTTTAGCAACGCTACAGTTGGATGAAATCTAGAGTTTTCAGTAAGGTTTTCAACGCCATAGACGGATTGTCAATCAAATCTGTACGTCAGGAGTTATATGCTGTTTAACCCTAATATGTCAGTTCTGATTCTGTTGGGACTGTCATGCGTCCCGATCTTTTAAATTGCAGATTAAATAGCAAACGATAACGAAAAGGAATGGAACCACTTGTGTTGTCTAGATAACATATTTCCCTATAATAATCAGTGGAGTTCCGCAACCTGTGGTACCCATTATGGCACAGCAAGCAACAACTGGAGTCGCTCTGGACTGCAGTCTAGAGTCGCACTCCGATCTAAATATCATCGCAATTTAAGTACAGGAATACCAAGAAACTAGTATAGGGTTAAAGTTCGTCGAGTCGGCTTCGATTTGAGCCCTCGAGCTCATCAATCCAGTGTGTATATGATTTATAGTGAATTTAACGGTTTTCAGATACAATAAAATTACAGTTTTACGATTAAATTTGGGGGTAGTTGTTTTAGTCGTTAACGGTAATATTTTCCAGCGAAACTTGCACAAGGTATTCATCACAGCAAGGGCCAAAGTAATTAATCCAGTTCCGTCATTTTAGAAAAGTATTTTCTTTGGGAACACGCGTCGAACAGGTATGGCACAAAATTGGTTTAAACTTGTAACTTTATCATCTATGCAATTAACGACTGTAACTTAAGTAAATAGCATGTAAGCAAGTAAAATACTTACCTGGAAAAGTTTGGGGTACTCGACGGTGGCAACGACACCTGCGCGGCACAGCGACAACGATTCCGGCACGGCCCACTAGTGACAAAAGTCTCGACCTTGGCTCGAGCTTGGGTTTGATGTTGATGCGATTGCACAAGGAGGCTCGTGGGTGCGGGCTGGCTGTTGTCGAAAGAGAAGTGACGACGGCAAGGGAATAGCAATGGTGTTTGAAGTGAGAGACGTAGGAAGGAGGAGAGAGAGAGAGATTTTAGAGAGAGAGGGAGAGAAGGAGCAGTGAGAGAGAGGGAAGTGTGAGAGAGAGAGAGGGAAGAGAGAAGCAGTGAGAGAGAGAGGGAAGTGAGAGAGAGAGAGAGAGGGAAGAGAGAAGCAGTGAGAGAGAGGGAAGAGAGAGAGAGAGAAGAGAGAAGCAGTGAGAGAGAGAGGGAAGAGAGAGAGAGAGGGAGTGAGGAGGAGTGATCGGAGGTCGGGGCTCCGGCAAGGTGAGCGGTGAGGAGCTGAAGGGGAAGGAGGTGCTCGGTCAACGACTAGGGTGAACGTCGGCGACAAAGGCAGGTGAGGGTGCAGTGGGGCTCGCCGTCGTCGGGGTTAGGGCTGAGCTCGGGTACAGTGCCGTGGGTGAGTGCAGGAGTTTGGCTGAAGTGGGGAGCTCGGTGGTGGTGTTTCAGCGTGTAGGCGAGGCTATGGCGATGGAGGGAGGTGGCCGGAGGTGACGGCGGCGACGTGTACGCGAGGCCGGGACTGGGTAAATGGAGGAGATGGAGAGCTCGAGGGGTGCCGAGAGTTTTGGGTTGAGGTGGAAGGAGATGAGAGAGGTGGGTGATAGGTCGTGGTCGTTGCCGTCAGGGCGAGGGGCGAGTGGTTGTGGGCATGGGTTCGAGAGGGGAGCGGAAGCAGAGAGAGAGAGGGGAGAACGTGAGGGAAAGAGAAAAAGAACGTGGAGGCGAGAGAAGGGAGAGAGGAGAGGTAATGGGGACGGGGTCGCGCGTCGTGGGCGTAACGCACGCAAGCGACGGGGCGCGAGCGTGGGCGGAGGCGACGGAGTTGGGTCGAGCGCGCGCGGGAAGAAAATAGCCGTTGGGGAAGAAGGAGGGCCGAAGCGGGTCGGGTCGGGGAAGCGGTGCGGGTCGGGTGCGTGGGTGAGGATGAAGCGTGCCGGGCCAAGAGAGTTGGGCTAAAAAAATAAAAAGAATTAAGGGAAAAGGAATAAGAGGGCCAGGCCAGGGTTGGGTTAAGAAAATAGGACAAAGAAATTAAGAGGAAAACTAAGAAACGGGCTGCTGGAGAAAACTTGGGCTGGGAAAATTTTAAATGTTTGGTTTTAATAAATTAAGTTATAAAAGGGATGGGCTTGGATTTTAAAATGGGGAAAATTTGGGTTTGGGTTTAAAGAGGAGTTTTAAAATAACTAAACAAATAAATAATTATAAGTAAAATTTTTAAATAAATCTTATAAGTGAAATAGGAATACAGATATTGGTATAAAAAGGGTTGGGTGTTATATCATACCACCCTTATAAAAATTTCGTCCTCGAAATTTCAAAAAATGACAAACTATAAATAAATAAACGAAAAGTTACTATATTGGACACTAGTGGTTTACTTTAAACGGGTGGATAAATTTTGAAGGTATATATATATGTAATACGAACATACCAAAAAGATAGGTCGAAAATATATTGCAAGAACAGTTAATAAAACAACTGCATTTATACGAGAATAGAAATAATAACAGTAACGAACAATAATATTCAAGATGTACTAGGTAAATTCGAAACCCAAATATGTGCACATATAAGTATATCAAAAGTAGCCCATCAGAAATAATAGGTATAAGGCACGACCATTTATACTGGTAAACATGGGCACAAAACCCGAAAATAAAAAAACGGGAATAAAGTAGTGAAAATTAGTCGGTAGGTTAAAACATTTTAGGACGATATATCGACCAGGTAGTTTTGAAATAACTTAGAAAACTCGTATCGTGAAAATAAGGAACATGGAACAAAAATATGTACGATGTAAGGTTGCGCTACTGAAAATGGGAATACTAATAGTGTACTTAAAATACATAAAACAGAGTAATCAATAATACACACTCTTTGATAAATTTAAAATAATGAAAACTAAATTTTGAATAATAATGTCTCTAAATTTATTTGGGGTAATAGAGAAATCACCAATATGAATAGGGCTAGCTAGGATAGTAATTACAAGAAGGTGTGGCTCAATCAGAAGGTCGGAGTGTGGCGGCTTTAGGCTGAATGTTAAGGAGATTGGGATAGGGTCAGCACAGGAATTAAGGATGAGCAACAAGGGATACAAAAGGAAAAGTGTGGGGGAAACAACAGTCGGTACAACACATGAATTAAAATTTGAAGAGTTAGTGAACTCGGAAGTTTCACAGGAACTGTTCTCCTCCCAGAAGGATCTCAACGGGGCACAGACGAAGGATGAAGGGTGATCTCAACGGCTTTAGGCTCGAATCGGTATGCAATTGCTTACTAGATTTTTATAAAAATTAGGATGTGATCTAATTGCGTTTAATTAGCGATGTAATTATCTTCATATACGACTACTAGAGTGCGCGAATGCGGGGGCTTTGTCTAGGCGGGTTTTGGTTTTGTCGATTGCCCCGAAATAACGATTCTAGTTAAGATTTTGCGATTTTCGTGTGTTTTCCGCGCACCGAGTTGCACGTTATGTTTAATTCGAGGAGCGTCGATCTTTTTATATTGACTTGGTGTCGTTTTAGGTGTATGTAATCTTATATTGTGTGTTATGCAATGCTAGGATCGGTCGGGGAAACATCGGACACGGCGCGTAAAGGCAAGGCAGTTGTCGGATCGGATTAGCGAGGCATTCAGGTGAGTAGATGTATTCATCAATGGGGGGAATCGTCTGGATGGCGCGAGGCGCCCCCTAGTTAGGATTACCCTATTTCTTGCAAAATTTATATTGTTAGTTAGCTTATCCCTTTATGTACATTGCATACCCTTATAGCTAACCGTATATTAGATTGCATGGATATTCATCTACACTTATGCGATATCACTTCGTCGGACACGAACACCATTACCATTGGCATCTGTTGCACGCGCACTATTCATGTGACACACACGCCTTTAGTAATTGCCATGCCACGTGCACTATAGAACCTGTTTAACTTAGTATCGCCACTTGCATTCATACATGATATATGTAATTGCATAGTATGTATATACCTCGCATCATCATCATATTTACATAGATTTCTAGCCACAATTCACATCGCATACCTTGTTATCATAGACATTTATCATATATAACATCTGGACATTATGATTTTCTTGAGGATTTCAGTATTTCTGCGATTTCTGGATTTTTGGGGAAAACCGCAAGAATTTAACAAAAGCTTATATTTATCATTTTTAAAAACAAAGTTGCGGTTTTCTCGTGATGTATGTGTCATCCACCATGAGTTTTCATGTTTTCTGTTGGATTTCGAGACCCGATTCGAGGAGTGGATGAACCGTCTCGGGTACATGGTGGGCCCGGTATGGTACCCCGGGGCAAGAAGATCGAGTTGTAGACGATGAGCCTGGCAGGGGAAGACTACCTACCGGTGATGTCTGGCGTGGCGGATATCCGGAGGATACCGACCGTTGTCGTGAGATTTGATGACATAGGCCGATCCGGACTGACGGAGCCCGATATTTGAGACATTGATACAGTGAGATATTGAGACAGATATGATTTCATATTTGGTGTCGATGCTTGAAACGGGTTTTCAGATGATTTCTTGATGGTAGTTAGCTATTATACAAATATTCTTTTTCTAAAGATTAGAATGCAGAACTCTTAGCATTTAAAACACTTAAAGATTTAGTAATGACATTGCATACATGTGCATGCATACTAGAGGTATTATATCACATCTGAACATACATTCTGTGACGCATTTGCGTGCATTCTTACGATTGCCTTATTAGATGTTATATTCTACTCACGAGCTGGCAACTCACCCCCGTTGTGTCACAGTGTCTTGCAGGTCGGACTCATCAGTCTTGTAGCGGCGGCTATCTTATCATCAGCTCCTTTTGCTCAGACTCGTGACATCGCCCGTAGGTGGGTTGCGAGCAAACTTTGTTTCTTTTTGCTCTATCATTGTATCTAGTATTCTCCATCTACTACTTTATATTGTATATGCGACCTAGTGATGAGACTGAGAGATTTGTATATTTGTGGTTTCTTTTGGGTCGAGCTCACTTGAGCCGGCGTTGTGTTTTCTGTTATTTTGCGTTTCGTTTATGCTCTTTTCTTGATATTACTTATATATTGCATGTGGTTGTGATCCGCCTTGGGCGAAGAGCTAGCTCCCGCTTGGGGATGCCATTTATGATTACAGGTTATATATATCTTGTTGTACCCATTTTGGGGGATAGAAAATAAAGGGAGACTCTGCCGAAATTTTCGGGAATTTTTGATGTTTTTAAAAAGGGATTCTATGCAACTTAATTAATTTAAAAACCGTTTTCATTTACTCTCTTTTGATTTTGGTTTAGATTTTCTGGGCTTTGGCTGACTTAGGTTACGGTACGCCTTTAGACGTCTCGTAATCTAAGTGCCAGTCACGTTCCGTACTTTCGGGTCGTGACAGCTACTGAGCTCCTAGGCCTCATACATAGTGATGTATGTGGGCCAATGTCTACACAGGCTAGAGGCGGTTTTTCATACTTCATTACGTTCACTGATGATTTCTCAAGATTCGGTCATGTATTTTTATTAAAGCACAAGTCCAAAGCTTTCGAGAAATTCATTGAATATAAACAAGAAGTAGAAAAATAAACCGGCTTGAGTATCAGGATGCTTCGATCAGATCGAGGTGGTGAGTATCTCAGTACAGAATTTGCAAACTTCCTAAAAGAGAATGGGATTCTCTCTCAGCTCACTCCTCCTTACACACCACAGCACAACAGTGTGTCAGAACGACGGAATAGGCCCTATTAGATATGGTCCGTTCCATGATCAGTGATGCTGAGTTGTCCATCTCATTTTGAGGGTATGCATTGAAGACTGCAGCGTTTCTATTGAACAGGGTTCCAACCAAAACCGTTCTACCACGCCATATGAGATATGGCATGGGAAGAGACCATCTCTTAAGAGAATTAAGATTTGGGGTTGCCCGGCCTATGTTAAAAAGCAGAATCCGGACAAACTCGAGACACGGTCAGTCATGTGTAACTTTGTGGGATATCCAAAGAATTCTTATGGATATCTATTCTACCACAAAGAGGAACAAAAAGTGTTTGTTTCTCAGTATGTCACATTCGTAGAAAAAGAGTTTTTCACAGATAAAGATGATGGCAAGGTGGTGGATCTAGAAGAGGTTCTAGAAACACAAACTACAAACGACGATTTGGTTGAACCGACTGTTGCAATAGAAACTGAAGAACCTCGGCCACTCCGTAGGTCTGGTAGGACTTCTTGCCCACCGGAGAGGTACTACGGTTTCCTCATTGATGGTGACGGGGAAGACTGCATCATGGAAGATGATGATCCTACTAGTTTTCAGTAAGCTATCACGAGTGGAGACTCTGTGAAGTGGCTGGATGCCATGAGATCCGAAATGGAGTCTATGTATACCAACAAAGTATGGACTTTGGACGTTGTACCCCCTGGGGTAAAACCTGTGGGGTGAAAATGGATCTTTAAAAGAAAGATTGGTGTAGATGGGCAGGTGGAGACTTATAAGGCAAGACTTGTGGCGAAGGGTTTTCGTCAAAGACCAGGTTTGGACTATGACGAGACTTTTTCTCCCGTTGCCATGCTTAAATTCATTCGGATCCTACTTGCTATTGCTGCTCACTACGACTATGAAATCTGGCAGATGGACGTTAAAACCGCATTTCTAAATGGAAATTTAGAAGAATGCGTTTATATGGATCAGTCAGAGGGCTTCATTGACAGTGGGAGCAGCGGGAAAGCATGTAAATTGCTTAAATCCATATATGGGTTCAAGCAGGCATCACGGATTTGGAACATCTGTTTCGATGATGTCATAAAAAATCCAGATGAACCTTGTATTTATAAGAAGGCTGTAGGGAGAGCTGTCACATTCCTCATATTGTACGTGGACGACATTCTTCTGATAGGAAATGATATTCCTATGCTACAGTCGGTCAAATCTTTCTTATCACTGAGGTTCTCCATGAAGGACCTGGGTGATGCCACATACATTCTGGGCATAAGGATCTATAGGGATAGATCCAAAAGTTTATTGGGATTGTCCCAAATCAGGTACATTAACACCATCCTAAAAAGGTTTAGTATGGAAGACTCCAAGCGGGGTACCTTACCCGCTTGCCATAGGGTCACTCTCTCCAAGGATTCTTGCCCAAAGACCGATGAAGAGAGAGCTCACATGAGTGTTATACCCTATGCTTCGGCAGTAGGATCTATAATGTATGCGATGTTATGTACACGCCCAGATGTAGCTTATGCACTCAGTGTTGTAAGCAGGTATCAATCCAACCCAGGGGAGAATCACTGGACAGCTGTGAAGAACATTCTTAAGTACTTACGAAGGACTAAAGAATTGTTCTTGGTGTATGGTAATGGAGATCTCCAAATGGAGGCCTTTACCGATTCGAGCTTCCAGAGCGATAAGGACGACAGCAAATCTATCTCTGGGTTTGTATTTACCCTCAATGCAGGGGCGGTGAGTTGGAAGAGTTCCAAACAAGATACCGTTGCAGACTCTACGATGGAAGCTGAGTACATTGCTGCGAATGATGCCGCCAAGGAAGCCGTCTGGATGAAGAAGTTCGTCTCGGAGCTAGGAGTAGTTCCAACCATTATTGATCCAATACCTTTGTATTGTGATAATAATGGGGCTATGGCGTTGGCCAAGGAGCCCAGATCCCATCAGTGATCCAGACACATCCTGAGGTATTTTCATTTGATCCGGGAGATTGTAGATCACCGTGAGATCAAGATTAGGAGAGTAGACACAAAAAATAACGCCGCGGATCCATTCACCAAGGCCCTCCCTCAGCCGCAGCATGAGCAACTTTTTGAGATTTTGGGTATGAGATACGCCAATAACTGGCCTTAGTGCAAGTGGGAGATTGTTGGATATATGTATACCCTAGAGGCCATTATATGATAGTGGATGTATCTATACATGTATATATATATTCAGTATGCATTCTTGCTCGACATGATAGTATGCTATCCGGTTCTTCTTTATCTGACATGTTGATTTGATCATGCTTTTATTCATTCATACATGCTGATAAAGCCCTGAGGATATCGGCTTGACTACTCTGATTATGATGGAGATCATACTAGTAGGACATCTGTAGTCTATAAGCATATCCTGAAAAGTCCCAAGTCGTAGGTATATCGAGACAGGGCATTGATATACCAGAGTAGACTAGCGTATATGATACTAGACCCATACGATGGGCGATGAATGTTCCCACATTCATCGATATTTGACATCAAGATCATATACGGGTGCTCAGTGGTGACTGGGTACACTGGACTGACTCACCGAGAACTCCTATAAGGAATTATATCTATCGTCGGATAGCAGTTCTCAGGTGACACTGGTGCAGGTAAGTCTGTAGACCCGAGATCGTCATAGAGTCTTGTGTGTTCTCCCACTGTACTTTGATTGCCACCCTACCACGGCTCTACTGAGTCGTGCAAACAGGTGGCCATTGGGTATAGTCCCGAGACACACGAAGGCAATGAGCGATAGGAGGGGTTTCGTCTCTCCCGGTATTGGGAGTTGATGCTATGCTGTGCCCGACTGGTTATATCAGTAAGTCCCTGGCCAGGGCTGCTGAGATTTACTGATAAGTGTTATCAGTAATTTCTCGATCTGTTATAGACCATTCACCGGCACGACTTATCGAGTTATTGGGGTCGACGTGACCATTCCTAGGCTCAATATGCAGCATATCTGACGAAGTGACCGGACTGTACGGTAGTGTTGCCGGTTGGCTCGATAGGAGTTTTAGCAGGTTCGCTTGATTTCATCTGATCGCTCAATACCCGGGTGGCCGTTACGTTTAGCTGACAGCTTGCGGATTGGGGATGCTTGATATGATCATCACCCACTGCCGGCGTATTGACGAGTCCTAGAGTCCCACAAAGGAGTTACCTAGTCCAGGCGAAACGTTGTGGTGCGCGTATGCGATATGCGCATGGACCCGATTAAAATGCGCGTATAGGATACCGTATATTGATCGGGCAGCTTGCTTTTGGTGGGGTCATATGTGATATGGCCGGATTGATAAATCAAGTGTTGATTTATCATTTAACCATTAGTTTTCTCACTTGAAACCTTTTCTTGTACATGATGGATGTATGCATGCATGTATGTTTTCTTTCTTTTAGTTTCATGCACATATGGATGTGCATACATACATACATACATACATCATATATCATGGTTGCTTATACAAAAAAAATGGTGGCAATATAAGACTCACACCATGAGTTTTTAATATGGATTATTATTGTATTTATACTAAAACAAAAAGGAAAGAAGAAGGGTTAATTATTGGATTGTTTCTGCACTCTTCTTCATCTTACCATGCTCACCCACTATTTAACCCTTGGTTATTTTTCCTTAGGTGTTTTAAAACTATGATACAATAATATCTTTATATTCTAACCATGGTTTGAAATGAGAAGAAATAAATATATATAGATATATTTTCATTTCTTTTCATAAGTTAATCTTTTCTCTTCTTCTATAAGAAAAGCCATCATCTTCTTCCTCCTTCCTTTTCTCTCTAGTTTTTTATAGTGAGCAAAACACACATCAAGAAAGGTTTTTGAAGTGAGAATTAGAGCCACAACATCATTCTATACAAGTCTAGCCCACTTGTTTATAATGTTATCTTCTTTTCTTCTCTTGGAAAGTGAAGTCGATAGCTTGGACGAAGGAGCTTCGGGTGGATCGTCATGGACACTAGAAGACTTCAAGGGAACCTTCCTTCAACACCCAAGAGGCCAAAGTGTCTAGCGAAGGGAGCTACAAAGGTTGTACTCTCAAAACCCTAGTCTTTGTTGCCTTTAATATTTAGAAACCCTAATTTTCTAGGATCGATCCTTTGTATGCTTGCTTAGCACCATAAAAAATTTGAACTTTGTGACATGTGATGCTTCCAAACTCTACTTAGGGTGCTAGGTAAACTTAACAGTAACTCGATGGTCCCTCTAGAAGACAATAAACCTTAACTCGATTATGCGACCGTCTTGAACTGCTCTTTGAACCTTAGGGTTTGGGGCAGTACGGCGTGCCACATGTGAGGCGTTGGCATGACCTTTCTACGGCTGGACCGTTGGTACTGTGGCATGAAGTGAATGTTTTTAAACTTATTTCATGTGTTGAGCTATTTCGGGAAAACTTGGGTGTTTGATTGTTCGATCGAAAAGTTTAACATTTTCTATTTATCTGGAATGTGATACAATATTTGGAATCCACAAGTAGTTATGAGATAACTGAATGAATGTTATAAATCTAGCACTTTAGTCTCACTTGATCGGTTGCCACGGAATTTTGATGTGATCAAAAGTCCGTCTCAATCACGTAGCGTACGCGGATATGTTAGTTATATGTATGCCCTAGAGGCCATTACTGTACATTGGATGTATATTGTAGTGGATGCTGGGACATATATAGGGAGGACTTTCTTGCTCAACATGATAGTATGCTATCTGGTTACTCTTTTCCTTAACGTGTACATTCATTGTCTCTCTGTTACATGTTGGTAAAGCCCTTAGGATGTGTACTTGACTACCTGGACTATGATGCGGATCATACTAGTGGGGACATGGTAGTCCACAAGTACATCCTTCAAGGTCCCTAGTCATGGGTGTAGGGTTCCTAGGCACACTATAGAGGTCTCACAAGGCATCAACCATACCAATTTCAAATTTTATGGGTGCCGAGAAACCCTAATACGGATCGTCGACTAGAATTTTAGGCGAAAAACGAAACTAGTTAACGACTTAACTAAAGGAGAGAGGCTACAACCTTTGTAGATCCGTTTCTCCACTTCCTTAGCTCCACGTAGGCGTCCTCTCGCTGTCCATCTCGAATCCCGAGCTCAATCGTCGGCTTCATCGGAGAAATGGGCGGGCTAGGTCGTCGGCTTCGTGCCGAAGATGATCTACGTCGAGGCATCACAAGTTCAAGCTCCAACTTCACCAAGTTGTGAAACTTGTGAAGAAAATACCCTATACTACTTGGCAAGAGGTAGAGGGTGAAGAAATAGGAGGTGGGTTCACTTTAGAATTGGATTTCTCTCACTTTTGCTCAAGGTGCCATTGATGGACTTAAGCTTTTCTTGAAGAAGAAGATGATCAAGAAAAAGAAAGAATATGATAAGTATTTTAAATGAAAAAGAAAATGAATACTTATCATAATGTAAACCATAGTTAGGTGTAGAGAATTGACTAAGGTTAGATGAATGGTTAGGGTTAAGCATGAAGACAAAATGGTCACTTTGGTCAAAGCTTCATGAAACTTCAACAAGCTTCATGACAAAAGAAACCATTTTGTTTTTCTATTATCTATTTCTCAAAAAAGAAAAGATAAATAATTAAGTGAAAATATGAAACCCTAACCATTCACTAAACATAGGTTTAATTCTTTACACTTAACCAAATGAGCAAGTATCATCAAACATGATACATCCATGTGCACAAAAAGTATATCACATATACAACTTGCACATCAAGTGAGAAAATCCATTTAAAGTGAATCAATACTAGTTAATGCAAAGTAATATATCAAATATATAATTATACATTAAATCATTAAATCAACACTTGATTCAATGATCCGGTCATATCGTATATAACCGACTAGTATCCTATGTATCGACTAATCGAATCAATCCTTGATTCGATATCTAGGTTATATCGCATATAACCAATCGATACATTCATCGCGAGAATGGAATACGGTATCACATACACGCATTATTCTCGGTCCTGCACATATCTCATATGCGCTCCTATTTCGTTTCGCTTGAGCCAGGAAACCTCTGTGTAGGACTCTAAAGACTCGTCAATACGCCGGTAGCAGATGATGATCATATCAAGCACCCACAAGTCGCAAGCGGTCTTCTAAACGTAACGGCAATCCGGGTATTGAGCGATCAGAAGATCGACGAGCTAGCCCGCTCACACTCCTGTGAATCCAACCAGTAACACTTACCGTACAGTCCGGTCTGTTCGTCTAATATGTCGCATATCAAGTCTACGGGTGGTAAACGTCAGACCCCAATAACCGATAAGTCGTGCCGATGTGAGGCTCATAACGGGTCGAGAAACCACTGGTAACACTTACCAGCACATCTCTGATCAGCCCTGGCCAGGGACTTCCCTGTTACGGCCAATCGAGCACAGCGCAACATCAACCCCCAATACCGGGAGAGACGAAACCCCTCCTATCGCTCATTGCCTCCATGTGACTCGGGACTGTACCCAAAGACCACCGTTTTGCTCGCCCTCATGGACGTGGTATGGTGGAGATCAAAGCACAGTAGGAATCACACAAGACTCTATGACGATCTCGAGTCTACAGACTAACCTGTACAAGTGTCACCTGAGAACTGCCATCTGACGTGAGGTATAATACCATCTGGGAGTTCTCGGCGAGTCCGTCCAGTGTACCCAGTCTCCACTGAGCACCCGTATACCATCTCTGATGTCAAACACCAATGGATATGGGATCATCCATCGCCCATCTCATGGGTCGAGAAGCGTATATGCTAGTCTACACTGGTATATCGATGCCCCGCCTCGATATACCCACGACTAGGGACCTTGAAGGATGTACCTATGGACTACCATGTCCCCACTAGTATGATTTGCATCACATTCCAGGTAGTCAAGTACACATCCTAAGGGCTTTACCAACATGTAACTATAAGACAGTTTAAAGAGACAAATGTACATGTTAAGATAAAGAGCAACCAGATAGCATACTATCATATCGAGCAAGAAAGTCATCTCTATATATGTCCAAGCATCCAATATAATATACATCATCTGTACAATACTGGCCTCTAGGGCATACATACAACTAACAATCTCCCACTTGCACTAGGGCCAGCTGCTGTAGTATCGCATACCGAGCATCCCGAAGAGTCTCTTAAACTATATCTGGGGAATGGCCTTCGTGAGTGGATCCGCCGTGTTGTTCTTCGTGTTAACCCTCCTGACCTCGATCTCCCGGCGATCAACTATCTCCCGGATCAGGTGATACCGCCTCAGAATATGCCTGGATCTCTGATGGGACCTAGGTTCCTTGGCCAAAGCCACCGCTCCGTTGTTATCGCAATACAAAGGTATTGGATGCTCAATGGATGGAACCACTCCAAGTTCAATAATGAACTTCTTGATCCAGACAGCCTCTTTGGCAGCATCGTTGGCAGCGATGTATTCAGCCTCCATCGTCAAGTCTGCCACGGTTTCCTGCTTGGAACTCTTCCAGCTAACCGCCCCTCCGTAAAGGGTAAAGACAAATCCCGACTGCGACTTAGAGTCGTCCTTATCACTCTGGAAGCTTGAATCGGTAAAGGACTCCACTTGGAGTTCTCCGTTACCATACACCAAGAGCATCTCTTAGTCCTTCGTAAGTACTTGAGAATGCTCTTCACAGCTGTCCAGTGACTCTCTCCAGGATCAGCTTGATACCTGCTCACTATACTTAGTGAGTATGCTATATCGGGTCTGGTACATAGCATCGCATACATGATAGAGCCTACAGCCGAAGCATAGGGTATCCTTTGCATGCGAGCTCTCTCCAAATCAGTCTTGGGAGACATCTCTTTGGAGAGAGTGACTCCAGAGATCGTGGGCAAGTTCCCACGCTTGGATTCTTCCATACTAAACCTCTTTAGTATGGTGTCAACATACCTGGATTGGGATAATGCCAATATCCTTTTAGATCCTTATCCCCAATATGCAGGAGGCATCACCAAGATCTTTCATTGAGAATCTTTATGATAAGAAGAGCTTGACCGATTGCAGAATAGGAATATCATTTCCTATCAAGAGTATGTCGTCCACGTACAATACGAGGAAGACAACCTTACTTTCTGCCACCTTCTTGTAAATACAAGGTTCATCTGGGGTTTTGACGAAATCAAACTCTTTGATAACGACGTCAAAGCAGATGTTCCAACTCCGCGATGCTTGCTTTAACCCATAAATGGATTTAAGCAGCTTGCACACCTTCCCGCTGCTCCCACTGTCTATGAAGCCCTCTGGCTGAGTCATGTACACGCACTCTTCTAAATCACCATTTAGAAAGGCGGTCTTAACATCCATTTGCCAGATTTCGTAATCATGATATGCAGCGATGGCAAGCATGATCCGGATGGATTTAAGCATAGCCACTGGAGAAAAGGTTTTGTCATAGTCCACACCTGGTCTTTGACGAAAACCCTTTGCAACAAGTCTAGCTTTGAAAGTCTCCACTTTCCCATCTACACCAAGTTTTTTCTTGAAGATCCACTTGCTCCCAATGGGTTTTACCCCTTCAGGAGCAACTTCCAAAGTCCATACTTTGTTGGTGTACATGGATTCCATCTCGGACCGCATAGCATCCAGCCATTTCACTGAGTCCCCACTCGTGATGGCCTGCTCGAAGCTAGTTGGGTCATCATCCTCCATGATGCAATCCTCACTGCCACCATCAATGAGAAAACCGTAGTATCTCTCAGGTGGACGAGAAACCCTACTAGATCGGTGGAGAGGCTGGGGTACGTCGGGCACCACTGAATCCTCTGGTTCTACTAAATCATTAGTTGCAGTATGTGGTGTTGGAACCTCTTTGCCATTAATTTCTTTTGCAAGAAATTCCCTTTCCAAAAAGGTGGCATGTTGAGCAACAAACACTCTTTGTTCCTCAGCTTGGTAGAAAAAATATCCTTGAGAATTCTTAGGATATCCCACAAACTTGCAAAGGACTGATCGTGCCTCGAGTTTGTCCGGATTTTGCTTTTTGACATAGGCCGGACAACCCCATATCTTAATTCGTTTAAAATATGGTCTCTTCCCACTCCATATCTCATATGGTGTGGTAGGTACAGATTTAGACGGAACCAGATTCAATAGGTATATGGCTGTCTCAAGCGCATACCCCCAAAAGGAAATAGGTAACTCAGCATTGCTCATCATTGAACACACCATATCTAATAGGGTGCGATTCCTTCGTTCCGATACACCGTTGTGCTGTGGTGTATAAGGAGGAGTAAGCTGAGAGAGAATCCCATTCTCTTTTAGATAATCCAGGAATTCACTGCTTAAGTATTCACCTCCTCGATCAGATCGAAGAATCTTAATACTTTTGCCCGTTTGGTTCTCTACCTCGTGCTTATATTCTTTGAATTTCTCAAAAGCTTCAGACTTGTGTTTCAACAGGAACACATGCCCATATCTAGAGAGATCGTCAGTGAATGTAATGAAGTAGGAAGAACCATTTCTGGCATGTGTAGACATAGGACCGCATACATCACTATGCACCAGTCCCAAGAGTTCTGTAACTCTTTCTCCGTGTCCCGTAAACGGAGTTTTGGTCATTTTTCCTTTGAGACATGAATGGCAAGTGTCATAAGATGATAATTCGAATGAATTCAAATATCCATTTTTATGCAACTTAGCTAGTCGTGTCTCATTGATATGGCCAAGTCTACAGTGCCACAAGAAAGATTCGTTCATTTCTGAGCTTTTCCTCTTGTGTGTGTTTTGTATATTGAAGACTGTATTTTGATTGAGAATGAATATGCCATTATGTAGCGAGCTTGATGCAATCAACTTTTGATCTAGGAATATGTTCATAACATTATCCTTTACTACAAAATTATATCCTTCTTTACTTAATAAAGAAACTGATATAATGTTGCACATCATGTTCGGTATATAATAGCACTGATTCAGGACTAGTGTATCACCATTTGGTAATACCAGGTGATATTTGTTGGAGATAGTGCCCTCAGAGTCAATTATTGGATCACAGGCACGTGATTGCAATGATTGAGGGAGGACCTATCCCGGTACGACAGTCTTACTCGAGATGATAGTATGCTATCTGGTTTATCTTTATCATCGTGTACTGCTTTAGGTGACCTGACAGGTCGCTATTGCACGTTGATAGAGCCCCTAGGATTCTTGCTTGACTGCCGGCAGTATGAGGGCGATCATATACGTGAGAGCTGGGGTCTACAAGCATATCCTTAAATGGTCCATAGTCGTGGGAGTTTCGAGACAGGGCATCGATTCTCCAGAGTAGACTAGTGTATACAGTCGAGACCCCGACGAGGGGCGGTGGCCGGTCTCACAGGCCACTGGTGTCAGTTGGTTCACCTAAGATGTATACAGGTGCTCATTGGGTTATGAGTACACCGGACAGGACTCGCCGGGAACATGCTAGTTGGTCTTATACCTGACGTCAGATAGCAGTTCCCAGGTGACATGTGTACAGGTTAGTTCATCGACCTGGGGATCGTCATTTGTCTCGTGTGAGTTCCCACTGTGCTTTGATTACTACCCTACCACGGCTCAAAGGAGTCGTGCAAACAGGTTTTAGTTGGGTACAGTCCCGAGCCACATGGAGACAGTGAGTGGATCTTCAGGGGTTCGTCTCTCCCGGTATTGGGGGTGAGGTCGCGCTGTGTCTAGGAGAGCCATTACACGAAGTCCTTGGCCAAGGCAGGAGATTTACTGGTAGGTATTCCAGTAGTATCTCAGGGTGTTCTGGGCTACACTCCGACACGACTTGTACCGCTTTTGGGGGTTTGACTTTTACCCACCCCCTAGGCCCGACATGCGATGCTCATAGACGAACGGACCGGACTGTACGGATATTATCACTGACAGGCTCAGTAGGTTGTCAGGATGAGCTTGCTCATCGACGTCCCTTTTGGTCAATAGCTGGTGGCCCGTTACGTATTGGCTTATACCTCTGACGTGCTAGTGGTTAAATCCATAGCCATAGTATTGACGAGTATTTAGAGTCCACCACACTTTCAGTTACTCAAGCATTCGGGCGAAACGTTGTAGAGGCCGTATGGAGATATGGCAGGGTCCGATCAGATACGTGTGGTATTGCACGGGTCAGGATCGGACGGTTTGTACTAGTGGCCGTATGGATATATGGCAGGGTTCGATCTGATACGTGCGGTATTGCACGGATCAGGATCGGACGAACATTACTAGCCGGCTTTGGTTTAAGCCGGATACTAGTTTAGTACAGTGTAGATTTTGTCTCTTTGCATTTGTATCCGGACGGAATACAGATGCGGGTGTGTATGCACAGTATCGGGGTTTTCCTGTAATTTATTACGGGACCAGTTTTCTGGTGTTGCCAGTTTGCATTCCGTTCCGGCCGGTTTTCCTTTGTTCTTTCCCGGCCGGACTTTTCCGATGGAGGGGGTTATTTGCAAGTTTACAAATAACATTTTGTGGAGGGGTTTATTGCAAAAGGATTTATTATGAGAGCATCTTTCTTCCATCACTTGCATTAATTAAGTTAAGGGAGGGTATGGGTTTGATGTGGATTGGTTATGGTTGATGTTTGTTTGTGGTCATCTCTTTTCTTCTCCTACCATCACCTCCCTTCATGCTTGATAAATCCCTCCACCATTCTCCATTTTTGTATGGCCGGCCACAAATTTGGGAGAGGAGAGAAAATGAGAGGTTTCATTTTTGGTGAAAGAAATTAATCATCCATCTCATTTTCATTGCTACCAAAATCCCCAAGTTCATATCTTGTTGATTCCTCCATCAAGGCAACATAACCCCAAAGAGACAAGCATCATCTACACTACATTCTACAGCACATCTTGGGCATGTCGACTTGCCAGCTTCATGCCCGAGTTGCCTCGGTATAGAGGCGGGAGCCCGTAATAGATGCAGGCGACGTGGTGCCCTTCCGGCGAGGAAATGGAGACCGGACATTCCGCGAGAGATCGGGACGACGACGAGAAGACCGGAGGACTCGGATCACTCGGTATATCTCTTCCTTATCTTGTTAGTTAACTAGGACAAGTTTAATGGCCCGATCCGGGGTTTAGTGCGCGGTGGTGCCGGTTTGCAAAGTTCGCAAAATTAAAGTTTATCACCGTTTCCGCATTTGGCCGTCGGTTTGACGGCCGGGGCGCCGCCGTGCACTTACAGTGGTATCAGAGCCTCGCCATTAACTTCGTCTAGCTTCGTTTGATGTGTTTTACATTTCCGATCGACCAAAATTCCAAAACTTGCATTTTTGTTCACATCAGTTTTCTGTTGAAATTTTTTGGTCTCGAAAAATTTTTCAGGTTGTCTCAGAATGATGTGCAGGGAGTTCTAAGAACACTGGAAAAATTCGACAACACAATCCCTCAGTAAGACCGCGGATCCGCGGCCATTGACCTTTCTTAGGCCGCGGATCCGCCGTAGTTGTGAGGGATCATGTGATCATTTTTTTGCAGTGGGCTTATGGGCTAAAAATAGGGGTTTTGGAATATTAAAATTGGGCCCAGAATTTCTGTGAGTGCTACAGTATTGCTTGGGGGCCCACTTGTTAATTTTTGATCGATCGGATATTTTAAACACATTATTTCACAGTATTTACATTATATCTGCGACCGTGAATGTCACTTGATCGGTAAATCCGGTCTAACTGCTATAGCCCGATTAGACGGATTTGCGAACGTGACTTTCACGTTGATGTTCTGTGTTTTACTGTGATGTTGCAGATCGGTCGTGGGGGATAGCCTGGATGCAATGCTAGTATAGTGTTGTTGTATTATGTACATTTGATATTGCGCGGCGAGCGTCCGACATGTGGACTGCCGTCACTGCCTGTTTGTATTATTCTTTTGGGGCACGACCAGGGGAACGTCGGGTTTCAGTAGTGGCTCTGTGAAACCCGGGGATCCCAGATATCTGTATTGTTCTGTGATGCTGTACATTTCTGTGATGTTGCATTTTTTCACGCCTTGAGCAAAATACTATATATTGGTATATATATTAGTAGATGTTGTATATGTTTTTCATCCGCGCTAGTCCAGTCCCCGCTCTGCCGTTAGTTAGCTAACCTAACGGGTGATGACGGGACCCAGTGGCGAATGCGGATGGCATATACGTACGTCAGTATATTTGAGTTCTTTGTGGTGTGATCAATTGATGGGACTGCGTTGATTCGGATCAATGCAAGTTAAACAAACCTAATCTGATGTTGTTGGAACACTTTTCAAAAAGCTGTTATTGCAAGGACGTTCACTTTTGTTTTGCATCGTGGTATTCATTTGGAATATCCTGCTCCTCAGTCGACGAGGCAAGGGCCGAGATCCCTTCACCGGGAGTGACCCCTTGGACAGAAGTTTGCGTCAGGGTATTAACTTCACTATAGCCGATTACTTTTGCTTTGCACCGTGGTATTCAGTTGGAATATCCTGCACCTCATTCTACGGGGAAAGAGCCGAGATCCCTTCACCGGGAGTGACCTCTTTAGTAAAGGTTTTCGTCACTATATTTTCTAAAAAGCTATCCGTTCCTTCAACGATATCAAGTTCATTACGTTAAAGGTTTTCGCCAGAAACCATTCGTAGCCCTCCGTCGTTTCATATGGGTAGTCAATAGTATTCAAGCTGTGTTTGTTGGCCAAAGTCAAGGCACAGTGTTTGGTAGCTGTTGGTTATTCATATGCAGCATAGATAGATGGGTTGGTTTGGAACAGTCGTACTGCCTTGTTGGCCAAAGTCAAGGGTAGGTACGGGTGGATTCAAATTAACCTGGAGAATGACGGGTAGAACTTGACATGTGACTTATGATTTGTTGGCCAAAGTCAAGGTCATAAGAGCATGGGGTAGAAATCCACATCGGGAGTTTCAAAAGAACTGAAACTTGCCAGATATGCGCATACCTTCTGGAGTGTGGTACCGTGAGAGGATTCCGTTACGTTATCATGCGATGAGAGTTGGATCCCGATTCCCACTGATGAGTTGGTTTACTCCTCGGGTGACCCCGACTAATTCTTCTTTAAGGTTTGGAGGAGAATTTGAGGTACAGTGGGAGGTTTCCAGATTAGATAAAGTGATAACCATTCTGATCTAGGTTAGAGTGCATGCTGAGTGTTTCGTTTCTCTCTCTCTGGCAGCGACCATTGACCCGACCCTAAGACTATGACTCAGTGACCAAGTTGACCGAACCTTCTTAACACTGGCTTTTGGATTGTCAGAGTTGCAGACCTCATTGCCACTCCTACTTTTACCCTTTTCTCCAGGACACCCCGTATTACTACGAACGTCCACTTCCATTGGACAAAACTATCGTTTGGTTAGATACGAACTCGAAGGAATTCGAGGATGGTTTCCGGTTCTGGAGAAAACGGATGGGATTATTCAGTTGTCTTTTCCCTTTTACCTTCTCTCAAGTTATGAGTACTCCTTAGTTTAGGAGATAGTACACCTATTGCGCAAATTGGATAGTCTTCTTCCAAACCTTAGGCTGGTGCCGACCGGTAGGGAATGAAGAAAACCAATTAGCTTAAACGGTGTGCAGAAGGTATTAAGATTAAGACAAAGCAAGGGATTAGTAAGAGGGCAAAGCAAATTGCGACTGATATTCACGACCAAACCAAGTATTTCTTCGCCAATCCTAAATCACCTTTGTATTTCTCCCAGACACCCCGTATCGCTACGAAGATCCACAGTTTATTGGATACTCCATCGTATGGTTATATACGAACTCGAAAGGAACTTGTTCCAGTTCGGGGATGGATTCTAGTCCAGGAAAAATAGGAATAAAGTTTATTCGGTTGTCTTTTATCTTCACCTTCTCTCGCATTGCGAGTGCTCCTAGGATTATGACAGTACACCCATTATGCTTATTGGATAGTCTTCTTCCAAACCATAGGCTGGTGCCGAACGGTAGGGAAGGAAGAAAACCAATTGGCCTAAAGGGGTGTGCAGAAGGTAATGACTAAAGACATATAAAGGGATTTGGAGAGGTGACAAAGAATTATACGGTTATAGTTGTGAATCTGGATAATGGAAGAGGCATTACTAGCAATACCAGGATACCCCATCGAAACATTTCAATGTTTCAGTTCACTGTGTACTGTTAAAAGAAAACTGATTTCCCGATTAGATACTTACTCCAGGGTATGTATTTACCAGGTATGATTCTCACATCTGTATAGTTTTACAGATGATGAGTGGGAGTAAGTTATTGGGAATTGGGTGATCATCCTCATTATATCGGGATTCGTTGTAATCGGTGATATTTGAGGAGATCACCTGGGCTGTTTGCCGGTCGGCAAATTTTTGGTTTTGAATATCCGCTATTGTGCACCAATTTCAAATTGATATATCTGTACGTCTATTTTCATAGAGTGAGATATATCTTTTGATATTATGTCGATGACATTTACCTATATCAGTGGATGGTTAGGTAAGGAGCATTAAACAGCGGTGTAATTCTTCTTAACCATAAGTACAGTTTTTCAACCTACGACACACAGTGAAAGAGTTGTTAGACTCAGCGGACTTATACAGAGTATTGTATGTTGTCCAGTGTCCATTAGGACAGAGGGGTTGGTCCTCATACTATATTCTGTTTACTTTTAACTTCTCTAGTTCTTAGACATGTGTTTCGTAGAAACACAGGGTCTGAGTTTTGAGGAGTTATAGGTATTTGAATAGAGTAGAGAACCAGGTGTAGCAAGTATCGGGATTCTTCAAGGTGATCGAAGATGTAGATACTTGTGTATGGTATTCAGTTGATAGTAATGATAAAGAGAAATTGCTTCTCTTTCAGGTTACTCATAATTGGAAGCATTCCTAAGTTGAGTAACGCTGATCGGCCTCTCTCCATTTAGTTGACATGCACTGGAGACAGCTGCATGATTTGAATCTGGTTCAATTAAACCAGTGCCTCTGGTTCTATATTGGATATAGTACAGTTCATATCTTAACATTGTTAAGGTACGGGGAGTTGACCGGCTTATGATTAAAACCAGACTCTGGATAACTCAAGGCACGTTTCTGTAATGGCTGTTTGTGGGTTGACCCAGGCTATGACGAGGGTTGACTTTCTACCATAAGAAAGATCGATAGTGATATTGTTCTTGACTCGCCACAGTTTTAATAAAAATGGATTTTTTCAAAAACAGTAGTGGGAGTATGGTAGAGCTGGAAGTGATTCTAGAACCGCAAACGATTACTGAAGATTTGATAAGGAACCTAAAGATTCAATCTGTCTTGACATTCTATTGGCCACTCCGCAGATACGGTGGGTAACTTCAGGCACCCGAGAGGTACTCCGGTAGCCTCAAGGACGGTGACAGGGAAGTTCTTGTTTACCCACACTTGCCATTGTTGTTGTTCCAGGCTGCGAGACCCGGCAGGAGGATGAGTATAGCGTCGTTCTAAACTAGCTTTAGAAGTGCACGTCTATATGACTCTGCCAGAGGGTTGTCGTAGTCAGTGGGAGCAGCGGAAGCATTGGTGGATATCAGGCTTATGTCTATTTATAGACTAAAGCAGATATAGCGGAGATAGATCATCTATTTCTGATGTGACAGTCATAGGTTTGACTTCATCAGAATTGGGGATGGATCTGTTGAGTAGGTAGTAGGGTGTGATATCCGGGTTTTGGATGACATACACAAAGTAGGAAGTGATATTCCTATACTACGATCGGTTATACTTTGGTCGTCACACAGTGGTTTCTCCACAAGGGACTTGGACATTATATCAGACATACTGGTTACTAGATTTATGGTTTTAGATCTAGATTTGGGTGGTTTCCCAATCAGGGTACTTTGACAGCATTCTAAGAGTATTTAGAATAGACGACTCTTGGCACGGTAGTATACCTGCAGGTGATGGAGTCACCCTCTCTAAAGGTGTCTTATAGACTAAAGTAGAGAGGGATGTGCATGATTGGCAGATCACTTGCTTAGGCAATTGAGTCAATCATGAGATGTCAAGTACCACACCAGATGTTGTTCTTGCACTAAATGCAATAAGTTGACATTGATCCAATCCTGGAGAAACAGTCGGAAGCAGTTTTAGAACATAAGTGGATGTTCTAGGGATATGATAACGACAGCCTCATTTGGGAGACAGTTATCATTCCAGGCTTCCAAGGTGACATGGACGACAAGGAGGTTGTCAGAGTTATAGTTTTCCTTCTGACGAGGGGCAGTATTCTGGACAGGTGATCCAAGGCAATACTGAGGGAGGCATGGTGCAGGATACTGATTAAGTTCAGTTGACGATACAGTCTGAGAAGTTTGGATTTGGAGTTCATTTATGAGCTAGGTCCCATCAGACATCCAGACAGTCTAAGACAGGTATTGCTCATTTCGGGAGATGGCTTTCTCTGCGAACTTGAGATATAGAGAGAGACATAGAAAGAAACTTCAGAGCGGATCCACTCGCTGAGGCTACTCCTCGAACGCAAGAGTTTCGCAAACAGGCTTTGTGAGACTGACTAGTAGAGGAGTTGGGTGTTCGGTATCACACGGGCTGTGAGTATGCGACATCGCAATAATTAGCCTTGAGTGCAAGTGGGAGATTGTTGGAGATAGTGCCCTCAGAGTCAATTATTGGATCACAGGCACGTGATTGCAATGATTGAGGGAGGACCTATCCCGGTACGACAGTCTTACTCGAGATGATAGTATGCTATCTGGTTTACCTTTATCATCGTGTACTGCTTTAGGTGACCTGACAGGTCGCTATTGCACGTTGATAGAGCCCCTAGGATTCTTGCTTGATTGCCGGCAGTATGAGGGCGATCATATACGTGAGAGCTGGGGTCTACAAGCATATCCTTAAATGGTCCCTAGTCGTGGGAGTTTCGAGACAGGGCATCGATTCTCCAGAGTAGACTAGTGTATACAGTCGAGACCCCGACGAGGGGCGGTGGCCGGTCTCACAGGCTACTGGTGTCAGTTGGTTCACCTAAGATGTATACAGGTGCTCATTGGGTTATGAGTACACCGGACAGGACTCGCCGGGAACATGCTAGTTGGTCTTATACCTGACGTCAGATAGCAGTTCCCAGGTGACATGTGTACAGGTTAGTTCATTGACCTGGGGATCGTCATTTGTCTCATGTGAGTTCCCACTGTGCTTTGATTACTACCCTACCACGGCTCAAAGGAGTCGTGCAAACAGGTTTTAGTTGGGTACAGTCCCGAGCCACATGGAGGCAGTGAGCGGATCTTCAGGGGTTCGTCTCTCCCGGTATTGGGGGTGAGGTCGCGCTGTGTCTAGGAGAGCCATTACACGAAGTCCTTGGCCAAGGCAGGAGATTTACTGGTAGGTATTCCAGTAGTATCTCAGGGTGTTCTGGGCTACACTCCGACACGACTTGTACCGCTTTTAGGGGTCTGACTTTTACCCACCCCCTAGGCCCGACATGCGATGCTCATAGACGAACGGACCGGACTGTACGGATATTGTCACTGACAGGCTCAGTAGGGTGTCAGGATGAGCTTGCTCATCGACGTCCCTTTTGGTCAATAGCTGGTGGCCCGTTACGTATTGGCTTATACCTCTGACGTGCTAGTGGTTAAATCCACAGCCATAGTATTGACGAGTCTTTAGAGTCCACCACACTTTCAGTTACTCAAGCTTTCGGGCGAAACGCTGTAAAGGCCGTATGGAGATATGGCATGGTCCGATCAGATACGTGCGTTATTGCACGGGTCAGGATCGGACGGTTTGTACTAGTGGCCGTATGGATATATGGCAGGGTTCGATCTGATACGTGCGGTATTGCACGGATCAGGATCGGACGAACATTACTAGCCGGCTTTGGTTTAAGCCGGATACTAGTTTAGTACAGTGTAGATTTTTTCTCTTTGCATTTGTATCCGGACGGAATACAGATGCGGGTGTGTATTCACAGTATCGGGGTTTTCCTGTAATTTATTACGGGACCAGTTTTCTGGTGTTGCCAGTTTGCATTCCGTTCCGGCCGGTTTTCCTTTGTTCTTTCCCGACCGGACTTTTCCGATGGAGGGGGTTATTTGCAAGTTTGCAAATAACATTTTGTGGAGGGGTTTATTGCAAAAGGATTTATTATGAGAGCATCTTTCTTCCATCACTTGCATTAATTAAGTTAAGGGAGGGTATGGGTTTGATGTGGATTGGTTATGGTTGATGTTTGTTTGTGGTCACCTCTTTTCTTCTCCTACCATCACCTCCCTTCATGCTTGATAAATCCCTCCACCATTCTCCATTTTTGTATGGCCGGCCACAAATTTGGGAGAGGAGAGAAAATGAGAGGTTTCATTTTTGGTGAAAGAAATTAATCATCCATCTCATTTTCATTGCTACCAAAATCCCCAAGTTCATATCTTGTTGATTCCTCCATCAAGGCAACATAACCCCAAAGAGACAAGCATCATCTACACTACATTCTACAGCACATCTTGGGCATGTCGACTTGCCAGCTTCATGCCCGAGTTGCCTCGGTATAGAGGCGGGAGCCCGTAATAGATGCAGGCGACGTGGTGCCCTTCCGGCGAGGAGATGGAGACCGGACATTCCGCGAGAGATCGGGACGACGAAGAGAAGACCGGAGGACTCGGATCACTCGGTATATCTCTTCCTTATCTTGTTAGTTAGCTAGGACAAGTTTAATGGCCCGATCCGGGGTTTAGTGCGCGGTGGTGCCGGTTTGCAAAGTTCGCAAAATTAAAGTTTATCACCGTTTCCGCATTTGGCCGTCGGTTTGACGGCCGGGGCGCCGCCGTGCACTTACAATATATGCCAACTGCTTTGGCTGCAACATTTGCCCCATTCCCTACTTGAACGGAATGATCACGTTTTCCCAGTTCTCTACCTTTCCGTAGCCCATGTAACTGCTTACATATGTGGGATCCTGATCCGGTATCTAATACCCAGGACGTTGGGTGAACTGAGAAACAGTTCTCAATAACAAACACACCCGAAGAAGGTGCATCATCATGCACGTTCTCTGTTTGGAGAGCGTGAGAATCTAGATATTCTCCTGTTTCCTGTTCAGTTTTATAACATTTATAAGATAGAACGGGTCCAACGTTCCCCTGCACAGTATAACATGCGGGTTCGGTCAATACATCAATATTATTATCTTGATTAAGGCATGAAATGGTCGCTACCTGGAGAGAGAGAGAAGAAAACACTTTAGCGTATGCTCGTGCAAGATCAGATTGGTTATTATCTTATCTAATCAGGATGGCTCCCACTGGTTTTTATCAAATCTTCCTTCAAACCCTAAAAGGAAAGACTAGCCGGGATTAATTACACCCTACAACTTTGTCGATCTTTCAGCCAGGCCAGTGTCGGTACTTTGAGGGAGGTCCCCCGTGCTTTCGCACGAACCTAATTAATGTAAACCTCGTTTTCCCAGAGGCGTAACCTCGTTAACACCTTTCTAGACACCTACTTGATCGGCTAATTGTAGTGTGCAAAACTCTCCCAGGAGTAACTCTTACTCACAGTGGGTATCGGGATCCAACTATCTCATAGAAGGTATGCAATCTCATTGCAAATTTCAACACTTGAAATTCCCGATAATGCTTTTGCCCCTAGCGATCTATGAGCTTGACTAAGTCAACAAACTATAAATCGCAAGTCAAGTTCAACCCGTACATTTCCCGATTGAATTAAACCCACCCGTACGACCCTTGACTGAGTCAACAAGGCCGTGCGAATGCTCTAATCCAATCACATCTCATGTTGTTACAGATAAACATAATTTAGCTACCATACACTATGCCTTGACTAAGTCAACAAACATAGCACGAATACTAAATAATATCTATCTGAAATGACGGAGGGCTACGCGGGTTCTTTCAGAAAAAACCATGAGCGTAATGAACTTGATATCGTTGTAGAATCAAATGAAGTTTTGAAATGGAATGATTTTGAGGCTTTTCTAGTTTTGCTAAAGGGGTTACTCCCGGTGAAGGGATCGTCGGCCCTTTCCGCGTCGAATGAGGTGCGGGATATATCATATATATCACTGTGCAAAGCAAGAACTGTAGCTACCTGTTTTATTTAAAATTTGATTCTACAACATCATTTAGTTTCTTTTCTTTCATTAATCACATTAATGAAGTCCCATCATTTAAGTCACCTAAACATCACAGATAAATACGACGTACACTTATGCTATCCGCATTCGCCTGGATGTCCCCTCGTGCACCGTTAGGTTAGGTAACTAACGACAGAGCAGGGCAGGGCTAGTGCGGGTGCAAAACATAAGTAACGTCTATATAATATATCATATATACTATATACTGTATCTATCACAGAACATCACATGATCACATCACAGATATCGCAGCAGAAGAAACATATGAAACATTGGATATACTAGGACGTCCGTGTTTTCAATACGAGCCAGTATAAAACACGGATTCCACGGTCGTGATGAATAGCCAATCCCACACCCCTAGACCCCTACGAGAGCGGCAAGCAACCTCGCCAATTCTAGGGTTAGGAGACCCGGACTCGACTCCTCGAGTTGGTCTCCCACTGGACCCCAAGAACCCGGTTACTTGTGCTCCCCTCCTTGGGTCTATCCTAATGCAGAAAAGTAAATAATATACAAAGGGTGACATCTTCCGCAACCTGGAAGTGCCCCAATAAAAGAATATTACATACAAGTTTTTACATGAATGAAAATGAAAAACACTCATCTCACATAAAAAACTCCGGCTATTCAAACACGACAATCCAATATAACATATCGAGCAACGCATAACATCACATGTCATCAACGTAAGTAAATATGCGCATCCCAATTGTCGTTGACATATAGCAACGAAACCGGCGATATCACATATTACACTTACGGTCACAGAAAAGAAAGTGTAAAACTACAACAGTTGGAATCCGCAACCTCTTTAGACATCACATGCCTAATCAAATGAAATACTTAGACATCACATGCCTAACAGTTATAAACCCCGCATTTTAGTTTCATTATCGAAAACTCTTTTCAATATCAAATGAAACTAAACCGCTAGATTTATAACATTCATTCAGTTATCTCATAACTGTTTGTGAATTCCAATTATTGTATCCCATTCCGGATAAATAGAAAATATTAAACTTTCCGATCGAACATTCGAACACCCAAGTTTTCCCGAAACCATTCAACACATGAAATAGGTTCAAAGACATTCACTTCATGCCTCAGTACCAACGGTCCAGCCGTAGAAGGGTCAAGCCAACGCCTCACATGTGGCACGCCGTACTGCTCCAAACCCGAAGGTTCAAAGAGCAGTTCAAGACGGTCAGATAATCGAGTTAAGGTTTGTTGTCTTCTAGAGGGACCATCGCATTACTTGCACTACTTAGAACGTCCTTAAATCACAGAAAAATCCAACACTTGGAAATTTTCCGGCAGGGGAAAAGTTGGGTATTTATATCCGGTCGAACTTTTTAATATATTCAAAAATTATCCGTAAAAACACATAGACAAAACTTGATAATCCGATCGAATCTTCGATTCCCAATGCAACCCTAGAACACTCAACTCTTGAGTCAATTTAAAAATTCCCAGAAAACTCAGCACTGTGAAATAGGAATTACTGTGCAAAGCAGGAGGGCTGACGTCATCATCAGGCCGCGGAACCGCCGCAGAAGCCATACTTCTGCCGCGGTTCCGCCGTACACTATACTGTTCATTTGGAAAAATTTGCACCGTAATTCTTAGAATTCCCTGCTGAATTTTTTAAGCATTTTTAATTTTGAAAAATCCCAGTTTTTGAAAAAAGTCCAGAGAGCACATCGGGAATTAGGGTTTCGGTTCGATCGGGTTTCAAACGTCGTCTACTCTTCGCCTAAGGCTCTAGCTAGGCTCTGATACCACTGTAGGGTTCCTAGGCACACTATAGAGGTCTCATAAGGCATCAACCATGCCAATTTCAAATTTTATGGGTGCCGAGAAACCCTAATACGGATCGTCGACTAGAATTTTAGGCGAAAAACGAAACTAGTTAACGACTTAACTAAAGGAGAGAGGCTACAACCTTTGTAGATCCGTTTCTCCACTTCCTTAGCTCCACGTAGGCGTCCTCTCGCTGTCCATCTCGAATCCCGAGCTCAATCGTCGGCTTCATCGGAGAAATGGGCGGGCTAGGTCGTCGGCTTCGTGCCGAAGATGATCTACGTCGAGGCATCACAAGTTCAAGCTCCAACTTCACCAAGTTGTGAAACTTGTGAAGAAAACACCCTATACTACTTGGCAAGAGGTAGAGGGTGAAGAAATAGGAGGTGGGTTCACTTTAGAATTGGATTTCTCTCATTTTTGCTCAAGTTGCCATTGATGGACTTAAGCTTTTCTTGAAGAAGAAGATGATCAAGAAGAAGAAAGAATATGATAAGTATTTTAAATGAAAAAGAAAATGAATACTTATCATAATGTAAACCATAGTTAGGTGTAGAGAATTGACTAAGGTTAGATGAATGGTTAGGGTTAAGCATGAAGACAAAATGGTCACTTTGGTCAAAGCTTCATGAAGCATCAACAAGCTTCATGACAAAAGAAACCATTTTGTTTTTCTATTATCTATTTCTCAAAAAAGAAAAGATAAATAATTAAGTGAAAATATGAAACCCTAACCATTCACTAAACATAGGTTTAATTCTTTACACTTAACCAAATGAGCAAGTATCATCAAACATGATACATCCATGGGCACAAAAAGTATATCACATATACAACTTGCACATCAAGTGAGAAAATCCATTTAAAGTGAATCAATACTAGTTAATGCAAAGTAATATATCAAATATATAATTATACATTAAATCATTAAATCAACACTTGATTCAATGATCCGGTCATATCGCATATAACCGACTAGTATCCTATGTATCGACTAATCGAATCAATCCTTGATTCGATATCTAGGTTATATCGCATATAACCAATCGATACATTCATCGTGAGAATGGAATACGGTATCACATACACGCATTATTCTCGGTCCTGCACATATCTCATATGCGCTCCTATTTCGTTTCGCTTGAGCCAGGAAACCTCTGTGTAGGACTCTAAAGACTCGTCAATACGCCGGTAGCAGATGATGATCATATCAAGCACCCACAAGTCGCAAGCGGTCTGCTAAACGTAACGGCCATCCGGGTATTGAGCGATCAGAAGATCGACGAGCTAGCCCGCTCACACTCCTGTGAATCCAACCAGTAACACTTACCGTACAGTCCGGTCTGTTCGTCTGATATGTCGCATATCAAGTCTAGGGGTGGTAAACGTCAGACCCCAATAACCGATAAGTCGTGCCGATGTGAGGCTCATAATGGGTCGAGAAACCACTGGTCACACTTACCAGCACATCTCTGATCAGCCCTGGCCAAGGACTTCCCTGTTACGGCCAATCGAGCACAGCGCAACATCAACCCCCAATACCGGGAGAGACGAAACCCCTCCTATCGCTCATTGCCTCCATGTGACTCGGGACTGTACCCAAGGACCACCGTTTTGCACGCCCTCATGGACGTGGTAAGGTGGAGATCAAAGCACAGTGGGAATCACACAAGACTCTATGACGATCTCGGGTCTACAGACTAACCTGTACAAGTGTCACCTGAGAACTGCCATCTGACGTGAGGTATAATACCATCTGCGAGTTCTCGGCGAGTTCGTCCAGTCTACCCAGTCTCCACTGAGCACCCGTATACCATCTCTGATGTCAAACACGAATGGATATGGGATCATCCATCGCCCATCTCATGGGTCGAGAAGCGTATATGCTAGTCTACACTGGTATATCGATGCCCCGTCTCGATATACCCACGACTAGGGACCTTGAAGGATGTACCTATGGACTACCATGTCCCCACTAGTATGATCTGCATCACAATCCAGGCAGTCAAGTACACATCCTAAGGGCTTTACCAACATGTAACTATAAGACAGTTTAAAAAGACAAGTGCACATGTTAAGATAAAGAGCAACCAGATAGCATACTATCATATCGAGCAAGAAAGTCATCTCTATATATGTCCAAGCATCCAATATAATATACATCATCTGTACAATACTGGCCTCTAGGGCATACATACAACTAACAGTGGGTGTATCGAGACGGGGCATCGATATACCAGAGTAGACTAGCGTATACCTTATCGACCCATACAGATGGGCGATGGATGATCCCATATCCTTTGGTGTTTGACATCAGAGATGATATACGGGTGCTCAGTGGAGACTGGGTACACTGGACGGACTCGCCGAGAACACCCAGATGGTATTATACCTTATGTCAGATGGCAGTTCTCTGGTGACACTGGTACAGAGTAGTCTGTTGACCCGAGATCGTCATAGAGTCTTGTGTGATTCCCACTGTGCTTTGATTTCCACCTTACCACGTCCAAGAGGGCGTGCAAAACGGTGGCTTTTGGGTACAGTCCCGAATCACATGGAGGCAATGAGCGATAGGAGGGGATTCGTCTCTCCCGGTATAGGGAGTTGATGTTGCGCTGTGTTCGATTGGCTATAACCGGAAATCCCTGGCCAGGGTTGCTGAGATTTACTGGTAAGTGTTACCAGTAGTATCTCGAATTGTTATAGACCTCATATCGACACGACTTATCAAGCTATTGGGGTCTGACGTTTACCACCCCTAGGCGAGATATGCGACATATCAGACGATCAGACCGGACTGTACGGTAAGTGTTACTGGTTGGATTCACAGGAGTGTGAGCGGGCTTGCTCGTCGATCTTCTGATCGCTCAATACCCGGGTGGCCGTTACGTTTAGCAGAACGCTTGCGGCGTGCGGGTGTTTGATATGATCATCACCTGCTGCCGGCGTATTGACGAGTCTTTAAAGTCCTACACAGAGGTTTCCTGGCTCAAGCGAAACGAAATAGGAGCGCATATGAGATATGTGCCGGACCGAGAATAATGCGTGTATGTGATACCGTATTCTATTCTCGCGATGAATGTATCGATTGGTTGTATGCGATAAAACCTAGTTATCGAATCAAGTATTGATTCGATAAGTCGATACATTGTATATTAGTCGGTTATATGCGATATGACCGGATCGTTAAATCAAGTGTTGATTTAATGATTTAATGCATAATTATATATTTGATATATTACTTTGCATTAACTAGTATCGGTTCACTTTAAATGGATTTTCTCACTCGGATGTGCACATTGTATATGTGATATATTTTTTGTGCACTAGTTTGTATCATGTTTGATGATACATGCAAAATTGGCTTTGTGTAAAGAATTATACCATGGTTATGATAATGGTTAGGGTTTTGATTTATTCACTTATTTATTTATCTATTCATTTTTGAGAAATAGATAAAAGAAAAACAAAATGGTTTCTTTCTTTCCTTCATGAAGCTTGTTGAAGCTTCATAAAGCTTTGACCAAAGTGACCATTTTGTCTTCATGCTTAACCCTAACCATTCATCTAACCTTAGTCAATTCTCTACACCTAACCATGGTTCATATTATGATAAGTATTCATTTTCTTTTGTATTTTAATTAACTTATCATAATATTTTCTTCTTCTTCTTCTTCTTCTTCAAGATGAAGAAGCTAGCATCCATCAATGGTGATTTGATGAAAAGAGTGAGAAATCCAATTCTAAAGTGAACCCACTTCCTATTTCTTCATCCTCTACCACTTGCCAAGTAGTATAGGGTGTTTTCTTCACAAGTTTCATGGCTTGGTGAAGTTGGAGCTTGATCTTGTGTTGCTTCGACGTAGATCATCTTCGGCATCGTAGTCGATGACCTAGCCCGCCCATTTCTCCGATGAAGTCGATGCTAGAGTCCGGGATCCGATTTGGACAGCGGAGTGACATCATTGCGGAGCTTAGGAAGTGGAGGACCGGATCTACAAAGGTTGTATTTCTGTTCCCTTGGTTAAGTTGTTAACTAGTTGCATGTTTCGCCTAAAAATCTAGTTAGCGATCCGTATTAGGGTTTCTCGACACTTGTAAAATTTGAAATTGGCATGGTTGATACCTTGTGAGACCTCATTAGTGTGCCTAGGAACCCTACAGTGGTATCAGAGCCTAGCTAGAACCTTAGGCGATGCGTAGAGGAAGTTTGAAACCCGAACGAACCCGAAACCCCAATTTCTCACCCTCTCTGGACTTTTTTTGAAAAAGTGGTTTTTTCCAAATTAAAAATTCTTAAAAAATTCAGCAGGGAATATTATGAATTACTGTGAAGCACGTGACATTGATTCGACAGAAGAGCCGCGGAACCGCGGCCCCACCCTGGCTTGTGCGGCGGTTCCGCGGCCAAAGTGCTGAATCAATGCACTTGCTTTGCACAGTAATTAGTTTCTGGATGTGCTGTATTTTATGGGAATTTTTAAAATTTATTCAAGAGTTGAATTTTCTGGGGTGTATTGGGAGTTTGTAGATTCGATCGGATTATCAGATTTTGTCTATGTGGCTTTCCGGATATTTTAGAATATGTTAAAAGGTTCGACCGGATATAAATACCCACCTTTTCCCCTGTCGGGAAATTTCCAAGTGTTGGATTTTTCCGTGGTTTAAAGATGTTCTAAGTAGTGCAAGTAACGCGATGGTCCCTCTAGAAGACAACAAACCTTAACTCGATTATGTGACCGTCTTGAACTGCCCTTTAAACCTTCGGGTTTGTGGCAGTACGGCGTGCCACATGTGAGGCGTTGGCTTGACCCTTCTACGGCTGGACCGTTGGTACTGAGGCATGAAGTGAATGTCTTTGAACTTATTTCATGTGTTGAGCGGTTTCGGGAAAACTTGGATGTTCGATTGTTCGATCGAAAAGTTTAACATTTTCTATCTTATCCGGAATGTGATACAATAATTGGAATTCACAAGTAGTTATGAGATAACTGAATGAATGTTATAAACATAGCACTTTAGTCTCACTTGATCGGTTGCCACGGAATTTTGATGCGATCAAAAGTCCGTCGCAATCATGTAGTGTACGCGGATACTCGCCGGGTAAACTTAATAGACAGCCTCACTCCATAGCCCCGACCAAGTGACTGTAGGAGAACCCCGTCGCCGAAAGCATCCGTTCGGGTGCTCGCGGCAGCGGTGTTCCGCCTTGGTGCACTTCGTCGACGGTATCAGGGGTGCGGCCGCCTACTAAAGTTTGCGACGAGCATTCGATCAGGATGTCGGGAATCTTGTTGAATTGCCCGACTTGACATTGAAAAGTGTTTTCGATTTTGAGACTAAAATGCGGGGTTTATAATGGTTAGGCATGCGATGTCTAAGGAATTCATTTGATTAGGCATGTGAAGTCTATGCAGGTTGCGGATTCCAACTGTTGTAGTTTTACACTTTCTTTTTTGTGACCGTAAGTGTAATATGTGATATCGCCGGTTTCGTTGCTATATGTCAACGACAATTGGGATGCGCATATTTACTTACGTTGATGACATGTGATGTTATGTGTTGCTTGTTAGTGTATATGCCCTAGAGGCCATTACTGTATCATACTAGTTTGTATATTACTTAATGGAAGCTTGGGATATTCACCTTGTATATACAATCTTGCTCAAAATAGTAGTATGCTACTTGGTTTGTTTCTACTTCAATGTGTACATGTGTTTATTTTTATATATCGCCTATACACATTAGTACAGCCCTTAGGATCTTTGCTTGATTACCAGCGATGTGATGGCCGTCACACTAGTGGGGCTGGGTAATCTATAAGCACATCCTTATGCAGGTCCCTGGTCGCAGGACTATTGAGACAGGGCATCAATACTCCGGAGTAGACCAGCGCATGCGCTTCTCATCCCAGTGTGGGAGACGGTCTGTCCCACAGCCGTCAGTACGTCGTACTTGAGATAGTATGCGGGTGCTCGTTAGGTTACAGGTACACTGGACATGACTCGTCGGGAACTGACTAGTTGGTATTATACCTATCGTCAGTTATCAGTTCGCAGGTGAAATGAGTACAGCTTAGTCCGCTGACTTGAAACTGTCACTCCGCCTCGAGTGTGTTCCCACTGTACTTTGATCACTACCCTACCACGGCTCAAAGGAGTCGTGCAAACAGGTAGTGGTTGGGTGCAGTCCCGAAGCACTTGGAGGCAGTGACGGTTAGACAGGATTCGTCTCTCCCGGTATTGGGGGTTGACATCGCGCTGTGTCTAGGAGAGCCATTACACGAGTAGTCCCTGGCCAGGGCAAACGAGATATACTGGTAGGTTTCCAGTGTTATCTCAGGGTGTTTTGGGCTTCGCTCCGACACGACTTGTACCGCTATTGGGGGACTGACGTATACCACCCCCTAGGCCCGCCATGCGATGTATCAGACGAACAGACCGGACTGTACGGAGAATGTCACACTCAGGCTCAGTAGGAGTTCAGATGGGTTTTGCCTCGTCGGTCTTCTTGTCGGCATTACCTGGGGACCGTTACGCACAGCTAGTGCCGCTTGCGGTCTGTGGTTAAACCCACTGCCAGCGTAGTGTCGAGTCTTTAGAGTCCCACACAGAAAGCTTTTCGCCTTTAGGCAAAAGAGTAGAGGTCGCATGGTATTGCGACGGGTCGCATGGTTTTGCAACAGGGTTCGGTCACAACCGTGCACTTGTGCACGTACAGTGTCCGGACAGTTTACACTAGCGGGCTTTGGTTTAATCCAGATCCTAGTGTATCTTTTGGGATTGGATTTATCCAGTGTGCATTCGTGTTCCTCGGAACGCGGATGCGGGTGCGTATGCACAGTTGACAGGGAGACAGAGGCAGCAGATTCTCATTAGGGTTGTTGACAGTTGACCGTTGACTATTTGACTTTTTGCTCAACCCTAATGAGAATAGGATATGTGATTAACTATTATATTAATTAAGTATTATGGTGATATGGTTGTTGACTTTGTTGACTTTTGTTGACTTGTTGACTTTGTTGACTTGTTGACCGGTTGACTAGGCTTGACTAGTTGACCATCATGATAACCATAGCCATCATTTCATGGCAAAGACTTTTGTTTACTTGCTCATTTGTGTAAAATGAGTGCATGAAATGATATGGTTATGGTTGCTTCAACCATCACATAAGACTTTTGTTAGTATGATGAGTTATGATTGCTTTGGATTATGAGAGGGTGAAAGACAAAAGAGAGCCTCATTCTTTCTTGCTCATTCTCTCTCTTGTTCTTGAGCTCTCCTTTTGCTCTCACCCTCAACCTCTTCCTCCCTCTCTTGATTCTATGGTTCTCTTGTCTCATGAGTTGAGAATCAAGAACCATAGATAAAATCCCATTCTATTTCTTCTCTACTCATTCTAGTTCACTAGGTTTAGCAAACCAAGTTAACTAGTTTCTTCAAAGAACGAAGAAGGAGCTAAAGGTTGGAGCTTTCAGGTGGATCTATCTTCGGCGTACGGAGACGACGAGAAGAAGCCATCGGACCACCATCGGAGCTTTGAAGATGAAGGAGTTCAAGACAAGCAAGGTATAAACCCCTAACCGAGTAGCTAGAAACTCATAGTTAGGATGTTAGATAGATGTTTAACCAAGATCCGGGTTTTAGGTCCATTTTACCACCTCCGTAAAAATTGTTTTTTTACCAAATTCCGCATTCCCGAAAGTACCGGGAGAGGTAGCATGGACTTACAGTGGTATCAGAGCCTAGTTAAACTCTATCTAACATGTTAGCAAGTAACTAGAAGATCGATCAAAGAAAAGTCCCGAAAACGAACCCCGAGTTTTTCAAGTTTCTGTCGATTTTTTTACTGTTCAAAAGTTGATTATTTTAACACCTAAAATCGACTCAGGCTTTTTTATGAATAACCACCAAAGATGGACCCACGATCGAGTCAAAGCGCCGCGGAAGCGCGGCGGGAGCACGCTCCCGCCGCGGATCCGCGGCCGAGTTGACTCGGCCGAGGTCAATCTTTGGTGCAGTGTTATTCTGGGGGTATTTTGGGATTTTTAGTACATATATTTTCAACCCAGATTTTCCAGAACGAAAATTTTATTTTGGGGTCCCGAAAATCCGTATTTTTGATCGAACTTCTAAAAGACTTTAGCTAACGGGTTTTTCTGTAATGTGATATTTGTATTGAACGTCTACTAATCGCTATATGTCGATTAGTGGGGGTTATACAAATCTGTGATCTGTAATGTTGCTGGAATGTGTATATGAATATGTTGGATTGTCGCGGGTGAATAGCCGGGGGTTGTGAGACGAGAGTTTTCTTTTCTTTCAATTCATGTAAATTTGTAAATTGATGTAATAATTATTTGTATGGCCGCACAACCGGGTCGGGGTTGTAGCCGTCATTGTATAATTTCTTTTTACTGTTTTTGCTCCTAGGATAGACCCATGGAAGGGGTGCACAAACTACCGGGTATGCCGAAGTGTCGAGTGGCCTACTCATGGAGATGAGGGAGGTTACTACGCTTCGGGTGCTTGGCGGGTAGTTTGCCGCACCCGTAGGGGTCTTGGGTGGGGTATTGGCTATTCACCGCGACCGTGTAATTTTTTTTTCGTTACAGGCTCGTGCGAATTACTGATTCCTAGTATATCCAATGTATTCATCTGTGATCTGAAATGTTTTATCATTGCAGTATATCTATATATGATATTATTTAGGCGTTGCTTATGTTTTACAGACGCGCTAGCCCAGCCCCCGCTCTGTCGTTAGTTAAGTAACCTAACGGGTAATGGCGGGGCCCCGTGGCGAATGCGAATGGCATAAGCGTACGTCATATTTTGGTTGTTTTCTGCAATGGTAGGATTAAATGATGGGACGCATTAAAAGAACTAATGCAAGAATATCACGCATTAAAAGAACTAATGCAAGATAATAAACCAAGTTAAAGTCGTTGGAACACTTTCGAAAAACCACTTGGTTCTTTTCAAAACCAACTTTTAAATGCGGAGCTTGAGCCACTCCTTTTAAAAGCTATCTCGTTCCATCGACCAAATCAAGTTCACTACGTTCACGGTTTTGCCAAAACCATCCGTAGCCCTCCATCATTTCAGTTAAATATTCGGTAGTATTCAAGCTATGTATTTTGACCTCACGCCAAGGCATAGTGATTGGTAGCTGCCGGATATTTATCTGTTACATAGATAGAATGCGTTGGTTTGAGACAGTCGTACTGCCATTTTGGCCTACGTCAAGGGTATGTACGGGTGGGTTCAAATTAACCTGGATAATGATGGGACGAACTTGACATGTGACTTATGACATTTTGACCTCACGCCAAGGTCATAAGAGCATGGGGCAAAAATCCACATCGGGAGTTTCATAAGCACTGAAACTTGCTAGATTTGCATACCATTTGGAGTGTGATGATTCTGGTAGGATTCCTTCAGTTTCGTCACGCAATGATATTTGGATCCCGATCCTACTGTGAGTATATGCTACTCCTCGGGAAATTTCTCACTTAACGATCAATGCTATAAACCTAGTAGGTGCCTAGAAAGGTGTTAGCGGGGCTACGCCCCCAGGGAAAAGAGGTTCTTTAATTAAGGAACTTCGCGAAAGCGTTGGAAAACCTCCCTCGAAGTACCGACACCGGCCTGGCTGAACGGTTAAGCAAGTATTGTACGATGGGATTGATCCTGACTAATTCTTCCTTTATGGTTTGAGGAGGGATTCGAGAAACAGTGGGAGCCATCCTGTTTAGACAAACTAAAAACCACTCTAAACTTGCAAGAGCATCATGCTGAGTGTTTCTTCTTCTCTCTCCTAATTGCAGCGACCAATCAACATGACTGGACTTAAGTTACTCCTAGATAAAAACAAACTGACAGGGCCAAACTACAAAGATTGGCTCAGGAATGTCAAGATAGCAATCACTTACGACAAGCTGGGGTATCTTCTTACCACCAAAGCTCCCCCTGTCCCTGGTCCAACTTCCAGCGTCGCGGATAAGGAAATCCGTAAGACTTGGGAGATTGATAGCGCGAAGGCCAAATGCCTCCTGCTTGCCTCGATGGACAACGAACATCAGAGGAGGCATGAGAATATGGACATGGAATCCATATTGCTTCATACAAAAGAACTGTATGGAGAGCAATCTCGTATCGCAAGATACGAAGCGTCGAAAAAGTTATTTTCGACAAGAATGGCCGTCGGATCATCAGTAGCCGAGCATGTGCTAAAAATGATCGGCTACATTGAGGAGCTCGCTGACCTAGGGATCACATTGGAGAGTGAGCTATATACGGATATAGTTCTCCAGTCCCTTCCTTCCACTTACGCCCAGTTTATACTGAACTTCAACTTACAAGAAAAAGAGGTTGAACTTTCAGAGCTCCTCAACATGCTGAGGAGCGCAGAGGGCATCCTACAGAAAGGTAGGGATACATCCACTTTGTTTGTAGGAGGATCATCTTCTTCTAGGTCCAAGGCGAAAGCCAAGGGAAAGAAGAAGAAGGCCCCCGCCAAACCAAGGGGCGGTGTTAGTAATGTGGATACGAAGGGAAAAGGTAAAGCAACAAAGATAGCGGGGAAGCTTGTGGATAAGGAAGAATGCTTCTATTGTCATAAGAAAGGACACTGGAAGAATGATTGCAGGGCCTGGAAGGCCAGAACAAAGGAATTGAAGCAGGTTGCAGCTTCAGCTTCAGGTGTGTATGTTATTGAAAACTGTCTTTCAATAAACTCTACTTCCTGGGTATTGGATACCGGATCAGGATCTCATATCTGTAATTCTTTGCAGGCGTTGAGAAACCGTAGGGTTTTGAAGGTAGGTGACATGACCCTCAGAGTTGCGAACGGAGCTAGCATGGATGCTAAAGCCGTGGGGGACTATCACCTGGGAATGTCAGATGGACATGTTTTGGTTTTGCGTAATTGCTTTTTTGTACCCAACGCAACTTGTAATATCATTTCTGTATCTTTAGTTTCTAAAGAAGGTTATGAATTTGCGTTTGTAAGTAATGTTGTAAACATTCACCTTAATCAAGTTCTGATTGGGTCAGGTACATTGAGTAATGGTATATACGTATTGAACCAACCACAGATTTTCAATGTCCAGAATACACACAAAAGAAAGTCTCCAGAAATAAATCAGACTTTCTTGTGGCATTGTAGACTGGGTCACATCAATGAGAGAAGGTTGACTAAGTTACATACAGAGGGATATTTGAATGCGTTCGAATATCAATCGTATGCCACTTGTCAATCTTGTCTCAAAGGAAAGATGACAAAGACTCCGTTTACTGGACATGGAGTAAGAGCGAGCGAGCTCTTGGGACTCGTACACAGTGACGTGTGCGGTCCAATGTCTACACATGCCCGAAGCGGACATTCTTACTTCATTACTTTTACGGATGACTTCTCAAGGTACGGTTATGTCTTCTTAATGAAACATAAGTCCGAGGCCTTTGGAAAATTCCAGGAGTATAAGAATGAAGTAGAGAAACAGACCGGCAAAAGTATTAAGTTTCTAAGATCGGATCGAGGTGGAGAATACTTAAGTGCCGAGTTCCTGGACTATTTAAAGAGAACGGAATTCTCTCTCAGCTTACTCCTCCATACACCCCGCAACATAACGGTGTATCGGAGAGACGGAACCGCACCCTATTGGATATGGTGCGGTCCATGATGAGTAATGCTGAGTTGCCGCGATCATTCTGGAGATATGCGCTAGAATCAGCCGCATACCTTTTGAACTGAGTTCCGACTAAGACTGTGCCTACCATCCCATATGAAATATGGAGTGGGAAGAAACCCTATCTTCAATATCTGAAGATCTGGGGATGTCCAGCTTTTGTCAAAAAGCAGCATGCGGACAAACTCGAGGCACGCTCAGTACTGTGCAAGTTTGTGGGATACCCAAAGAACACCAGGGGGTATCTTTTCTACTACGCAGAGGAACAAAAAGTCCTTGTTTCTCGTAATGCCCACTTTCTAGAACACCAGTTCTTGGAAAAGGAAATTAGTGGGAGCGCAGTAGAACTGGAAGAAATTCTAGAACCACAGACTGTTACTGAAAGCTTAGTGGAACTAGAGGGTTCAACAGAACAGGACATTCCTACGCCGCTCCGCAGGAGTAGTAGGCAGTCTCATCCGCCCGAGAGATACTGCGGTTTTCTCATAGACGGGGATAGAGAGGATTGCATCATAGAATATGATGAGCCTACTAGCTTCCAGCAGGCCGTTCAGAGCGTTGACTCAGTGAAATGGCTGGATGCAATGCGGACCGAGATGGAGTCCATGTACACCAACAAGGTATGGACGTTGGACATTGCTCCAGACGGGGTAAAACCCGTAGGATGCAAGTGGATCTTCAAAAGGAAGATTGGTGTAGATGGACAGGTTGAGACCTATAAAGCTAGGCTGGTAGCAAAGGGTTTTCGTCAAAGTCCTGGCTTGGACTATGATGAAACCTTTTCTCCAGTAGCCATGCTGAAATCCATTCGGATCCTTCTTGCCATTGCTGCCTTCCACGATTATGAGATCTGGCAAATGGACGTAAAGACAGCTTTTCTAAATGGAAATTTAGAGGAGTGTGTCTATATGGACCAGCCAGAGGGTTTCATTCAGAGTGGGAGCAGCGGAAAGGTGTGCAAGTTGCTTAAGTCCATCTATGGACTAAAGCAGGCATCGCGGAGTTGGAACATCTGCTTTGATGAGACGGTCAAAGAATTTGGCTTTATCAAAAATCCAGATGAACCGTGGATCTATAGTAGATTTGTAGCGAGAACTGTAGTATTCCTCGTTTTATACGTGGATGACATTCTCTTAATAGGAAATGACATTCCTATGCTACAATCTGTGAAGGGGTTCTTGTCACACAGGTTCTCTATGAAAGACCTGGGTGATGCCTCGTACATTCTGGGTATCCGGATCTACCGTGACAGATCCAAGAGGATATTAGGGCTTTCACAGTCCAGGTACATCGACACCATACTGAAGAGATTCAGTATAGAAGATTCCAAGCGCGGTAACCTACCGGCTTATCACGGGATCACCCTCTCTAAAGAGATGTCTCCCAAGACTGATTTGGAGAGGGATCGCATGTCTATTATACCCTACGCTTCTGCGGTAGGCTCTATAATGTATGCGATGTTGTGTACCAGACCGGATGTAGCTTATGCACTGAGTGTGGTAAGCCGGTATCAGTCAAACCCTGGGGAGAAACACTGGATAGCGGTAAAGAACATTCTCAAGTACCTGAGAAGGACTAAGGAGATGTTCTTGGTGTATGGCGGAAAAGACCTCCAGATCGAGGCCTTTGCTGACTCCAGCTTCCAGAGTGACAAGGATGATTCCAAGTCCATGTCGGGTTTTGTCTTTACCCTCAATGGAGGGGCGGTGTGTTGGAAGAGTTCCAAACAAGAAACCGTTGCAGACTCGACGATGGAAGCGGAATACATCGCTGCATCTGATGCGGCAAAAGAAGCTGTCTGGATGAGGAAGTTCTTGAAAGAACTTCAGGTGGTTCCGTCCATTGTTGACCCAATACCTCTGTATTGCGACAACAACGGGGCTATAGCTTTAGCGAAGGAACCCAGGTCCCATCAGAGATCCAGGCACATCTTGAGGCGGTATCACCTGATCAGGGAGATCGTGGATCACCAGGAGATCGAGGTTCGGAGAGTCGCTTCAGAAGATAACACTGCAGATCCATTCACCAAGGCCCTGCCCCAGACTCAGTTCGAGCGGCTGATCGAGATGATAGGTCTTCGATACGCCAGTACATGGCCTTAGTGCAAGTGGGAGATTGTTAGTGTATATGCCCTAGAGGCCATTACTGTATCATACTAGTTTGTATATTACTTGATGGAAGCTTGGGATATTCACCTTGTATATACAATCTTGCTCAAAATAGTAGTATGCTACTTGGTTTGTTTCTACTTCAATGTGTACATGTGTTTATTTTTGTATATCGCCTATACACATTAGTAGAGCCCTTAGGATCTTTGCTTGATTACCAGCGATGTGATGGCCGTCACACTAGTGGGGCTGGGTAATCTATAAGCACATCCTTATGCAGGTCCCTGGTCGCAGGACTATCGAGACAGGGCATCGATACTCCGGAGTAGACCAGCGCATGCGCTTCTCATCCCAGTGTGGGAGACGGTCTGTCCCACAGCCGTCAGTACATCGTACTTAAGATAGTATGCGGGTGCTCGTTAGGTTACGGGTACACTGGACAGGACTCGTCGGGAACTGACTAGTTGGTATTATACCTATCGTCAGTTATCACTGTAAGTGCACGGCGGCGCCCCGGCCGTCAATCCGACGGCCAAATGCGGAAGCGGTGATAAACTTTAATTTTTCTTGAACTGGCAAACCGCCGCGCACTAATACCCGGATCGAACCACTAACTAGTCCTAGCTATCTACAAGAAAGGGAATAGAGATATACCGACGATCCAAGTCCTACGGTCTTCTCGTCATCGTCCCGATCTCCTGCGGAATGTCCCGTCTCCTCCTCGTCGCCGGAAGTGCACCACATCGCCTACTTCTTTTACGGGCTCCCACCTCAATGCCGAGGCAACTCGGGCATGAAGCCGGCTACTCGACGTGCCCAAGGTTCGCTGTAGAATATGTAGTAGAGGATTGTGTCTCATTTGGGGTTCATGGAGGTGCCATTTGGTGGAGGGATGAAACAAGAACAATGTGGAGGAGCTAGGGGGTATTTTGGAGCATGATATGAACCAAAAATACACACACACAATTTTGGACAGCCCCAATCCAAAGTGGCCGGCCAAAACAAGTGAGGAGAAGAGTGTCACGACCCGAAAGTACGGAACGTGACCGGCACTTAGATTACGAAGCGTCTAGAGGCGCCACGTAACCTAAGTAAGCCGAAGCCCAGAAATCTAAACCATAGAAGAAGAAGAAGAAGAAGAAGAAGAAAAAGAAAACAAGTTTAAAAGCATCAGCAATTTTCCCAAAAATTTCGGCAGAGTCTCCTCTGTAAAAACTGGCCCCCAAACGGGTACAACAAGTATAATATACATAAACAATAAAAAGCATCCCCAAACGGGAGCTAGCATCAACGCCAACAGGCGGAAACAACCACAGCAAGCACAATAATATACAACGCCAATAGGCGAGGCTCAAAACTCAAAAGAAAACAAAACCACCAGATCTGAATAACACATGCGCGACTCTAAGGTCGAAATAAACAACTGGTCCAATAAACTTATCAAGTAATACAAATATGGTTGATGGAGCTTACTAGATACAAATGAATGAATAAAAGTACAATGGTGGTTCGGATACAAGTGAACCAACCTACCGTGCAAATCACCCTGAAGAAAAGATGTGCCAACAAGCTGCCACGGAAACCTGTACATCGAACCTGTAAAGAATTTGGCACAATGGGGGTGAGTTGCCAACTCGTGAGTAGAAGACATCTACGAAAAGAAATCGAATGCACGACGCTATCCTAGGTCATAATAATAATACACTATAATATCCCAATCATCTAGTAATAGCAGGGTAATACTACGTGTAAGTGCAAATACTCCGTGTCGTGTCAGTGCCTCATATAATACTATGTCATATGAATGAAATGCATGCACCATGAAGGTAAAGTAACAAATCCTGAAATCCAGATATATATGTATAAGAAATCTTTAGCTATTATCATAGTAGAATGTGTATAAGAATCTGAAATCTGAATAATGAAACCCATGGAAATCCGTGTCAAACATCGACACAACACATGTAATCTCAAGTCTCAATATCTCGGGCTCCGTCAGTCCGGATCGGCCCATATCATCAAATCTCACGACAACGGTCGGTATCCTCTGGATATCCGCCGCGCCAGACATCACCGGTAGGTAGCCTTCCCCTGACAGGCTTATCGTCTACAACTCGATCTTCTTGCCCCGGGGTACTATACCGGGCCCACCATGTACCCGAGACGGTTCATCCACTCCTCGAATCGGGTCTCGAAATCCAACAGAAAACATGAAATACTCATGGTGGACGACTCGTACATCACGAGAAAACCGCATCTTATTTAAAAAGAGAAGAGGAGAGAGAGAGAAGTTTTTATATATTTTTGCGGTTTTCCCCAAAAATCCAGAAATCTCATAGAAATCCAAATCTCAAAATCATGAGTAAGTATATGATAAGTGTCAGCATATGCCCATACTACTGTTCGATAACATGAAATATGAATGCATCAATGTCTAAGTAATAAATATCATGTCTTATACTAATGTCAGAAATAATCACAATATTATATCTGTCTAGTTGCTAACTGATTCTATCCATAAAAGACAATATGATCTAAAGTGTACGTGACATAGTAATTACCGATGATGATGTGTGTGAGCCGGCAAATAAGTGTGCGTGGAACATGCGCATCATCGGTAATAGTGCTGGTGTCCTAACAGGTAAAGTTTATACTGATTATAGTAACATATAAAAGAACATGCACCATGATGATTACAGTATGAATGTAAATACAGATGTGCATTATCCACTCCTCTGCGAGATACGAGTACAACTACCACTATGTGAGTCGAACCTAAACCAGTGTCCATCTAACATCCTAAGGAATTAAACCTAATAGACTAGTCAGTAAGAAACTAGAGTCTACCTAAGGTCTTAATCAATATCTCTAATAGTCGGCGATCCCGCCTCAATAGCGTCACGTACGTAGTACGGCTTCCTCGAATCAAGAGTGCGGATCAATCATCAAATCTAAGCCTCGTACGGTAAAATCCATCGTACGGCATCCCAATATTGGGGTACGGTCAAGTATCTCCTAGGTGTCTCCTCATTCGTGTAATGTCATCATGATAAGCATCATTAATTTATCCTCAGAAATATCATGTCGTAATCAAGTTATACATATATCATATTGTGATCAGTCACCAGTTACAGTCCGGGTACTATTCTAGCGTCCCATGTACATCAATATCACCACCACTCTTTATAATTTATATATGCATGTTCATTATATCATTATCATCATAAATTGTGGTTTAAGTCATTAATTTATGCAAAATCATGTTTTGAGGTGGAATTGTGGTATTTTGCTTGGAAAATGTTGAAAATTGTTAAATGTTGTAAACTAGAAATTTCAAATTTATATAAATTTGTGTAATAAAAATATAGTAATGGTTTGTATAGTCTAGTAATGCTATTTAATGAGTTTTATGACCATTAGTTTCATTTAAATGTCAAGTTTTGATGAAAAACGGTATATTGGCATTTTCGGGTTTTTGCGAAATTGGACAGTTTGATAGATTTTAGGGTTTCGATGGATTTAATCGTGTTTTATGGTATAAGTAATGTGTTTTTAAACTACAAGTTGTTTGATGATGTTATCTCGATCCATCGGAGTTTGTACGCCGATATCGAGCGGTATTTGGTTCTTTTGCGTGGACGGGACATAGGTTTTAACCTATGCTTGTTCTTTGTATCGTTTGACTTTTGTATGTGATTCAGTTTACGATGCTATTTAAATGTTTGCGTCTAGGTACCCCTCACGTGGACTGCGGGCGATGAAGAGGAGGATGGCGACACTGTCTTCGGCAGACATGGACCAGGTGAGTAGATGTATATCTACGGGGGGAAGTCGGGTGGATGGCGTTTAGCACCCCCGCAACGTAGAATAGGAATAGTACTTAGTGACATTAGGAAACCCGATGTGACCCTAGATTCTTACCGAGCAGGACCCTAGTAATGACCCTAGGCGGGACTAGACTGATTTAGGAAAACCATACCTGAGGATGAATACTTTAGGAAAGGCTCGTAGGTTTCTGATAGAAACATACACGCACACACTAAAACGTGACTTGGCGTATACGTATATGTGTGTATATATATAAAACTAGGTATAGGTGTATATATATACACCACACGTATATGGGATTCATTGATGTGATATGATATCCGAGGTATGATGAAACAGTATAACTGGGCTTGATGCCGTGATTCTTGACTATACAGTCGTAATAAAGTGTTAGCGGATCATTAGAGAATGAGATAATGAACATGCATATATAAATTATAAAGAGTGGTGGTGATATTGATGTACATGGGACGCTAGAATAGTACCCGGACTGTAACTGGTGACTGATCACAATATGATATATGTATAACTTGATTACGACATGATATTTCTGAGGATAAATTAATGATGCTTATCATGATGACATTACACGAATGAGGAGACACCTAGGAGATACTTGACCGTACCCCGATATTGGGATGCCGTACGATGGATTTTACCGTACGAGGCTTAGATTTGATGATTGATCCGCACTCTTGATTCGAGGAAGCCGTACTACGTACGTGACGCTATTGAGGCGGGATCGCCGACTATTAGATATATTGATTAAGACCTTAGGTAGACTCTAGTTTCTTACTGACTAGTCTATTAGGTTTAATTCCTTAGGATGTTAGATGGACACTGGTTTAGGTTCGACTCACATAGTGGTAGTTGTACTCGTATCTCGCAGAGGAGTGGATAATGCACATCTGTATTTACATTCATACTGTAATCATCATGGTGCATGTTCTTTTATATGTTGCTATAATCAGTATAAACTTTACCTGTTAGGACACCAGCACTATTACCGATGATGCGCATGTTCCACGCACACTTATTTGCCGGCTCACACACATCATCATCGGTAATTACTATGTCACGTACACTTTAGATCATATTGTCTTTTATGGATAGAATCAGTTAGAAACTAGACAGATATAATATTGTGATTATTTCTGACATTAGTATAAGACATGATATTTATTACTTAGACATTGATGCATTCATATTTCATGTTATCGAACAGTAGTATGGGCATATACTGACACTTATCATATACTTACTCATGATTTTGAGATTTGGATTTCTATGAGATTTCTGGATTTTTGGGGAAAACCGCAAAAATATATAAAAACTTCTCTCTCTCTCCTCTTCTCTTTTTAAATAAGATGCGGTTTTCTCGTGATGTATGAGTCGTCCACCATGAGTATTTCATGTTTTCTGTTGGATTTCGAGACCCGATTCGAGGAGTGGATGAACCGTCTCGGGTACATGGTGGGCCCGGTATGGTACCCCGGGGCAAGAAGATCGAGTTGTAGACGATGAGCCTGTCAGGGGAAGGCTACCTACCGGTGATGTCTGGCGCGGCGGATATCCGGAGGATACCGACCATTGTCGTGAGATTTGATGATATGGGCCGATCCGGACTGACGGAGCCCGAGATATTGAGACTTGAGATTACATGTGTTGTGTCGATGTTTGACACGGATTTCCATGGGTTTCATTATTCAGATTTCAGATTCTTATACACATTCTACTATTATAATAGCTAAAGATTTCTTATACATATATATCTGGATTTCAGGATTTGTTACTTTACCTTCATGGTGCATGCATTTCATTCATATGACATAGTATTATATGAGGCACTGACACGACACGGAGTATTTGCACTTACACGTAGTATTACCCTGCTATTACTAGATGATTGGGATATTATAGTGTATTATTATTATGACCTAGGATAGCGTCGTGCATTCGATTTCTTTTCGTAGATGTCTTCTACTCACGAGTTGGCAACTCACCCCCGTTGTGCCAAATTCTTTACAGGTTCGATGTATAGGTTTCCGTGGCAGCTTGTTGGCACATCTTTTCTTCAGGGTGATTTGCACGGTAGGTTGGTTCACTTGTATCCGAACCACCATTGTACTTTTATTCATTCATTTGTATCTAGTAAGCTCCATCAACCATATTTGTATTACTTGATAAGTTTATTGGACCAGTTGTTTATTTCGACCTTAGAGTCGCGCATGTGTTATTCAGATCTGGTGGTTTTGTTTTCTTTTGAGTTTTGAGCCTCGCCTATTGGCGTTGTATATTATTGTGCTTGCTGTGGTTGTTTCCGCCTATTGGTGTTGATGCTAGCTCCCGTTTGGGAATGCTTTTTATTGTTTATGTATATTATACTTGTTGTACCCGTTTGGGGGCCAGTTTTTACAGAGGAGACTCTGCCGAAATTTTTGGGAAAATTGCTGATGCTTTTAAACTTGTTTTCTTTTTCTTCTTCTTCTTCTTCTTCTTCTTCTATGGTTTAGATTTCTGGGCTTCGGCTTACTTAGGTTACGTGGCGCCTCTAGACGCTTCGTAATCTAAGTGCCGGTCACGTTCCGTACTTTCGGGTCGTGACAAAGTTGGTATCAGAGCGCTAGGTTTAACCCTGTATAAGTCTAGGTGACCCTTGGTTGATGGAGTAGGCGATTTAGGTAGAGTAACGTACCGTGGGTATGGTCCGCGGCATACTTACGATACGCTACTCTGCTTAAGGAGCCTTAGGATGTACATTGTTTGCACCATATTTCATTCGTTCCTTTGATCTATCTTCATCGATGTCGGATGGTGGTTTCTGTTACCACGGGCAGAGGGAGCTATGGCTCGAATGCGATAACCATTAGAGTATTGGTTATTCTTGAGGATTGAAGAATTGCTTAGCGTGCGGATGAAGGGTATTCACATGCTGTCCGGATGAAGTTAAAGGGTTCGAACGATTATCAGAAAACCATTTTCCTAAGTTTAAAGTATTCGGAAGAACATGCAGGTATTTCGATGGACCCTCTAGAAGAATGAAACCCTAACTCGACATAATGACCACGAGAATGCCCTTGAACCTTAGGGTTTACGGCAGTTCCGCTGTGCCATTAGTGAGGCTTGGGTTTACCCTTCTACAGCTGGATCATCGATGCTGGGGTATGTACCGGATATTTTTAAACTGTACTTGAGTGTTGTGCTCTCGGGGAATTATGGGATTTTGATGGATCGATCGAAAAGTTTAATGTAGTCCGGATATCAGGTGAAGGGATCGATTACATGGGAGACTCTAGATATGAGTGTTGCCGTTGGTAGCGCAGTCTACATAGCTACGAAGAGGCGAGTTTAAAGCAGCCGACATCAGAGGAAAGAGGCGCACATTGACGATAGTGTTTACGATTGTGATTTAGTGATTTGAATTTCATATTTTCATTGATTGGATTTTGGTATTTTGAGGACTTTGTTCTACGATTGGTATTTCATGTGTGTACCTTCATTCTATTTGTGTTTCATATATCAGTTGTATTGATGTTGTTTAGTACACAACCAGTACACTTGATTTGGTTTTATATATTTGGGATTTTTGATTTGATTTCGTGCATAGGGGTTACACGTGATTTTGACATATGTTTCGACCTAGTTTTCATGCATTTTTGTGCTGTGATTTCGATTTTGATATTCGATGTATGTTTTCATGCACCATGTGCACCTGATTAGGATTCTTGCGCATACTTGGCGCACTTGATGCGATTTTGTGCACACCAGATGCACTAAATCGGGGTTTTGTGCAGATTAGATGCACCTGATATTGTGTCGTGCACGCCCGTTGCACTTGACAGATATTTTTGGTGCACACCTGTTGCACTTAGTTTTGTTTTGTAGGTATTCATGGTATCTGTAATTGGTTTCGATTTCAGTGCGCACCGGACGCACATGACATTTTTTGATGTGATTGGGATTGATTTTAGTTTGAGCAGTATGTTTTCCTAATTATTATTATTGATTTAGTAACCAGGCGGGACGTGTATGTTAAATAAACGATATATATATATATATATATAGTTATTTTTTTTTAAAATAAACGTCCGCTACTTATGCCGTGACACGTGCATCACACGGCAATTTTCAAAAGGGGTTTTTGTATATTTCCTTATCCAGATATTTGTACAGTTTCACTATGATGCACACTATATATAAGTTGTAGATTGATGTATATTATGTTGGTTTTCATATTGGGTTTTGATATTTTATTCTCGCCATAACTCCGATGATTTCGTTATGCTTGACGGAGTTGATTTTTGTTATGTATTGATGATTTCGGAGCCCCGATGATTTGAGTGTTTTGCTAAATGTTTTAGTATTTGGAGGGGGAGTTTTAATTTAAATTCGGGGACCGAATTTCTTAAAGGGGGGAAGATTGTAACGTTTTAAAAATAATTAAATAAATAATTAAATGAATAAAAGTGTTTAAGTGAATTTTAGGATTTTCGGTAAAGTAAAACGTATTTTTCGTAAAACCAAACCGTGATTGTTTTTCATTATAAATTCAAAAATACCTATTTAATTATGTAATTACTAGTAAATAGTGTTTATTTAGCCACTTATAAATTTTTAGTTTAATTAAAAAAATTTCCTAAATTAATTATTTTAAATATTAACATAAGCTTTATTTTTACACTAAATTAGTGTAAATTACAAATTTAAATGGTTTTAATTTGTAAAAATGAACCATGGCATATTAGAATTTAGTGTGTATCATGCAAAAATTACTTGCAAATTTTTCCTAATTTCTAGAGCTTTCTTGAGTTGCTATAGTAAATAAATAAATAAATAATTAATTAAACCATGAAAAGACTTTAAATGATGATTCTTTCTTGAAACTTCCAGACTTTTCTTCACTCTTTTCTCTTTCTCCCTCCCCATGGCCAGCCACAACTCATCCATGGCAGCCCCCTCCATTTTCCACCTCATTTTTATTCAAAAATCATCAAAAATACATCAAAAATTCAATTAAAATTCCACAAAATCATATATATTTTCATACCCTTTATTCTCTACTCTTCTTTACATGGAATTTGGAGTGGGAAAGCATGTATTTTTGAGGCTCATTTTCAAGTTTGGACATGAGGTTGTGGAGGTATAAATCCTTCTCTTTTATTTTATTTCTATTAGATATTTCTTTTAAAGTTTAATTAGATTTAATCTATTAAATCTAATTAAACTTTAAAAGAAATATCTAATAGAAATAAAATAAAAGAGAAGGATTTATACCTCCACAACCTCATGTCCAAACTTGAAAATGAGCCTAAAAAATACATGCTTTCCCACTCCAAATTCCATGTAAAGAAGAGTAGAGAATAAAGGGTATGAAAATATATATGATTTTGTGGAATTTTAATTGAATTTTTGATGTATTTTTGATGATTTTTGAATAAAAATGAGGTGGAAAATGGGGGGGGGCTGCCATGGATGAGTTGTGGCCGGCCATGGGGAGGGAGAAAGAGAAAAGAGTGAAGAAAAGTCTGGAAGTTTCAAGAAAGAATCATCATTTAAAGTCTTTTCATGGTTTAATTAATTATTTATTTATTTATTTACTATAGCAACTCAAGAAAGCTCTAGAAATTAGGAAAAATTTGCAAGTAATTTTTGCATGATACACACTAAATTCTAATATGCCATGGTTCATTTTTACAAATTAAAACCATTTAAATTTGTAATTTACACTAATTTAGTGTAAAAATAAAGCTTATGTTAATATTTAAAATAATTAATTTAGGAATTTTTTTTAATTAAACTAAAAATTTATAAGTGGCTAAATAAACACTATTTACTAGTAATTACATAATTAAATAGGTATTTTTGAATTTATAATGAAAAACAATCACGGTTTGGTTTTACGAAAAATACGTTTTACTTTACCGAAAATCCTAAAATTCTCTTAAACACTTTTATTCATTTAATTATTTATTTAATTATTTTTAAAACGTTACAAAGAGCATGGAGTGAAGTGGACAAATGAGAATGAGGAGAGTTCATCAAAAAAAATGAGAGAGGCCAAACTCAAAAACATACAAGAGAGAGAGAGGAATGGGTATCATAATCAACCATGATCACAAAGCAAACTCAACACTCAACACCACCGTCATCACCTCACAAAGTCCAACCAGCATGAACCATGATGACTCAAAAAGACAAGCAAGGTCAAGGTATGGTGAGCCATCATGATACAAGGAAAGCAAAGAACCCCTTCCACAAACACTCATTTGCAACAATGCAAATGAGCCCTCCTCCACCAAAGTTCGGCCAATGAACGGAACAAAGGAAATTGGCCGAAACGGAAAACAAACTGGCAACTCCAGAAAACTGGTCCCGTAATAAATTACAGGAAAACCCCGATACTGTGCATACACACCCGCATTTGTATTCCGACCGAAATACAAATGCTATGAGACTAAATCTACACTGTACTATACTAGGATCCGGCTTATACCAAAACCGGCTAGTAATATCTGTTCGATCCTGATCCGTGCAATACCGCACTTATCTGATCGAACCCTGCCATATAACCATACGTCCTATAGTACAAACTGTCCTATCCTGATCCGTGCAATACCGCACGTATCTGATCGGACCTTGCCATATCTCCATACGGCCTCTACAACTTTTTGCCCGAAAGCTGAGTAACAGAATGTGGGGGACTCTAAAGACTCGTCGACACCTTGGTTGTGGATTTAACCACTAGCACGTCAGAGGTATAAGCCAATACATAACGGGCTACCAGGTACTGACTAAAAGGGATGTCTGTGAGCGAACTCAGCCTGACAACCCTACTGAGCCTGTCAGTGACAATATCCGTACAGTCCGGTCCGTTCGTCTATGAGCATCGCATGGCGTGCCTAGGGGGTTGGTAAAAGTCAGACCCCCAAAAGCGGTACAAGTCGTATCGGAGTGTAGCCCAGAACACCCTGAGATACTACTGGAATACCTACCAGTAAATCTCCTTGCCTCGGCCGAGGGCTTCGTGTAATGGCTCTCCTAGACACAGCACGACCTCACCCCCAATACCGGGAGAGACGAACCTCTGAAGATACGCTCACTGCCTACATGTGGCTCGGGACTGTACCCAACTAAAACCTATTTGCACGACTCCTTTGAGCCGTGGTAGGGTAGTAATCAAAGTACAGTGGGAACTCACACGAGACAAATGACGATCCCCAGGTCGATGAACTAACCTGTACACATGTCACCAGGGAACTGCCATCTGACGTCTGGTATATGACCAACGAGCATGTTCCCGGCGAGTCCTGTCCGGTGTACTCATAATCCAATGAGCACCTGTATACATCTTAGGTGATCCAACTGACACCAGTGGCTTGTGAGACCGGCCACCGCCCCTCGTCGGGGTCTCGACTGTATACACTAGTCTACTGTGGAGTATCGATGCCCTGTCTCGAAACTCCCACGACTAGGGACCATTTAAGGATATGCTTATAGACCCCCAGCTCCCACTTATATGATCGCCCTCATACTGCTGGTGGTCAAGCAAGAATCCTAGGGGCTCTACCAACGTGTAATAGCGACTTGTCAGGTCACCTAAAACAGTACACGATGATAAAGGTAAACCAGATAGCATACTATCATCTCGAGTAAGACTGTCCTACCGGGATAGGTCCTCCATCAATCATTGCAATCACGTACCTGTGACCTAATAATTGACTCTGAGGGCACTATCTCCAACAATCTCCCACTTGCACTCAAGGCTAATTATTGCGATGTCGCATACTCACAGGCCGTGTGATACCGAACACCCAACTCCTCTACTAGTCAGTCTCACAAAGCTCGTTTACGAAACTATTGCGTTCGAGGAATAGCCTCAGTGAGTGGATCCGCTTTGTTGTTTCTTTCTATGTCTCTCTATATCTCAAGTTCGCGGAGAAACCCATCTCCCGAAATGAGCAATACCAGTCTTAGAATATGTCTGGATGCCTGATAGGACATAGTTCATAAATGAACATGAAATCCAAACTTCTTAGACTGTATTGTCAACTGAACTTAATCAGTATCCTGCGCCATGCCTCCCTCAGTATTTCCTTAGACCACCTGTCCAAAATACTGCCCCTTATCAGAAGGAAAACTATAACTCTGACAACCTCCTTGTCGTCCATGTCACCTTGGAAGCCTGGAATGATAACTGTCTCCCGAATGAGGCTGTCGTTATCATATTCCTGGAACATCCACTTATGTTCTAAAACTGCTTCCGACTGTTTCTCCAGGATTGGATCAAATGTCAACTTATTGCATCTAGTGCAAGAACAACATCTGGTGTGGTACTTGACATCTCACGATTGACTCAATTGCCTGAGCAAGTGATCTGCCAATCATGTACGTCCCTCACCCCTTTAGTCTGTAAGACACCTTTAGAGAGGGTGACTCCATCACCTGCAGGTACACCACCGTGCCAGGAGTCGTCCATTCTAAATACTCTTAGAATACCGTCTAAGTACCCTGATTGGGAAACCACCCATATCTAGATCTAATACCATAGATCCAGTAACCAGTATGTCTGATATAATGTCCAAGTCCTGTGTGGAGAAACCACTGTGTGACGACCAAAGTATAACCGATTGTAGTATAGGAGTTTCTTTTCCTACTCTGTGTATGTCATCCAAATACCAGGACATCACACCCTACTACCTTATCAACAGATCCATCCCCTATTCTGATGAAGTCAAACCTATGACTGTCACGTCAGAAACAGATGATCTATCTCCGCTACATCTGCTTTAGTCTATAAATAGACATAAGCTACCTGTCCACCAATGCTTCCGCTGCTCCCACTGATTACGACAACCCTCTGGCAGAGTCATATAGACGTACACTTCTAAAACTAGTTTAGAACGACGCTATACTCATCCTCCCACCGGGTCTCGTAACCTGGAACAACAGCAATGGCAATTGTGGGTAAACAAGAACTTCTCTGTCACCGTCCTTGAGGCTACCGGAGTACCTCTCGGGTGCCTGAAGTTACCCACCTTATCTGCGGAGTGGCCAATGGAATGTCAAATCAGATTGAATCTTTAGGTTCCTATTAAATCTTCAGTAATCGTTTGTGGTTCTGGAATCACTTCCAGTTCTACCATACTCCCACTACTGTTTTTCTGAAAAAATCCATTTTTAATAAAACTGTGGCGAGTCTAGAACAATATCGCTATTGATCTTCCAGATGGTAGAAAGTCAACCCGCGTCATAGCCTGGGTCAACCCACAAACAGCCATTACAGAAACGTGCCTTGAGTTGTCCAGTGTCTGGTTTTAAGCATAAGCCGGACAACTCCCCGTACCTTAACATCGTTAAGATATGAACTGTTCTATATCCAATATAGAAACAGAGGCACTGATTTAATTGAACCAGATTCAAATCATGCAGCTGTCCCCAGTGCATGTCAACTAAATGGAAGGAGGCCGATCAGCGTTACTCAACTTAGGAATGCTTCCAATTATGAGTAACCTGAAAGAGAAGCAAGATCTCTTTATCATTACTATCAACTGAATACCATACACAAGTATCTACATCTTCGATCTCTTTGAAGAATCCCGATACTTGCTATACCTGGTTCTCTACTCTATTCAAATACCTATAACTTCTCCAAATTCGGACCCTGTGTTTCCACGAAACACTTGTCTAAAAACTAGAGAAGTCATAAGTAAACCGAAAATAGTACGAGGACCAACCCCTCTGTCCTGATGGACCCTGGACATCATACAATACTCTGTACAAGTCCCTTGAGTCTGACAACTCACTCACTGTGTGTCGTAGGTTGAAAACTGTACTTATGGTTAAGAAGAATTACACCGCTGTTTAATGCTCCTTACCTAGCCATCCACTGATATAGGTAAATGTCATAGACATAATTTCAAAAAGGTACATCTCACTCTATGAAAATAGACGTACAGATATATCAATTTGAAATTGGTGCATAACAGCGGATATTCAAAACCAAATATTTGCCGACCGGCAAACAACCCAGGCGATCTCCTCAAATATCACTGATTACAACGAATCCCAATATAAAGAGGATGATCACCCAATTCCCAATAACCTACTCCCACTCATTATCTGTAAAACCATGCAGATGTGAGAATCATACCTGGTAAATACATACCCTGGAGCAAGTGTCTAATCGGGAAATAAGTTTTCCTTTAACAGTACACAGTGAGACTGAAACATCGAAATGTTTCGATGGGGTATCCTGGTATTCTTAGTAATGCCTCTTCCAGATTCACGACTGTAACCGAATAATTCTTTGCCACCTCTCCAAATCCCTTCATATGTCTTTAGTCTTTACCTTCTGCACACCCCTTTAGGCTAAATGGTTTTCTTCCTTCCCTACCGTTCGGCACCAGCCTATGGTTTGGAAGAAGACTATCCAATAAGCATAATGGGTGTACTGTCCCAATCCTAGGAACACTCGCAATGAGAGAGGGTGAAGATAAAAGACAACCGAATAAACCTTATTCCTATTTCTCCTGGACCAGAATCTATCCCCGAACTGGAACAAGTTCCTTTCGAGTTCGTATATAACCATACGATGGAGTATCCAATAAACTGTGGATCTTCGTAGTGATACGGAGTGTCCTGGAGAAATACAAAGGTGATTTAGGATTGGCGAAGAAATACTTGGTTTGGTCGTGAATATCTGTTGCAATTTACTTTGCCCTCTTACTAATCCCTTGCTTTGTCTTAACTTAATACCTTCTGCACACCATCGTTATGCTAATTGGTTTTCTTCATTCCCTACCGATCGGCACCAGCCTAAGGTTTGGAAGAAGACTATCCAATTTGCGTAATAGGTATACTATCTCCTAAACTAAGGAGTACTCGCAACTTGAGAGAAGGTAAAAGGAAAAGACAACTGAATAATCCTATCCGTTTTCTCCAGAACCGGAAACCATCCTCGAGTAAATTCTTTCGAGTTCGTATATAACCATACGATGGTTTTGTCCAATGGAAGTGGACGTTCGTAGTAATACAGGGCGTCCTGGAGAAAAGGGTAAAAGTAGGAGTGGCAATGAGGTTTGCAACTCTGACAATCCAAAATCCAGTGTTAAAGAAGGTTCGGTCAACTTGGTCACTCAGTCATAGTCTTAGGGTCGGGTCAATGGTCGCTGCCAAAGAGAGAGAGAAAAGAAACACTCAGCGTGCACTCTAACCTAGATCAGAATGGTTACCAATTTATCTAATCTGGAAACCTCCCACTGTACCTCAAATTCTCCTCCAAACCTGAAAGAAGAATTAGTCGGGGTCACCCGAGGAGTAAACTAACTCATCAGTGGGAATCGGGATCCAACTCTCATCGCATGATAACGTGACGGAATCCGCTCACGGTATCACACTCCAGAAGGTATGCGCATATCTGGCAAGTTTCAGTTCTTTTGAAACTCCCGATGTGATTTCTGCCCCATGCTCTTATGACCTTGACTTTGGCCAACAAATCATAAGTCACATGTCAAGTTCTACCCGTCATTCTCCAGGTTGATTCGAATCCACCAGCACAAGCCCTTGACTTTGGCCAACAAAGCTATACGACTGTTCCAAACCAACGCATCTATCTATGCTGCATATGAATAACCAACAGCTACCAAACACTGTGCCTTGACTTTGGCCAACAAACACAGCTTGAATACTATTGACTACCCATATGAAACGACGGAGGGCTACGAATGGTTTCTGGCGAAAACCTTTAATGTAGTGAACTTGATATCGTTGAAGGAACTGATAGCTTTTAAAAATATAGTGACGAAAACCGTTGCTAAAGAGGTCACTCCCGGTGAAGGGATCTCGGCTCTTTCCCCGTAGAATGGGGTGTAGGATATTCCAACTGAATACCACGGTGCAAAGCAAAAGTAATCGGCTATAGTGAAGTTAATGCCCTGACGCAAACTTTTTGTCCAAGGGGTCACTCCCGGTGAAGGGATCTCGGCCCTTGCCTCGTCGACTGAGGAGCAGGATATTCCAACTGAATATCACGATGCAAAACAAAAGTGAACGTCCTTGCAATAACAGCTTTTTGAAAAGTGTTCCAACAACATCAGATTAGGTTTGTTTTTAACTTGCATTGATCAGAATCAACGCAGTCCCATCAATTGATCACACTACAAAGAACGAAAATAATATGACGTACGTATATGCCATCCGCATTCGCCATTGGGTCCCGTCATTACCCGTTAGGTTAGCTAACTAACGACAGAGCGGGGACTGGACTAGCGCGGATGCAAAACATATACAACATCTACTAATATATATACCAATATATTATATTTCGCTCAAGGCGTGAATAAAAAATGCAACATCACAGAAAATGTACAGCATCACAGAATAATACAGATATCTGGGATCCCCGGGTTTCACAGAGCCGCTGAAACCCGACGTTCCCCTGGTCGTGTGGATAGCCTGTGCAATGTAATCCTAGACCCCTACGGGCGCGGCAAGTCACCCGCCAAAACCTGAAGCGAGGCAGCCCCCTTCAGCACCGTGAATGGACCACCCGGCAGTTCACGGAATCCGGCAACTTGGGCACCCCTCCTGGGTCAACCTGTACCCCCTACGAGTGCGGCGAATAGCCCGCCAATCCTAGAGTGAAGCCCCCTCCGTCTCAATGCCATGAGATGCGGGCTTGTTGCCCTCTAGAACCCGGCTATCCGTGCACCCCTCCGCGGGGCAATCCTAGTACAGAAAGTAAAAAATACATACAACGGGTACATCGACCGCAACCAGGTCGTGCCCCAAAATAATACAAACAGGCAGTGACGGCAGTCCACATGTCGGACGCTCGCCCCGCAATATCAAATGTACATAATACAACCACAACTGTACTAGCATTGCATCCAGGCTATCCCCCACGACCGATCCGCAACATCACAGCAAAAACAGAACATCAACGTGAAAGTCACGTTCGTAAATCCGTCTAACCGGGCTATAGCAGTTAGACTGGATTTACCGATCGAGTAACATTCACGGTCGCAGATATAATGTAAATACTGTGAAATAATGTGTTTAAAATATCCGATCAATCAAACTTTAACAAGTGGGCCCCCAAGTACAACTGTAGCACATCAAGAAATTCTGGGCCCAATATTAATATTCCAAAACCCCAATTTTAACCCCAGAAAGCCTCTGTAAAAATTTGGTGCAGTGAACCCAATAGTGTGCGGAGGAACCGCGGCCCAAGGGGGTGTTTGCCCGCGGTTCCGCGCTCCCATTGTGGAGACACTTCATCGAATTTTCACAGAAGTCTTATATTTTCCAGTACATCACTTTTCTGTAACCTGAAAAAATTTTCGACACCAAAAAATTTCAACAGAAAACTGATGCAAGCAAAAATGCGGATTTTGGAATTTTGGTCGATCGGAAATGCAAAACACATTAAACAAAGCTAGACTAAGTTAATGGCGAGGCTCTGATACCACTGTAAGTGCACGGCGGCGCCCCGGCCGTCAATCCGACGGCCAAATGCGGAAGCGGTGATAAACTTTAATTTTTCTTGAACTGGCAAACCGCCGCGCACTAATACCCGGATCGAACCACTAACTAGTCCTAGCTATCTACAAGAAAGGGAATAGAGATATACCGACGATCCAAGTCCTCCGGTCTTCTCGTCATCGTCCCGATCTCCTGCGGAATGTCCCGTCTCCTCCTCGTCGCCGGAAGTGCACCACATCGCCTACTTCTTTTACGGGCTCCCACCTCAATGCCGAGGCAACTCGGGCACGAAGCCGGCTACTCGACGTGCCCAAGGTTCGCTGTAGAATATGTAGTAAAGGATTGTGTCTCATTTGGGGTTCATGGAGGTGCCATTTGGTGGAGGGATGAAACAAGAACAATGTGGAGGAGCTAGGGGGTATTTTAAAGCATGATATGAACCAAAAATACACACACACAATTTTGGACAGCCCCAATCCAAAGTGGCCGGCCAAAACAAGTGAGGAGAAGAGCATGGAGTTAAGTGGAAAAATGAGAATGAGGAGAGTTCATCAAAAAAAATGAGAGAGGCCAAACTCAAAAACATACAAGAGAGAGAGAGGAATGGCTATCATAATCAACCATGATCACAAAGCAAACTCAACACTCAACACCACCATCATCACCTCACAAAGTCCAACCATCATGAACCATGATGACTCAAAAAGACAAGCAAGGTCAAGGTATGGTGAGCCATCATGATACAAGGAAAGCAAAGAACCCCTTCCACAAACACTCATTTGCAACAATGCAAATGAGCCCTCCTCCACTAAAGTTCGGCCAATGAACGGAACAAAGGAAATTGGCCGAAATGGAAAACAAACTGGCAACTCCAGAAAACTGGTCCCGTAATAAATTACAGGAAAACCCCGATACTGTGCATACACACCCGCATTTGTATTCCGACCGAAATACAAATGCTATGAGACTAAATCTACACTGTACTATACTAGGATCCGGCTTATACCAAAACCGGCTAGTAATATCTGTTCGATCCTGATCCGTGCAATACCGCACGTATCTGATCGAACCCTGCCATATAACCATACGGCCTATAGTACAAACTGTCCTATCCTGATCCGTGCAATACCGCACATATCTGATCGGACCTTGCCATATCTCCATACGGCCTCTATAACTTTTTTCCCGAAAGCTGAGTAACAGAATGTGGGGGACTCTAAAGACTCGTCAACACCTTGGTTGTGGATTTAACCACTAGCACGTCAGAGGTATAAGCCAATACGTAACGGGCTACCAGGTACTGACTAAAAGGGATGTCTGTGAGCGAACTCAGCCTGACAACCCTACTGAGCCTGTCAGTGACAATATCCGTACAGTCCGGTCCGTTCGTCTATGATCATCGCATGGCGGGCCTAGGGGGTTGGTAAAAGTCAGACCCCCAAAAGCGGTACAAGTCGTGTCGGAGTGTAGCCCAGAACACCCTGAGATACTACTGGAATACCTACCAGTAAATCTCCTTGCCTCGGCCGAGGGCTTCGTGTAATGGCTCTCCTAGACACAGCACGACCTCACCCCCAATACCGGGAGAGACGAACCCCTGAAGATACGCTCACTGCCTCCATGTGGCTCAGGACTGTACCCAACTAAAACCTGTTTGCACGACTCCTTTGAGCCGTGGTAGGGTAGTAATCAAAGTACAGTGGGAACTCACACGAGACAAATGACGATCCCCAGGTCGATGAACTAACCTGTACACATGTCACCAGGGAACTGCCATCTGACGTCTGGTATATGACCAACTAGCATGTTCCCGGCGAGTCCTGTCCGGTGTACTCATAACCCAATGAGCACCTTGTTAGTTATATGTATGCCCTAGAGGCCATTACTATACATAGGATGTATATTGTAGTGGATGCTGGGACATATATAGGGAGGACTTTCTTGCTCGACATGAGAGTATGCTATCTGGTTGATCTTTACCTTAACGTGTATACTGATTGTCTCTCTGTTACATGTTGGTAAAGCCCTTAGGATCTGTACTTGACTACCTGGACTATGATGCGGATCATACTAGTGGGGACATGGTAGTCCATAAGTACATCCTTCAAAGTCCCTAGTCGAGGGTGTATCGAGACGGGGCATCGATATACCAGAGTAGACTAGCGTGTACCTTCTCGACCCATATAGATGGGCGATGGATGATCCCATATCCATCGGTGTTTGACATCAGAGGAGATATACGGGTGCTCAGTAGAGACTGGGTACACTGGACGGACTCGCCGAGAACTCCCAGATGGTATTATACCTCACGTCAGATGGCAGTTCTCTGGTGACACTGGTACAGAGTAGTCTGTTGACCCGAGATCGTCATAGAGTCTTATGTGGTTCCCACTGTGCTTTGATTTCCATCTTACCACGTCCAAGAGGGCGTGCAAAACGGTGGTTTTTGGGTACAGTCCCGAGTCACATGGAGGCAATGAGCGATAGGAGGGGATTCGTCTCTCCCGGTATAGGGAGTTGATGTTGCGCTGTGTTTGATTGGCTATAACAGGAAATCCCTGGCCAGGGTTGATGAGATTTACTGGTAAGTGTTACCAGTAGTTTCTCGAACAGTTATAGACCTCATATCGACACGACTTATTGAGCTATTGGGGTCTGACGTCTACCACCCCTAGGCGAGATATGCGACAGATCAGACGATCAGACCGGACTGTACGGTAGTGTTACTGGTCGGATTCACTGGAGTGTGAGCGGGCTTGCTCGTTGATCTTAAGATCGCTCAATACCCGGATGGCCGTTACGTTTAGCAGACCGCTTGCGGCTTGTGGATGCTTGATATGATCATCATCTGCTGCCGGCGTATTGACGAGTCTTTAGAGTCCTACACAGAGGTTTCCTGGCTCAAGCGAAACGAAATAGGAGCGCATATGAGATATGTGCGGGACCGAGAATAATGCGTGTATGTGATACCGTATTCTATTCTCGTGATAAATATATCGAATGGTTGTATGCGATATAACCTAGTTATCGATTCAAGCTATGATTCGATAAGCCGATATATTGTATACTAGTAGGTTGTGTGCGACATAACCGGGTCATTGAATCAAGTGTTGATTTAATGATTTAATGCATATTTATATATTTGATATATTGCTTTGCATCAACTAGTATCGGTTTACTTAAGATGGATTTTCTCGCTCGGGTGTGCGCATTGTATATGCGATATGTTTATGTGCACATGTTTGTATCATGTTTGATGATGCATACCACTTTGGTTAAGTGTAAAGTTTGAACCATGGTTGTGTTTATGTTTAGGGTTTTATTTTCTTAATTATTCATTTATTCTTTTTTGTTAAATGAATAAAAGAAAGTGAGAAATGAAAATGAGAAAAGAATGGTGGCTTCTTTTGTTGTTTAGTTGAAACTTCATGAAGCTTTGACCTAAGTCCACCATTCTTATCTCATTCTTAACCCTAACCATTCAACTAACCTTGGTTAACTCTCTACACATTACCATAGTTAGAATTATGATAAGTATTCTATTATTTTCCATTTTCTAATAACTTATCATAACATTTCCTTCTTCTTCTTCCTTGCTTCAAGTGAAGAAGCTTGAGGTCATCAATGGTGGATTGATGATTTGAGTGAGAAATCCAATTCTAAAGTCTACCCACTTCCTATTTCTTCATCCTCTACCTCTTGCCAAGTAGTAGAGTGTGTTTACTTCACAAGTTTCGTGACTTGGTGATGTTGTGAGCTTGATCTTGCGATGCTTCGACGTAGATCATCTTCGGCATGGACATCGACGACCTAGCTTGCCCATTCTCCGACGAAGCCGAATCTAGAGCCCGGATTTGGTTTGGACAGCGGCGACGACCTCGTTGCGGAGCCGTGGAGGTGGAGGACCGGATCTACAAAAGTTGTATTTCCGCTTTCTCATTAGTTAAGTTGTTAACTAGTTCTTGTTCGCCTAGACATCTAGTTATCGATCCGTAGTTTAGGGTTTGTAGGCACCATAATTTTTGAAATTGCCATGGTTGATGGCTTGGGAGACCTCACTAGTGTGCCTAGGAACCCTACAGTGGTATCAGAGCCTAGCTAGAGCCTTAGGCGAAGTCTAGACGACATTTGAAGTTCGATCGAACCCGAAAGTCCAAAACAAACTTGCTCTCTGTACAGTTTTGAAAACAGTGAGTTTTTCCAAATTAAAAATATGCAGAGAACTCAGCAGGGAATTATAAGAATTACGGATAAAATTTTTTTTGATGAACAGTTAAAACCGCGGCGGAAGGGCGGCATAAGACAGGTTTATGCGGCGGTTCCGCCGCACATTGATGACGTCAGCCCTAAATTTTTTCACCGTAATTCATTGTTTCTGGTTCTGAGTTCTCTGGATATTTTGATATTTTATTCAAGAGTTGAGTTTTCTGGAGTTGTTTTGGGGATTCGGTATTTTGATCGGAGTATCAAATTTTGTCTGTGTGGCTTTCCGGATAAATCTTAGAATATGTTAAAAAGTTCGACCGGATATAAATACCCAATTTTTCCCCTGTCGGGAAATTTCCAAGTGTTGGATTTTTCCGTAGTTTAACGACGTTCTAAGTAGTGCAAGTAACGCGATGGTCCCTCTAGAAGACACAAACCTTAACTCGATTATGTGACCGTCTTGAACTGCCCTTTGAACCTTCGGGTTTGGGGCAGTACGGCGTGCCACATGTGAGGCGTTGGCTTGACCCTTCTACGGCTGGACCGTTGGTACTGAGGTACGAACTGAATGTTGTTAGACTAGTTTCATGTGTTGATCTGTATCGGGAAAACTTGGGTGTTCGATTGTTCGATCGAAAAGTTTAACATTTTCTGTTTATCTGGAATGGGATACAATAATTGGAATTCACAAGAAGTTATGAGATAACTAAATGAATGTTATAAACGTAGCAGTTTAGTCTCACTTGATCGGTTGCCACGGAATTTTGATGTGATCAAAAGTCCGTCGCAATCACGTAGCGTACGCGGATACTCGCCGGGTAAACTTAATAGACAGCCTCACTCCATAGCCCCGACCAAGTGACTGTAGGAGAACCCCGTCGCCGAAAGCATCCCTCCGGGTGCTCGTGGCAGCGGTGTTCCGCCTTGGTGCACTTCGTCGACGGTATCAGGGGTGCGGCCGTCTACTGAAGTTTGCGACGAGCATTCGATCAGGATGTCGGGAATCTTGTTGAATTGCCCGACTTGATATTGAAAAGTGTTTTCGATAATGAGACTAAAATGCGGGGTTTATAATTGTTAGGCATGCGATGTCTAAGTAATTCATTTGGTCAGGCATGCGATGTCTGAGGTGGTTGCGGATTCCAACTGTTGTAGTTTTACACTTTCTTTTCTGTGACCGTAAGTGTAATATGTGATATCGCCGGTTTCGTTGCTATACGTCAACGACAATTAGGATGCGCATATTTACTTACGTTGATGACATGTGATGTTATGTGTTGCTGGATATGTTATATTGGATCGTCGTGTTTGAATAGCCGGGGGTTTTTATGTGAGATGAGTGTTTTTTCATTTTCATTCATGTAAAAACTTGTATGTAATATTCTTTTATTGGGGCGCTTCCAGGTTGCGGAAGTTGTCACCTGTTGTATATTATTTACTTTTCCGCACTAGGATAGACCCAAGGAGGAGGGCACAAGTAACCGGGTTCTGGAGTCCAGTGGGAGACCAACTCGAGGAGTATAGTCCGGGTCTCCTAACTCTAGAATTGGTAGGGTTGCTTGCCGCTCTTGTAGGGGTCTAGGGGTGTGGGTTTGGCTATTCATCACGACCATGGAATCCGTGTTTTGTACTGGCTCGTATTGAAAACACGGACGTCCTAGTATATCCAATATTTCATATGTTTCTTCTGCTGCGATATCTGTGATGTGATCATGAGATGTTCTGTGATAGATACAGTATATAGTATATATGATATATTATATAGACGTTACTTATGTTTTACACCCGCGCTAGCCCTGCCCTGCTCTGCCGTTAGTTACCTAACCTAACGGTGCACGAGGGGACATCGAGGCGAATGCGGATGGCATAAGTGTACGTCGTATTTATCTGTGATGTTTAGGTACTTAAATGATGGGACTTCATTAATGTGATTAATGAAATAAAAGAAACCTAAGATGTTGTAGAATCGAATTTCAAAATAAAACAGGTAGCTACAGTTCTTGCTTTGCACAGCGGTATATGTGATATATCCTGCACCTTATTCGATGAGGAAAGGACCGAGATCCCTTCACCGGGAGTGACTCCTTTAGCAATAACTGGCAGATGCTACACCCTCGGTTTGTCTTTTGATTGCTTTAAAAGTTCTGCTTTGCACAGTGATATATATGATATATCCCGCACCTCATTCGACGAGGAAAGGACCGACGATCCCTTCACCGGGAGTGACTCCTTTAGCAAAACTAGAAAAGCCTCAAAAGCACTCCATTTTAAAATCATTTGATTCTAAAACGATATCAAGTTCATTACGCAATAGGTTTTCATAAAATCCTGTCGTAGCCCTCCGTCATTTCAGATAAATCCTGTTTAGTATTCGTGCTGCGTTTGTTGACCTTGTCAAGGCGCAGTGTGCGGTAGCTAACCAGTATTTATCTGCTTATGCATATGATGCAGATTGGGTTAGGGTAGTCGTGCGGCCTTGTTGACCTTGTCAAGGGTCGTGCGGGTGGGTTTGATTCAATCAAGAAATGACGGGTTGAACTTGACTTGCGGTCTATGGTTTGTTGACCTTGTCAAGGTCATAGATCGTTCGGGGCAAAATATTATCGGGAATTTCAAGTGTTGAAATTTGCAATGAGATTGCATACCTTCTATGAGATAGTTGGATCCCGATACCCGCTGCGAGTAAGAGTTACTCCTGGGAGAGTTTTACACATTACAATTAGCCGATCAAGTAGGTGTCTAGAAAGGTGTTAACGAGGTTACGCCTCTGGGAAAACGAGGTTTACATTAATTAGGTTCGTGCGAAAGCACGGGGGACCTCCCTCAAAGTACCGACACTGGCCTGGCTGAAAGATTGGCGAACTTGTAGTGTGTAATTAATCCCGGCTAGTCTTTCCTTTTAGGGTTTGAAGGAAGATTTGATAAAAAGCAGCGGTAGCCATCCTGATTAGATAAAATAATAACCAATCTATTCTTGCAAGAGCGCACGCTGAGTGTTTTCTTCTCTCTCTCTCCTGGTAGCGACCATATCACGCCTTAATCAAGATAATAATACGGAATATTGACCGAACCCGCTTGTTATACTGAGCTGGGGAACGTTGGTCCCGCTCCAACTTATAATTGTTATAAGACAGAGCAGGAAATTAGGGAATACCAGATTTCTCGTGCCGCCCAAACGAAGAGAGTGCATGCTGATGCATCATCTTCGGGTGTGTTCACTATACGGAACTGTTTCTCAGTATTCTTTACGTCCTGGGTATGTGATACCAGATCAGGATCCCAGATATGTAATATGTTACATAGGGCTATAGAAAGGTAAAGAACTGAGAACGGGTGATAAGTTTCATGAGGCAGAAAACGGGGCAAGTGTTGCAGCCAAGTCTGTTGGTCACTGTCACCCTGTATTACCAATACATTGATTCTGAACGAATGTTATTAGATACCGAACCTGATATACAAAATCATATCAGTCTCTTTATTAGTAAAGAAATGATATAATTTTGTATTGATGGATAATGTTTTGAACATTTCCTATATCAAAAGTTGATCGGTTCAGGCACGTTATCTAAAAGCATTAATGTTCTAAATCAAACTACAGTTCTCAGTATACGGAACACACACAAGAGGAAGAGTTCAGAAATGAACGAATTCTTCTTGAGGTATTGTAGACTAGATCAGATCAATGTGACCCGACTAGCTGAAGTTACACGTAGATGCATATTTAAATCAGTTTGAATCTACATCTTGTGAAACTTGCCAGTCATGTCACAAAGATATAATGACCATAGCTCCGTTTACAGGAAACAGAGAAAGAGTTAGTAAACTCTTGGGACTGATACATGATGATGTATGTAAGGTCCCCTGTCTACATATGCCAGGACTGGTTCTTTATACTTCATTATATTCTCTGATAATCTCTCAAGATTCAGTCGTATGTTCCTGCTGAAACATAAGTCCGAAGCTTTTGAGGTATTCACAGAATATAAGTTAGAAGTAGAGAACCAATAACAGGGTATAAGTATTATGTCCTATGATGAGATCAGGGAGGAGAATACTTGAGCACGGAATTCCTGGACTTTTCTAAAGGAGAATGAGATTCTCTCTCAGCATTACTCCTCCGTATACACCATAGCACGATGGTATATCGGGGCGGAGCAGAAACACCCTATTTGATATGGTGTGCTCTATGATGAGTAATACTGAGTTACCTGTTTCCTTTTTGGGAGTTATGCACTTGAGTAGCTGCATACCTATTGAATTGGGTTCGAATCAAATCGTTGCCTACCGCTCCATATGAGATATGGTATGGGAAGAGCCCATGTCTTAAGACAGTTAAGATTTGGGGTTGTACGGCCTATGTCTAAAAGCAAAATCCGGACAAGCTCGAGGCAAATACTGTAATGTAGAAATGGAAATGTTCCATCTATACAAACTGCAGCTAATGATTTGATAGAACCAAAGAATTCAGTAGAAACCAACGAACCTCAGCCTCTCCGCCGATCTAGTAGGGTTCCTCACCCACCTGAGAGATACCTCGGTTTCTCTATGACAGTGGGAGCAAGGATTACATCATGAGATGATGACCCAACTAGTTTCGAGCTGGCCATCAAGAGTAAGACTCTGTAAGAATGGCTGGATGCTTAGCGATCTGAGATGGAATCCTTATACACCAACAAAGTATGGACTTTGGTTGCAATATCTGAAGGGTTAAATCCCCATCAGGAGCAAGTATATCTTGAGAAGATTACTTGGTGTACATGGAAAAGTTGAGACTTTCAAAGCTAGACTTGTTAAAAGTTTGCATCATTGACTAGGTGTGGATAATGATGAAACCTTTTCAAGTAGCTATGCTTATGTCCATCCAGATCATACTTGCCACGGCTACATACCATAACTACGATATCTGGCGGTTGGGTGTCTTGACTGCTTTTCTAAATGATGATTTAGAAGAGAGCGTCTATAAGTACACAACCAGAGGGCTTCGTAGACAGTGGGAGCAGCGGAAACGTGTGCAAGATGTTTTATAGGATAAAGCAGGCAACGCGGAGTTGGAACATCTGTTTTGATGGATTAGTCAAAGAGTTTGACATCATCAAAATGGTAGATGAACCTTGTATAAACAAAAAGGTAGTAGGGAGTATGGTGGTGATCCTCGTAGAGTAAGTGGATGACATACTCTTGATAAGAAAGGAGTTTCTTATACTACGCTCGATCAATCTCCGCTTATCACAATGATTCTCCATATAGGATCAAAGTGATACCTCCTAAATCCTGGGTTTTGGATCTATGAGATAGATCTAATTGGATGTTAGGATACTCACTAGCTGTAGTGAGATGGTATCAATCGACCCTGGGGAGAATCACTGGAATGGTTCCAGGGTGATAAAGACGACTGAATGTCAGTCGCAGGCATTGTCTTAACCCTCAGTAAAGGGACGGTATGTTGGAAGAGTTCCAAGCTAGATACCGTGGCATACTAGACGATAAAGGCAGGATACATCGCTACTTAAGATGCTACCAAAGAGGATGTTTGGGTGTATATCAGTTCATGAGATGAACTACGTTCCTACCATTGTGAGACAATGGAGTTGTGGCTCATGCCGAGGAACGCCGGTCCCATCAGTGATCCAGACATATTCTAAGGCAGTATCACCTGATCATGGAGATGGTTGATCTCCAGGGTGATCGAGGTTTGGAGAGTAGACTAAGAGGACAACACAGCGGATCCACTCACAAAGGCCTGTTCCCAGAGAGAGATTTTTATGGGATGGTTAAGTATGAGATACTGCAACCACTGCTACAGATGGCCCTAGTGCAAGTGGGAGATTGTTAGTTATATGTATGCCCTAGAGGCCATTACTATACATAGGATGTATATTGTAGTGGATGCTGGGACATATATAGGGAGGACTTTCTTGCTCGACATGATAGTATGCTATCTGGTTGATCTTTACCTTAACGTGTATACTGATTGTCTCTCTGTTACATGTTGGTAAAGCCCTTAGGATCTGTACTTGACTATCTGGACTATGATGCGGATCATACTAGTGGGGACATGGTAGTCCATAAGTACATCCTTCAAAGTCCTTAGTCGAGGGTGTATCGAGACGGGGCATCGATATACCAGAGTAGACTAGCGTGTACCTTCTCGACCCATATAGATGGGCGATGGATGATCCCACATCCATCGGTGTTTGACATCAGAGGAGATATACGGGTGCTCAGTAGAGACTGGGTACACTGGACGGACTCGCCGAGAACTCCCAGATGGTATTATACCTCACGTCAGATGGCAGTTCTCTGGTGACACTGGTACAGAGTAGTCTGTTGACCCGAGATCGTCATAGAGTCTTATGTGGTTCCCACTGTGCTTTGATTTCCATCTTACCACGTCCAAGAGGGCGTGCAAAATGGTGGTTTTTGGGTACAGTCCCGAGTCACATGGAGGCAATGAGCGATAGGAGGGGATTCGTCTCTCCCGGTATAGGGAGTTGATGTTGCGCTGTGTTCGATTGGCTATAACAGGAAATCCCTGGCCAGGGTTGCTGAGATTTACTGGTAAGTGTTACCAGTAGTTTCTCGAACAGTTATAGATCTCATATCGACACGACTTATTGAGCTGTTGGGGTCTGACGTCTACCACCCCTAGGCGAGATATGCGACATATCAGACGATCAGACCGGACTGTACGGTAGTGTTACTGGTCGGATTCACTGGAGTGTGAGCGGGCTTGCTTGTCGATCTTCAGATCGCTCAATACCCGGGTGGCCGTTACGTTTAGCAGACCGCTTGCGGCTTGTGGATACTTGATATGATCATCATCTGCTGCCGGCGTATTGACGAGTCTTTAGAGTCCTACACAGAGGTTTCCTGGCTCAAGCGAAACGAAATAGGAGCGCATATGAGATATGTGCGGGACCGAGAATAATGCGTGTATGTGATACCGTATTCTATTCTCGCGATAAATATATCGAATGGTTGTATGCGATATAACCTAGTTATCGATTCAAGCTATGATTCGATAAGCCGATATATTGTATACTAGTCGGTTGTGTGCGACATAACCGGGTCATTGAATCAAGTGTTGATTTAATGATTTAATGCATATTTATATATTTGATATATTGCTTTACATCAACTAGTATCGGTTTACTTAAGATGGATTTTCTCGCTCGGGTGTGCGCATTGTATATGCGATATGTTTATGTGCACATGTTTGTATCATGTTTGATGATGCATACCACTTTGGTTAAGTGTAAAGTTTGAACCATGGTTGTGTTTATGTTTAGGGTTTTATTTTCTTAATTATTCATTTATTCTTTTTTGTTAAATGAATAAAAGAATGTGAGAAAAGAAAATGAGAAAAGAATGGTGGCTTCTTTTGTTGTTTAGTTGAAACTTCATGAAGCTTTGACCTAAGTCCACCATTCTTATCTCATTCTTAACCCTAACCATTCAACTAACCTTGGTTAACTCTCTACACATTACCATAGTTAGAATTATGATAAGTATTCTATTATTTTCCATTTTCTAATAACTTATCATAACATTTCCTTCTTCTTCTTCCTTGCTTCAAGTGAAGAAGCTTGAGGTCATCAATGGTGGATTGATGATTTGAGTGAGAAATCCAATTCTAAAGTCTACCCACTTCCTATTTCTTCATCCTCTACCTCTTGCCAAGTAGTAGAGTGTGTTTACTTCACAAGTTTCGTGACTTGGTGAAGTTGTGAGCTTGATCTTGCGATGCTTCGACGTAGATCATCTTCGGCATGGACATCGACGACCTAGCTTTCCCATTCTCCGACGAAGCCGACTCTTGAGCCCGGATTTGATTTGGACAGCGGAGACGACCTCGTTGCGGAGCCGTGGAGGTGGAGGACCGGATCTGCAAAGGTTGTATTTCCGCTTTCTCATTAGTTAAGTTGTTAACTAGTTCTTGTTCGCCTAGACATCTAGTTATCGATCCGTAGTTTAGGGTTTGTAGGCACCATAATTTTTGAAATTGCCATGGTTGATGGCTTGGGAGACCTCACTAGTGTGCCTAGGAATCCTACACACCTGTATACATCTTAGGTGATCCAACTGACACCAGTGGCTTGTGAGACCGGCCACCGCCCCTCGTCCGGGTCTCGACTGTATACACTAGTCTACTGTGGAGTATCGATGCCCTGTCTCGAAACTCCCACGACTAGGGACCATTTAAGGATATGCTTATAGACCCCCAGCTCCCACTTATATGATCGCCCTCATACTGCTGGTGGTCAAGCAAGAATCCTAGGGGCTCTACCAACGTGTAATAGCGACTTGTCAGGTCACCTAAAACAGTACACGATGATAAAGGTAAACCAGATAGCATACTATCATCTCGAGTAAGACTGTCCTACCGGGATAGGTCCTCCATCAATCATTGCAATCACGTACCTGTGACCTAATAATTGACTCTGAGGGCACTATCTCCAACAATCAGTTCCCAGGTGACATGAGTACAGCTTAGTCCGCTGACTTGACACTGTCACTCCGCCTCGAGTGTGTTCCCACTGTACTTTGATCACTACCCTACCACGGCTCAAAAGAGTCGTGCAAACAGGTAGTGGTTGGGTGCAGTCCCGAAGCACTTGGAGGCAGTGACGGTTAGACAAGATTCGTCTCTCCCGGTATTGGGGGTTGACATCGCGCTGTGTCTAGGAGAGCCATTACATGAGTAGTCCCTGGCCAGGGCAAACGAGATATACTGGTAGGTTTCCAGTGTTATCTCAGGGTGTTTTGGGCTTCGCTCCGACACGACTTGTACCGCTATTGGGGGACTGACGTATACCACCCCCTAGGCCCGCCATGCGATGTATCAGACGAACAGACCGGACTGTACGGAGAATGTCACACTCAGGCTCAGTAGGAGTTCAGATGGGTTTTGCCTCGTCGGTCTTCTTGTCGGCATTACCTGGGGACCATTACGCACAGCTAGTGCCGCTTGCGGTCTGTGGTTAAACCCACTGCCAGCGTAGTGTCGAGTCTTTAGAGTCCCACACAGAAAGCTTTTCGCCTTTAGGCAAAAGAGTAGAGGTCGCATGGTATTGCGACGGGTCGCATGGTTTTGCGACAGGGTTCAGTCACATCCGTGCACTTGTGCACGTACAGTGTCCGGACAGTTTATACTAGCGGGCTTTGGTTTAAGCCAGATCCTAGTGTATCTTTTGGGATTGGATTTATCCAGTGTGCATTCGTGTTCCTCGGAACGCGGATGCGGGTGCGTATGCACAGTTGACAGGGAGACAGAGGCAGCAGATTCTCATTAGGGTTGTTGACAGTTGACCGTTGACTATTTGACTTTTTGCTCAACCCTAATGAGAATAGGATATGTGATTAACTATTATATTAATTAAGTATTATGGTGATATGGTTGTTGACTTTGTTGACTTGTTGACTTTTGTTGACTTGTTGACTTTGTTGACTTGTTGACTTTTGTTGACTTGTTGATCGGTTGACTAGGCTTGACTTGTTGACCATCATGATAACCATAGCCATCATTTCATGGCAAAGACTTTTGTTTACTTGCTCATTTGTGTAAAATGAGTGCATGAAATGATATGGTTATGGTTGCTTCAACCATCACATAAGACTTTTGTTAGTAAGATGAGTTATGATTGCTTTGGATTATGAGAGGGTGAAAGACAAAAGAGAGCCTCATTCTTTCTTGCTCATTCTCTCTCTTGTTCTTGAGCTCTCCTTTTGCTCTCACCTTCAACCTCTTCCTCCCTCTCTTGATTCTATGGTTCTCTTGTCTCATGAGTTGAGAATCAAGAACCATAGATAAAATCCCATTCTATTTCTTCTCTACTCATTCTAGTTCACTAGGTTTAGCAAACCAAGTGAACTAGTTTCTTCAAAGAACGAAGAAGGAGCTAAAGGTTGGAGCTTTCAGGTGGATCTATCTTCGGCGTACGGAGACGACGAGAAGAAGCCATCGGACCACCATCGGAGCTTTGAAGACGAAGGAGTTCAAGACAAGCAAGGTATAAACCCCTAACCGAGTAGCTAGAAACTCATAGTTAGGATGTTAGATAGATGTTTAACCAAGATCCGGGTTTTAGGTCCATGTTACCACCTCCGTAAAAATTGTTTTTTTACCAAATTCCGCATTCCCGAAAGTACCGGGAGAGGTAGCATGGACTTACATTGCTGGATATGTTATATTGGATCGTCGTGTTTGAATAGCCGGGGGTTTTTATGTGAGATGAGTGATTTTCATTTTCATTCATGTAAAAATCTGTATGTAATATTCTTTTATTGGGGCACTTCCAGGTTGCGGAAGATGTCACCCTCTGTATATTATTTACTTTCCCGCATTAAGATAGACCCAAGGAGGGGAGCACAAGTAACCGGGTTCTGGAGTCCAGTGGGAGACCAACCCGAGGAGTCGAGTCCGGGTCTCCTAACTCTAGAATTGGTAGGGTTGCTTGCCGCTCTCGTAGGGGTCTAGGGTTGTGGGTTTGGCTATTCATCACGACCGTGGAATCCGTGTTTTATACTGGCTCGTATTGAAAACACGGACGTCCTAGTATATCCAATATTTCATATGATTCTTCTGCTGCGATATCTGTGATGTGATCATGTGATATGTTCTGTGATGGATACAGTATATAGTATATATGATATATTATATAGGCGTTACTTATGTTTTATACCCACGCTAGCCCTGCCCCGCTCTGTCGTTAGTTACTTAACCTAACGGTGCACGAGGGGACATCGAGGCGAATGCGGATGGCATAAGTGTACGTCGTATTTATCTGTGATATTTAGGTATTTAAATGATGGGACTTCATTAATGTGATTAATGAAATAAAAGAAACCTAAAGATGTTGTAGAATCGAATTTCAAAATAAAATAGGTAGCTACAGTCCTTGCTTTGCACAGCGGTATATATGATATATCCTGCACCTTATTCGACGAGGAAAGGACCGAGATCCCTTCACAGGGAGTGACTCCTTTAGCAATAACTGGCAGATGCTACAACCCTCTGTTTGTCTTTTTGATTGCTTCTATAGTTTCAGCTTTGAAAAGTGATATATATGATATATCCCGCACCTCATTCGACGAGGAAAGGAACGACGATCCCTTCACCGGGAGTGACTCCTTTAGCAAAACTAGAAAAGCTTAAAAAAAACTCCATTTTAAAATCATTTGATTCTACAACGATATCAAGTTCATTACGCAATAGGTTTTCAGAAAAACCTGTCGTAGCCCTCCGTCATTTCAGATAAGTCATGTTTAGTATTCGTGCTGCGTTTGTTGACCTTGTCAAGGCGCAGTGTGCGGTAGCTAACCAGTATTTATCTGCTTATGCATATGATGCTGATTGGGTTAGGGTAGTCGTGCGGCCTTGTTGACCTTGCCAAGGGTCGTGCGGGTGGGTTTGATCCAATCAAGAAATGACGTGTTGAACTTGACTTGCGATCTATGGTTTGTTGACCTTGTCAAGGTCATAGATCGTTCGGGGCAAAATATTATCGGGAATTTCAAGTGTTGAAATTTGCAATGAGATTGCATACCTTCTATGAGATAGTTGGATCCCGATATCCGCTGCGAGTAAGAGTTGTTAGTGTATATGCCCTAGAGGCCATTACTGTATCATACTAGTTTGTATATTACTTAATGGAAGCTTGGGATATTCACCTTGTAAAAACAATCTTGCTCAATATAGTAGTATGCTACTTGGTTTGTTTCTACTTCAATGTGTACATGTGTTTATTTTGCGATATCACCTATACGCATTAGTGGAGCCCTTAGGATCTTTGCTTGATTACCAGCGTTGTGATGGCAGTCACACTAGTGGGGGCTGGGTAATCTATAAGCACATCATTATACAGGTCCCTAGTCGTAGGACTATCGAGACAGGGCATCGATACTCCGGAGTAGACTAGCGTATGCGCTTCTCATCCCAGTGTGGGAGATGTTCTGTCCCACAGCCATCAGTACGTCGTACTGGAGATAGTATACGGGTGCTCGTTGGGTTACGAGTACACTGGACAGGACTCGTCGGAAACTGACAGGTTGGTATTATACCTATCGTCAGTTATCAGTTCCCAGGTGACATGAGTACAGATTAGTCCGCTGACTTGACACTGGCACTTCGCCTCGAGTGTGTTCCCACTGCATTTTGATCACTACCCTACCACGGCTCAAAGGAGTCGTGCAAACAGGTAATGGTTGGGTGCAGTACCGAAGTACTTGGAGGCAGTGACAGTTAGACAGGATTCGTCTCTCCCGGTATTGGGGGTTGACATCGCGCTGTGTCTAGGAGAGCCATTACACGAGTAGTCCCTGGCCAGGGCAAGCGAGATATACTGGTAGGCTTCCAGTGTTATCTCAGGGTGTTTTGGGCTTCACTCCGACATGACTTGTACCGCTATTGGGGGACTGACGTTTACCGCCCCCTAGGCCCGACATGCGATGTATTAGACGAACAGACCGGACTGTACGGAGAATGTCACATTCAGACTCAGTAGGAGTTCAGATGAGTTTTACCTCGTCAGTCTTCTTATCGGCATCTACCTGGGGACCGTTACGCACAGCTAGTGCCGCTTGCAGTCTGTGGTTAAACCCACTGCCAGCGTAGTGTCGAGTCTTTAGAGTCCCACACAGAGGGTATTCGCCTCTGGGCAAAACAGGGTAGAGGTCGCATGGTTTTGCGACAGGGTTCGTTCTCATCCGCGCACTTGTGCACGTTTGGAGTCCGGACGGATATTACTGGCTGGCTCTGGTTTGAGTCAGATACTGGTATATGTTTTAGGGTTGCTTTTATCTCTCAGTATTCTTGTTCCTCGGAATGAGAATGCAGATGTGTATGAACAGTTGTTTGAGGCGGAGGAAGAGGTTTTTCATTAGGGTTTCGGAACGGGTGCGTATGCACAGTTGACAGTCGTCTTTTTCCAAACCCTAATGGATTTATGAAATATCAATTAATAATAGTAATTAAATGAAATTGTGTCATGGTTGATTTTGTTGACTTGTTGACCATGGTTGACCTGTTGACCATGGTTGAATGTTTGACCATCATCATTGCTTTGCAAGGATACTCCTTGATTCTAGCTTACATTCATTTAATGAAGTGATGATAATGGTCATTCCAAATACAACCATCAACTATTTCATTTGAATTATTATTATTAATTAGATAATTCTTTTTCCTTTTGTTATGGTTGCAAGAGGAAAAAGAGCTCATTCTATCATATTCATTCTCTCTCCTCACTTCATCTTCTTCTTCCTCAAGCTCAAGGAGAATCCTTCTCATGTGTTGAGAATCCCTCTCCTTGAAAAGAAAACACCCCTTAGACACTCTCTGCTCACTCTAGGATCAAAGGTTTAGCAAGCCGAAGATTCTAGTTCTCTTAAAGTTCGAGAAAGAGCCCGAAGGTTGAACCCTCAGGTGGATCCATCTTTGACGGAAGAAGGCTACGAGGATAGAACCATCAACCTCTACTAGGTTTCAAGAAGAAGGAGTTCAAGTTAGGTATAACCACTTTGCCGAGTAGTTAACTCTCCTTTGCATGTTTGCTAATTTAGTTTAGACACGATCCCGACCTTGTTTAGTCCATGTTGCCCCATGCGCCAAAAAATTTGATTTTTATACCGTTTCCGCCTCCCCGTAAGAACCGGGGGTCGCAACGTGGACTTACAGTGGTATCAGAGCCTAACTAAACTTAAACTAGCTTGGTAGCGAAGTGTATGGAAGTTCGAAACCGAAAAATCGCAAAACCGGAAAATCAAAAACCCGAAGTTTCTGTTGAAATTTTTTGTGCCCTAAAAGTAAAAAGTTTTACTCCTAAAATCGGCTCAGGGTTTTGTGAGAACACCCACCAAAAACGATCCCATGAATCCTTCAAACCGCCGCGGATCCGCGGCCTCAGCTATTCTCTGTGCCGCGGATCCGCCGCCGTTTGGGCTCTTCATGTGATCGTGTTTTGTGCAGTGTTCCTCTGGTAGGGTTTTGGGATTTTTCAAATATGTTATATGTGCCCAGATTTTCCAGAAAAGAAATTTACTTTTGGGGTCCTATAAATCCGTATTTTTTTCGAACTTCGCTACACTTTGGCTATATTGGTTATATCTGTGATGTTTGTATGTATTGAACGTCGGCTAATCGCTATAAGTCGATTAGTCGGGGTTATACATCTCTGTGATCTGTGTTTGATATTGGAATGTGTATATGAATGTGTTGGACTGTCGCGAGTGAATAGCCGGGGTGGATGTGAGATGAGCTTTTGTTTTTCTTTCATTCATTTGTAATATGTAAATTGATGTAATAATATTATTTGTATGGCCGCACAACCGGGTCGGGGTTGTAGCCGTCATTGTATAATTCTTTTTACTGTTTTTGCTCCTAGGATAGACCCATGGAGGGGTGCACAAACTACCGGGTACTTGGCGGGTAGTTTGCCGCACTCGTAGGGGTCTTGGGTGGGGTTTTGGCTATTCACCGCGACCGTGTAATCCGCTTTTCGTTGCAGGCTCGAACGGATTGCGGATTCCTAGTATATCCAATGTATTCATCTGTGATCTGTAATGTCTATCATTGCTTTATATTTAGGCGTTGCTTATGTTTTACAGCCGCGCTAACCCAGACCCCGCTCTGTCGTTAGTTAAGTAACCTAACGGGTGATGACGAGACCCCGTGGCGAATGCGAATGGCATAAGCGTACGTCATATTTTGGTTATTTTCTGCAATGGTAGGATTAAATGATGGTACGCATTAAAAGAACTAATGCAAGAATATCACGCATTAAAAGAACTAATGCAAGATAATAAACCAAGTTAAAGTCGTTGGAACACTTTCGAAAAACCACTCGGTTCTTTTCAAAACTAACTTTTAAATGCAGAGCTTGAGCCACTCCTTCTAAAAGCTATCTCGTTCCATCGATTATATCAAGTTCACTACGTTCACGGTTTTACCAAAACCATTCGTAGCCCTCCGTCGTTTCACATAAATAGTCAATAGTATTCAAGCTATGTTTGTTGGCCAAAGTCAAGGCATAGTGATTGGTAGCTATTGGGTATTCATATGAAGCATAGATAGATGCGTTGATTTGGAACTGTCGAACTACCTTGTTGGCCAAAGTCAAGGGTAGGTACGAATGGATTCAAATTAACCTGGAGAACGACGGGCAGAACTTGACATGTGACTTATGATTTGTTGGCCAAAGTCAAGGTCATAAGAGCATGGGGCAAAAATCCACATCGGGAGTTTCATAAGTACCGAAACTTGCTAGATTTGCATACCATTTGGAGTGTGATGATTATGGTAGGATTCCTTCATTTTCGTCACGCGATGATATTTGGATCCCGATCCCACTGTGAGTATATGCTACTCCTCGGGAAATTTTCTCACTAAACGATCAATGCTATAAACCTAGTAGGTGCCTAGAAAGGTGTTAGCGGGGCTACGCCCCCAGGGAAAAGAGGTTCTTAAATTAAGGAACTTCGTGAAAGCGTTGGAAAACCTCCCTCGAAGTACCGACACTGGCCTGGCTGAACGGTTAAGCAAGTATTGTGCGGTGGGATTGATCCCGGCTAATTCTTCCTTTGTGGTTTGAGGAGGGATTCGAGAGACAGTGGGAGCCATCCTGTTTAGACAAAATAAAAACCACTCTAAACTTGCAAGAGCATCGTGCTAAAGTGTTTCTTCTCTCCCCCCCTGCAGCGACCAAATCGAAATGACTGGACTTAAGTTACTTTTAGATAAAAACATACTGACAGGGCCAAACTCCAAAGATTGGCTCAGGAATGTCAAAATGGCAATCACTTACGACAAGCTGGGGTATCTTCTTACCACCAAAGCTCCCCCTGTCCCAGGTCCCACCTCCAGCGTCGCGGATAAGGAAATCTGTAAGACTTGGGAGATTGATTGCGCGAAGGCCAGGTGCCTCGTGCTTGCCTCTATGGACAACGAACATCAGAGGAGGCACGAGAATATGGACTTGGAATCCATATTTCTTCATACAAAAGAACTGTATGGAGAGCAGTCTCGTATCGCAAGATACGAAGTGTCGAAGAAGTTATTTTCGGCAAAGTTGGCCGTCGGATCATCGGTAGCGGACCACGTGCTTAAGATGATTGGCTACATTGAGGAGCTCGCGGAACTTGGGACCACGTTGGAAAGTGAACTCTATACGGATTTAGTTCTCCAGTCCCTTCCTTCCACTTACGCCCAGTTCATACTGAATTTCAACTCGCAAGAAAAGGAAGTTGAACTTTCAGAACTACTCAACATGCTGAGGAGCGCAGAGGGCACCCTACAGAAAGGTAGGAAAACACCCGCTTTGTTTGTAGGAGGATCTTCTTCTTCTAGGTCCAAGGCGAAAGCCAAGGGAAAGAGGAAGAAAGCCCCCGCCAAGCCAAGGGGCGGTGTTAGTAAAGTGGGTACGAAGGGAAAGGAAAAGGCAACAAAGATTGCGGGGAAACTGGTGGGTAAAGAGGAATGCTTCTATTGTCACAAGAGTGGACACTGGAAGAAAGATTGCAGGGCTTGGAAAGCCAGGACAAAGGAACTGAAGCAGGTTGCGGCTTCAGCTTCAGGTGTGTATGTTATTGAAAACTGTCTTTCTATAAACTCTACTTCCTGGGTATTGGATACCGGATCAGGATCTCATATCTGTAATTCTTTGCAGGCGTTGAGAAACCGTAGGGTTTTGAAGGCAGGTGACATGACCCTCAGAGTTGCGAACGGAGCTAGCATGGATGCTAAAGCCGTGGGGGACTATCACCTGGGAATGTCAGATGGGCATGTTTTGGTTTTGCGTAATTGCTTTTTTGTACCCAACGCAACTTGTAATATCATTTCTGTATCTTTGGTTTCTAAAGAAGGTTATGAATTTGCGTTTGTAAGTAATGTTGTAAACATTCACCTTAATCGAGTTCTGATTGGGTCAGGTACACTGAGCAATGGTATATACGTATTAAACCAACCACAGATTTTCAATGTCCAGAATACACACAAAAGAAAGTCTCCGGAAATCAATCAGACTTTCTTATGGCATTGTAGACTGGGTCACATCAATGAGAGAAGGTTGACTAAGTTACATACAGAAGGATATTTGGATCCGTTCGAATATCAATCATATGCCACTTGTCAATCCTGTCTCAAAGGAAAGATGACAAAGACTCCGTTCACTGGACACGGAGTAAGAGCGAGCGAGCTCTTGGGACTCGTACACAGCGACGTGTGCGGTCCAATGTCTACACATGCGCGAAGCGGTTACTCTTACTTCATTACTTTTACGGATGATTTTTCAAGGTACGGTTATGTCTTCTTAATGAAACATAAGTCCGAAGCCTTTGAAAAGTTCCAGGAATATAAGAATGAAGTAGAAAAACAAACCGGCAAAAGTATCAAGATTCTAAGATCGGATCGAGGTGGAGAATACTTAAGTGCCGAGTTCCTGAATTACTTAAAAGAGAATGGAATTCTCTCTCAACTTACTCCTCCATACACTCCGCAACACAACGGTGTATCGGAGAGACGGAACCGAACCCTATTGGATATGGTACGGTCCATGATGAGTAACGCTGAGTTACCGCGATCTTTCTGGGGCTATGCACTAGAATCAGCTGCATACCTTTTGAACCGAGTTCCTACTAAAACTGTGCCCACCACACCATATGAGATGTGGTGTGGAAAGAGGCCCCATCTTAATCACATTAAGACATGGGGATGTCCAGCTTTTGTCAAGAAGCAGCATGCGGACAAGCTCGAGGCACGCTCAGTACAGTGCAAGTTTGTGGGATATCCAAAGAACTCCAACGGATATTTCTTCTCCTGTGAAGAGGAACAAAAAGTTCTTGTTTCTCGTCATGCCTACTTCTTGGAAACTGAGTTTTTGGAAAACCAGATAAGTAGGAGCACAGTAGAACTGGAAGAAATTCCAGAACCACAAGCTATTACTGAAAGTTTGGTGGAACCAGAGGGTTCAAATGAACAGGACATTCCTACACCGCTCCGCAGGAGTAGTAGGCAGTCTCATCCGCCCGAGAGATACTACGGTTTTCTCATAGACGGGGATAGAGAGGATTGCATCATAGATTATGATGAGCCTACTAGCTTCCAGCAGGCCGTTCAGAGCGTTGACTCGGTAAAATGGCTGGATGCAATGCGGACCGAAATGGAGTCCATGTACACCAACAAAGTATGGACGTTGGACATTGCTCCAGACGGGGTAAAACCCGTAGGATGCAAGTGGATCTTCAAAAGGAAGATTGGTGTAGATGGACAGGTTGAGACCTATAAAGCTAGACTTGTAGCAAAGGGTTTCCGTCAAAGACCTGGCTTGGACTATGACGAAACCTTTTCTCCAGTGGCTATGCTGAAATCCATTCGGATCCTTCTTGCCATTGCTGCCTTCCACGATTATGAGATTTGGCAGATGGACGTAAAAACCGCTTTTCTAAATGGAAATTTAGAGGAGTGTGTCTATATGGACCAGCCAGAGGGTTTCATTCAGAGTGGGAGCAGCGGAAAGGTGTGCAAGTTGCTTAAGTCCATCTATGGACTAAAGCAGGCATCGCGGAGTTGGAACATCTGTTTTGATGAGACGGTCAAGGAATTTGGCTTTATCAAAAATCCAGATGAACCATGCATCTATAGTAGATTTGTAGTGAGAACTGTAGTATTCCTTGTTTTATACGTGGATGACATTATCTTAATAGGAAATGACATTCCTATGCTACAATCTGTCAAGGGTTTCTTGTCACACAGGTTCTCCATGAAAGACCTGGGTGATGCCTCTTACATCCTGGGGATCCGGATCCATCGTGATAGATCCAAGAGGATATTAGGACTTTCACAGTCTAGGTACATCGACACTATACTGAAGAGATTCAGTATGGAAGATTCCAAGCTCGGTAACCTACCGGCTTGTCACGGGATCACCCTCTCTAAAGAGATGTCTCCCAAGACTGATTTGGAGAGGGATCGCATGTCTATTATACCCTACGCTTCTGCGGTAGCTCTATAATGTATGCGATGTTGTGTACCAGACCGGATGTAGCTTATGCACTGAGTGTAGTAAGCCGGTATCAGTCAAACCCTGGGGAGAAACACTGGATAGCGGTAAAGAACATTCTCAAGTACCTGAGAAGGACTAAGGAGATGTTCTTGGTGTATGGCGGAAAAGACCTCCAGATCGAGGCCTTTGCTGACTCCAGCTTCCAGAGTGATAAGGATGATTCCAAGTCCATGTTGGGTTTTGTCTATACCCTCAATGGAGGGGCGGTGTGTTGGAAGAGTTCCAAACAGGAAACCGTTGCAGACTCGACGATGGAAGCGGAATACATCGCTGCATCTGATGCCGCAAAAGAAGCTGTCTGGATGAGGAAGTTCTTGAAAGAACTTCAGGTGGTTCCGTCCATTGTTGACCCAATACCTCTGTATTGCGACAACAACGGGGCTATAGCTTTAGCGAAGGAACCCAGGTCCCATCAGAGATCCAGGCACATCTTGAGGCGGTATCACCTGATCAGGGAGATTGTGGATCGCAAGGAGATCGAGGTTCGGAGGGTTGCTTCAGAAGAAAACATTGCAGATCCATTCACCAAGGCCCTACCCCAGACTCAGTTCGAGCGGCTGATCGAGATGATAGGTCTTCGATACGCCAGTACATGGCCTTAGTGCAAGTAGGAGATTGTTAGTGTATATGCCCTAGAGGCCATTACTGTATCATACTAGTTTGTATATTACTTAATGGAAGCTTGGGATATTCACCTTGTATAAACAATCTTGCTCAATATAGTAGTATGCTACTTGGTTTGTTTCTACTTCAATGTGTACATGTGTTTATTTTGCGATATCACCTATACGCATTAGTGGAGCCCTTAGGATCTTTGCTTGATTACCAGCGTTGTGATGGCAGTCACACTAGTGGGGGCTGGGTAATCTATAAGCACATCCTTATACAGGTTCCTAGTCGCAGGACTATCGAGACAGGGCATCGATACTCCGGAGTAGACTAGCGTATGCGCTTCTCATCCCAGTGTGGGAGATGGTTTGTCCCACAGCCATCAGTACGTCGTACTGGAGATACTATAGGGGTGCTCGTTGGGTTACGAGTACACTGGACAGGACTCGTCGGGAACTGACAGGTTGGTATTATACCTATCGTCAGTTATCAGTTCCCAGGTGACATGAGTACAGATTAGTCCGCTGACTTGACACTGGCACTTCGCCTCGAGTGTGTTCTCACTGCATTTTGATCACTACCCTACCACGGCTCAAAGGAGTCGTGCAAACAGGTAATGGTTGGGTGCAGTCCCGAAGCACTTGGAGGCAGTGACGGTTAGACAGGATTCGTCTCTCCCGGTATTGGGGGTTGACATCGCGCTGTGTCTAGGAGAGCCATTACACGAGTAGTCCCTGGCCAGGGCAAGCGAGATATACTGGTAGGCTTCCAGTGTTATCTCAGGGTGTTTTGGGCTTCACTCCGACACGACTTGTACCGCTATTGGGGGACTGACGTTTACCGCCCCTAGGCCTGACATGTGATGTATCAGACGAACAGACCGGACTGTACGGAGAATGTCACATTCAGACTCAGTAGGAGTTCAGATGAGTTTTACCTCGTCAGTCTTCTTATCGGTATCTACCTGGGGACCGTTACGCACAGCTAGTGCCGCTTGCGGTCTGTGGTTAAACCCACTGCCAGCGTAGTGTCGAGTCTTTAGAGTCCCACACAGAGGGTATTCGCCTCTGGGCAAAACAGGGTAGAGGTCGCATGGTTTTGCGATAGGGTTCGTTCTCATCCGCGCACTTGTGCACGTTTGGAGTCCGGACGGATATTACTGGCTGGCTCTGGTTTGAGTCAGATACTGGTATATGTTTTGGGGTTGCTTTTATCTCTCAGTATTCTTGTTCCTCGGAACGAGAATGCAGGTGTGTATACACAGTTGTTTGAGGCGGAGGAAGAGGTTTTTCATTAGGGTTTCGGAACGGGTGCGTATGCACAGTTGACAGTTGTCTTTTTCGAAACCCTAATGGATTTATGAAATATCAATTAATAATAGTAATTAAATGAAATTGTGTCATGGTTGATTTTGTTGACTTGTTGACCATGGTTGACCTGTTGACCATGGTTGAATGTTTGACCATCATCATTGCTTTGCAAGGATACTCCTTGATTCTAGCTTACATTCATTTAATGAAGTGATGATAATGGTCATTCCAAATACAACCATCAACTATTTCATTTGAATTATTATTATTAATTAGATAATTCTTTTTCCTTTTGTTATGGTTGCAAGAGGAAAAAGAGCTCATTCTATCATATTCATTCTCTCTCCTCACTTCATCTTCTTCTTCCTCAAGCTCAAGGAGAATCCTTCTCATGTGTTGAGAATCCCTCTCCTTGAAAAGAAAACACCCCTTAGACACTCTCTACTCACTCTAGGATCAAAGGTTTAGCAAGCCGAAGATTCTAGTTCTCTCAAAGTTCGAGAAAGAGCCCGAAGGTTGAACCCTCAGGTGGATCCATCTTTGACGGAAGAAGGCTACGAGGATAGAACCATCAACCTCTACTAGGTTTCAAGAAGAAGGAGTTCAAGTTAGGTATAACCACTTTGCCGAGTAGTTAACTCTCCTTTGCATGTTTGCTAGTTTAGTTTAGACACGATCCCGACCTTGTTTAGTCCATGTTGCCCCATGCGCCAAAATTTTTGATTTTTATACCGTTTCCGCCTCTCCGTAAGAACCGGGGGTCGCAACGTGGACTTACAAGAGTTACTCCTGTGAGAGTTTTACACATTACAATTAGCCGATCAAGTAGGAGTCTAGAAAGGTGTCAACGGGGTTACGCCTCTGGGAAAACGAGGTTTACATTAATTAGGTTCGTGCGAAAGCACGGGGGATCTCCCTCAAAGTACCGACACTGGCCTGGCTGAAAGATTGGCGAACTTGTAGTGTGTAATTAATCCCGGCTAGTCTTTCCTTTTTGGGTTTGAAGGAAGATTTGATAAAAAGCAGTGGGAGCCATCCTGATTAGATAAAAAAATAACCAATCTATTCTTCCAAGAGCGCACGCTGAGTGTTTTCTTCTCTCTCTCTCCAGGTAGCAACCATATCACGCCTTAATCAAGATAATAATACGGATATTTGACCGAACCCACTTGTTATACTGAACTGGGGAACGTTGGTCCCGCTCCAACTTATAATTGTTATAAGACAGAGCAGGAAATTGGGGATTACCAGAATTCCCATGCCGCCCAAACGAAGAGAGTGCATGCTGATGCATCATCTTCGGGTGTGTTCATTATACAGAACTGTTTCTCAGTATCCTCCGCATCCTGGGTATATGATACCGGATCAGGATCCCAGATATGTAATCTGTTACATAGGGCTACAAAAAGGTAGAAAAACTGAGAACGGGTGATAAGTTTCATGAGACAGAAAACGGGGCAAGTGTTGCAGCCAAGTCTGTTGGTCACTGTTACCCTGTATTACCAATACATTGATTCTAAATGAATGTTATTAGATACCGAACCTGATAAACAAAATCATATCAGTCTCTTTATTAGTAAAGAAAGGATATAATTTTGTATTGTCGGATAATGTTTTGAACATTTCCTATATCAAGAGTTGATCGGTTCAGGCACGTTATCTAAAAGCATTGATGTTCTAAATCAAACTACAGTTCTTAGTATACGGAACACACACAAGAGGAAGAGTTCAGAAATGAACGAATCCTTCTTGAGGCATTGTAGACTAGGTCATATCAATGCGACCCGACAAGCTGAAGTTACTTGTAGATGCATATTTAAATCAGTTTGAATTTACATCTTGTGAAACTTGCCAGTCATGTCACAAAGATATAATGACACCAACTCTGTTTATTGGAAACAGAGAAAGAGTTGGTAAACTCTTGGGATGATACATGTTGATGTATGTAGATCCCCTGTCTATAAATGCCAAGACCGGTTCTTTTTACTTCATTACATTCTTTGATCATCTCTCAAGATTCAGACATATGTTCCTGTTGAAACACAAGTCCGAACCTTTGAGATATTCACAGAATATGATTTAGAAGTAGAGAACCAATACGGGTATAAGTATTATGTCCTTTGATGAGATCGAGGAGGAGAATACTTGAGCACGGAAATCCTGGACTATTTTAAAAGGAGAATGAGATTCTCTCTCAGCATTACTCCTCCGTATACACCATAGCACGATGGTATATCGGGATGGAGCAATAGCACCCTATGCGATATGGTGTGCTCTATGATGAGTACTACTGAGTTACCTATTTCCTTTTTTGGAGTTATGCACTTGAGAAGCTGCATACCTATTGAATAGGGTTCCAATCAAATCAGTTGCCTACCGCTTCATATGTGATATGGAAAGGGAAGAGCCCATATCTTAAGTTGGTTAAGATTTGGGGTTGTCCGGCTGTAAGTGCACGGCGGCGCCCCGGCCGTCAGTCCGACGGCCAAATGCGGAAGCGGTGATAAACTTTAATTTTTCTTGAACTGGCAAACCGCCGCGCACTAATACCCGGATCGAACCATTAATTAGTCCTAGCTATCTACAAGATAGGGAAGAGAAGTATACCGACAGATCCGAGTCCTCCGGTCTTCTCGTCGTCGTCCCGATCTCCTGCGGAATGTCCCGTCTCCTCCTCGTCGCCGGAAGTGCACCACATCGCCTACTTCTTTTACGGGCTCCCACCTCAATGCCGAGGCAACTCGGACACGAAGCTGGCTAGTCGACGTGCCCAAGATTCGCTGTAGAATGTGTAGTGAAGATGTCTCATTTGGGGTTGTAGGAATTGCCTTTTGGTGGAGGGATGAACAATGGAGTTTGGAGATGGAACTTGTATGAATTTTCCAAAGCCAAATGAGTGTAATCCCCTCATGTAAAAAATGGGACAGCCCCTCAAGAGGAATGGCCGGCCACTACAATGGGGAGTGAGTGAGAATGGGGGAGTGAGTGATAGAAAATGAGAGAGCCATCCAATAATGCAATGGAGAGAGAGAAAGCTATCATAAGGAAAATAATGATCACCAAGAAAAGTCCTCACCCAACAACCATACCATCTCCCATCATCAACAATCATCAAGCATGATGACTTCAAAAAGTCAAGCCATCATGAAGAAATCAAGTCAAAGGATGGTGCTATAATCATGACATGATAAAAAATGCAAAGACCCCCTCCACAATTGCTTATTTGCAACAATGCAAATAAGCCCTCCTCCACCAAACTTCGGCCAATGAACGGAACAATGGAAATCAGCCGAAACGGAAAGCAAACTGGCAACTCCAGAAAACAGGTCCCGTAATAAATTACAGGAAAACCCCGATACTGTGCATACACACCCGCATTTGTATTCCGACTGAAATACAAATGCAATGAGACAAAATCTCCACTGTACTAAACTAGGATCCGGCTTAAACCAAAGCCGGCTAGTATTATCCGTTCGATCTTGATCCGTGCAATACCGCACGTATCTGATCGAACCCTGCCATATATCCATACGGCCTATAGTACAAACTGTCCGATCCTGATCCGTGCAATACCGCACGTATCTGATCGGACCTTGCCATATCTCCATACGGCCTCTACAACCTTTTGCCCGAAAGCTGAGTAACTGAATGTGGGGGACTCTAAAGACTCGTCAACGCCTTGGTTGTGGATTTAACCACTAGCACGTCAGAGGTATAAGCCAATACGTAACGGGCTACCAGGTATTGACTAAAAGGGACGTCTGTGAGCGAACTCAGCCTGACAACCGTACTGAGCCTGTCAGTGACAATATCCGTACAGTCCGGTCCGTTCGTCTATGAGCATCGCATGGCGGGCCTAGGGGGTTGGTAAAAGTCAGACCCCCAAAAGCGGTACAAGTCGTGTCGGAGTGTAGCCCAGAACACCCTGAGATACTACTGAAATACCTACCAGTAAATCTCCTTGCCTCGGCCGAGGGCTTCGTGTAATGGCTCTCCTAGACACAGCGCGACCTCACCCCCAATACCGGGAGAGACGAACCCCTGAAGATACGCTCACTGCCTCCATGTGGCTCAGGACTGTACCCAACTAAAACGTGTTTGCACGACTCCTTTGAGCCGTGGTAGGGTAGTAATCAAAGTACAGTGGGAACTCACACGAGACAAATGACGATCCCCAGGTCGATGAACTAACCTGCACACATGCCACCAGGGAACTGCCATCTGACGTCTGGTATATGACCAACTAGCATGTTCCCGGCGAGTCCTGTCCGGTGTACTCATAACCCAATGAGCACCTGTATACATCTTAGGTGATCCAACTGACACCAGTGGCTTGTGAGACCGGCCACCGCCCCTCATCGGGGTCTCGACTGTATACACTAGTCTACTCTGGAGTATCGATGCCCTGTCTCGAAACTCTCACGACTAGGGACCATTTAAGGATATGCTTATAGACTGCCAGCTCCCACGTATATGATCGCCCTCATACTGCTGGTGGTCAAGCAAGAATCCTTGGGGCTCTACCAACGTGTAATAGCGACTTGTCAGGTCACTTAAAGCAGTACACGATGATAAAGGTAAACCAGATAGCATACTATCATCTCGAGTAAGACTGTCCTACCGGGATAGGTCCTCCATCAATCATTGCAATCACGTACCTGTGACCTTATAATTGACTCTGAGGGCACTATCTCGAACAGTCCAGGCTATGTCTAAAAGCATAATCCGGACAAGCTCGAGGCAAGGTCTGTTATATACAACTGGAAAGGTTCCAGCTATACAAACAACAGCTGATGATTTGAAAGAACGAAAGGATTTAATAGTTACCAACGAACCTCAGCCTCTCCGCCGATCTAGTAGGGTTCCTCACCCATCTCAGAGATATTTCGGTTTCTCTATGACAGTGGGAGCGAGGATTGCATCATGAGATGATGACCCAACTAGTTTCGAGCTGGCCATCAGGAGTGGAACTCTGTAAGATTGGCTGGATGCTTAGTGATCTGAGATGGAATCCATGTACACCAACAAAGTATGGACTTTGGTTGCTATATCTGAAGGGTTAAATCCCCATCTGGAGCAAGTATATCTTGAGAAGATTACTTGGTGTAGATGGAAAAGTTGAGACTTTCAAAGCTAGACTTGTTAAAGGTTTTCTTCATCGACCAGACGTGGATAATGATGAAACCTTTTCCAGTGCCTATGCTTAAGTCCATCCGGATCCTACTTGCCATGGCTACGTACCATGACTACGATATCTGGCGGTTGGGTGTCATGACAGCTTTTCTAAAATGATGTTTTTGAAGAGAGAGTCTATAAGTACACAGTCAGAGGGCTTCGTAAACAGTGGGAGCAGCGGAAACGTGTACAAGATGCTTTATAGGATAAAGCAGGCATCGCGGAGTTGGAACATCTGTTTTGATGTAGTAGTCAAACAGTTTGACATCATCAAAATGGTAGATGAACCTTGTATATATAAAAGGGTAGTAGGGAGTATGGTGATGATCCTCGTAGAGTACGTAGATGACATACTCTTGATAGGGAAGGAGTTTTCTATGCTACGCTCGGTCAATCTCCGCTTATCACAATGATTCTCCATAAAGGATCAATGTGATACCTCCAAAATCCTGGGTTTTGGATCTATGAGATAGATCTAATTGGATGTTAGGATTCTCACTAGTTGTAGTGAGGTGGTATCAGTCGATCCTGGGGAGAATCACTGGAAGGGTTCCAGAGTGATAAGGGCGACTGAATGTCAGTCACAGACACTGTCTTTACCCTCAGTGGAGGGACGGTATGTTGGAAGAGTTCCAAGCTATATACCATGGCATACTAGACGATTAAAGGCTGAATATATCGCTACTTAAGATGCTGCCAAAGAGGCTGTCTGGGTGTATATAAGTTCATGAGATGAACTTAGTTCCTCCCATTGTGTGACAATAGAGTTGTGGCTTATGCCAAGGAACGTCCGTCCCATCAGTGATCCAGACATATTCTAAGGCAGTACCACCTGATCATGGAGATGGTTGATCTTCAAGGAGATCAAGGTTAGGAGAGTAGACTCAGAGGATAAACAAGGCGGATCCACTCACAAAGGCCTTTTCCCAGAGAGAGACTTTTATAGGATGGTTGTGTATGAGATACTACAACCACTGCTATCAGATGGCCCTAGTGCAAGTGGGAGATTGTTAGTTATATGTATGCCCTAGAGGCCATTACTGTACATTGGATGTATATTGTAGTGGATGCTGGGACATATATAGGGAGGACTTTCTTGCTCGACATGATAGTATGCTATCTGGTTACTCTTTACCTTAACGTGTACATTGATTGTCTCTCTGTTACATGTTGGTAAAGCCCTTAGGATGTGTACTTGACTACCTGGACTATGATGCGGATCATACTAGAGGGGACATGGTAGTCTACAAGTACATCCTTCAAGGTCCTTAGTCGTGGGTGTATCGAGACGGGGCATCGATATACCAAAGTAGACTAGCGTATACCTTCTCGACCCATACAGATGGGCGATGGATGATCCCATATCCATTGGTGTTTGACATCAGAGATGATATACGGGTGCTCAGTGGAGACTGGGTATACTGGACGGACTTGCCGAGAACACCTAGATGGTATTATACCTTACGTTAGATGGCAGTTCTCTGGTGACACTGGTACAGAGTAGTCTGTTGACCCGAGATCGTCATTGAGTCTTGTGTGATTCCCACTGTGCTTTGATTTCCACCTTACCACGTCCAAGAGGGCGTGCAAAATGGTGGCTTTTGGGTACAGTCCCGAATCACATGGAGGCAATGAGCGATGGGAGGGGATTCGTCTCTCCCGGTATAGGGAGTTGATGTTGCGCTGTGTTCGATTGGCTATAACCGGAAATCCCTGGCCAGGGTTGCTGAGATTTACTGGTAAGTGTTACCAGTAGTATCTCGAATTGTTATAGACCTCATATCGACATGACTTATCAAGCTATTGGGGTCTGACGTTTACCACCCCTAGGCGAGATATGCGACATATCAGACGATCAGACCGGACTGTACGGTAAGTGTTACTGGTTGGATTCACAGGAGTGTGAGCGGGCTTGCTCGTCGATCTTCTGATCGCTCAATACCCGGGTGGCCGTTACGTTTAGCAGACCGCTTGCGGCTTGCGGGTGTTTGATATGATCATCACCTGCTGCCGGCGTATTGACGAGTCTTTAGAGTCCTACATAGAGGTTTCCTGGCTCAAGCGAAACGAAATAGGAGCGCATATGAGATATGTGCGGGTTCGAGAATAATGCGTGTATGTGATACCGTATTCTATTCTCGCGATGAATGTATCGATTGTTGTATGCGATATAACCTAGTTATCGAATCAAGTATTGATTCGATAAGTCGATACATTGTATATTAGTCGGTTATATGCGATATGACCGGATCGTTAAATCAAGTGTTGATTTAATGATTTAATGCATAATTATATATTTGATATATTACTTTGCATTAACTAGTATTGGTTCACTTTAAATGGATTTTCTCACTCGGATGTGCACATTGTATATGTGATATATTTTTTGTGCACTAGTTTGTATCATGTTTGATGATACATGCAAAATTGGCTTTGTGTAAAGAATTATACCATGGTTATGATAATGGTTAGGGTTTTGATTTATTCACTTATTTATTTATCTATTCATTTTTGAGAAATAGATAAAAGAAAAACAAAATGGTTTCTTTCTTTCTTTCATGAAGCTTGTTGAAGCTTCATGAAGTTTTGACCAAAGTGACAATTTTGTCTTCATGCTTAACCCTAACCATTCATCCAAGCTTAGTCAATTCTCTACACCTAACCATGGTTCATATTATGATAAGTATACATCTTCTTTTGTATTTTAATTAACTTATCATAATATTTTCTTCTTCTTCTTCTTCTTCAAGATGAAGAAGCTTGCATCCATCAATGGTGATTTGATGAAAAGAGTGAGAAATCCAATTCTAAAGTGAACCCACTTCCTATTTCTTCATCCTCTACCACTTGCCAAGTAGTATAGGGTGTTTTCTTCACAAGTTTCATGGTTTGGTGAAGTTGGAGCTTGATCTTGTGTTGCTTCGACGTAGATCATCTTCGGCATCGTAGTCGATGACCTAGCCCGCCCATTTCTCCGATGAAGTCGATGCTAGAGTCCGGGATCCGATTTGGACAGCGGAGTGACATCATTGCGGAGCTTAGGAAGTGGTGGACCGGATCTACAAAGGTTGTATTTCTGTTCCCTTAGTTAAGTTGTTAACTAGTTGCATGTTTCGCCTAAAAATCTAGTTAACGATCCGTATTAGTGTTTCTCGGCACTTGTAAAATTTGAAATTAGCATGGTTGATGCCTTGTGAGACCTCATTAGTGTGCCTAAGAACTCTACAGGATACTCGCCGGTAAACATAATAGAAAGCTACACCCCATAGCCCCGACCAAGTGACTGTGGGAGAACCCCGTCGCCAAAAGCATCCGTTCGGGTGCTCGCGGCAGCGGTGTTCCGCCTTAGTACATTTCGTCGACGGCATCTGGGGGTACGGCCATCTACTGAAGTTTGCGACGAGCATTTGATCAGGATGTCGGGAATTTGTTGAATTGCCCGACTTGATATTGAAAAGTGTTTTCGATAATGAGACTAAAATGCGGGGTTTATAATTGTTAGGCATGCGATGTCTAAGGAATTCATTTGATTAGGCATGCGATGTCTAAAGAGGTTGCGGATTCCAACTGTTGTAGTTTTACACTTTCTTTCCTGCGACCGTAAGTGTGATATGTGATATCGCCGGTTTCGTTGCTATATGTCAACGACAATTGGGATGCGCATATTTACTTACGTTGATGACATGTGATGTTCTGTGTTACTGGATATATTATATTGGATCGTCGCGTTTTGAATAGCCGGGGATTTTTATGTGAGATGAGTGTTTTTCATTTTCATTCATGTAAAAACTTGTATGTAATATTGTTTTATTGGGGCACTTCCAGGTTGCGGAAGATGTCACCATTGTATATTATTTACTTTTCCGCAATAGGTAGACCCTGTAAGTGCACGGCGGCGCCCCGGCCTTCAATCCGACGCCGGAATGCGGAAGCGGTGAATAACTAAAATTTTGCGGACTTTGCAAACCGGCACCACCGCGCACTAAACTCCGGATCGAACCATTAACTAGTCTAAGCTATCTACAAGAAAGGGAATAGAGATATACCGACGATCCAAGTCCTCCGGTCTTCTCGTCATGGTCCCGATCTCCTGCGGAAAAGTCCCGTCTCCTCCTCATCGCCGGAAGTGCACCACATCGCCTTCTTCGTTTACGGGCTCCCACCTCAATGCCGAGGCAACTCGGGCACGAAGCCGGCTACTCGACGTGCCCAAGATTCGTTGTAGAATTCGTAGAGAAGGAGTCTCATTTTTGGGGTTTGGAGTTGTGCCATTTTGTGGAAGAAAAGAGAGGAACTTTTGGAAATGAACTAGAGGGCTTTTCTAGTGAGCAAGAGAAACAAAATGCCACACATAAAAATGAATCCATACCCACCATTTGGAATGGCCGGCCCCCCCTTTACCAAGTGAGATTGGAGAGAGAAAAGATAAGGGGGTGGGTGGAACAATAATGCAAGGTGGAGTGTCATGGAAAAAAGCAAGTGATGATGAGAGGCAATGATCACTCCCAAAACCAATACACTACCAACTAATCATCAACAACCATGATGCTAACAAAGTCAAGCCATCATGAAGTATGAAGTCAAGCAAGTCAAAGGAGGGTGCTATCATGATACAACAAAATGCAAAGACCCCCTTCCACAAATGCCTATTTGCAACAATGCAAATAAGCCCTCCTCCACCAATCTTCGGCCAATGAACGGAACAATGGAAATTGGCCGAAACGGAAAGCAAACTGGCAACTCCAGAAAACTGGTCCCGTAATAAATTACAGGAAAACCCCGATACTGTGCATACACACCCGCATCTGTATTTCGACCGAAATACAAATGCAATGAGACAAAGTCTACACTGTACTATACTAGGATCCGGCTTATACCAAAGCCGGCTAGTAATATCTGTTCGATCCTGATCCGTGCAATACCGCACGTATCTGATCGAACCCTGCCATATAACCATACGGCCTATAGTACAAACTGTCTGATCCTGATCCGTGCAATACCGCACGTATCTGATCGGACCTTGCCATATCTCCATACGGCCTCTACAACCTTTCGCCCGAAAGCTGAGTAACTGAATGTGGGGGACTCTAAAGACTCGTCAACACCTTGGTTGTGGATTTAACCACTAGCACGTCAGAGGTATAAGCCAATACGTAACGGGCTACCAGGTACTGACTAAAAGGGACGTCTGTGAGCGAACTCAGCCTGACACCCTACTGAGCCTGTCAGTGACAATATCCGTGCAGTCCGGTCCGTTCGTCTATGAGCATCGCATGGCGGGCCTAGGGGGTTGGTAAAAGTCAGACCCCCAAAAGCGGTACAAGTCGTGTCGGAGTGTAGCCCAGAACACCCTGAGATACTACTGGAATACCTACCAGTAAATCTCCTTGCCTTGGCCAAGGACTTTGTGTAATGGCTCTCCTAGACACAGCACGACCTCACCCCCAATACCGGGAGAGACGAACCCCTGAAGATACGCTCACTGCCTCCATGTGGCTCGGGACTGTACCCAACTAAAACCTGTTTGCACGACTCCTTTGAGCCGTGGTAGGGTAGTAATCAAAGTACAGTGGGAACTCACACGAGACAAATGACGATCCCCAGGTCGATGAACTAACCTGCACACATGTCACCAGGGAACTGCCATCTGACGTCTGGTATATGACCAACTAGTATGTTCCCGGCGAGTCCTGTCCGGTGTACTCATAACCCAATGAGCACCTGTATACATCTTAGGTGATCCAACTGACACCAGTGGCTTGTGAGACCGGCCACCGCCCCTCGTCGGGGTCTCGACTGTATACACTAGTCTACTAATGGAGTATCGATGCCCAGTCTCGAAACTCCCACGACTAGGGACCTTTTAAGGATATGCTTGTAGACCCCCAGCTCCCACTTATATGATCGCCCTCATACTGCTGGTGGTCAAGCAAGAATCCTAGGGGCTCTATCAACGTGTAATAGCGACATGTCAGGTCACTTAAAGCAGTACACGATGATAAAGGTAAACCAGATAGCATACTATCATCTCGAGCAAGACTGTCCTACTGGGATAGGTCCTCCCTCAATCATTACAATCACGTACCTGTGACCTAATAATTGACTCTGAGGGCACTATCTCCAACAATCTCCCACTTGCACTCAAGGCTAATTATTGCGATGTCGCATACTCACAGCCCGTGTGATACCGAACACCCAACTCCTCTACTAGTCAGTCTCACAAAGCTCGTTTGCGGAACTATTGCGTTCGAGGAATAGCCTCAGTGAGTGGATCCGCTTAGTTGTTTCTTTCTATGTCTCTCTATATCTCAAGTTCGCGGAGAAACCTATCTCCCGAAATGAGCAATACCTGTCTTAGAATGTGTCTGGATGTCTGATGGGACATAGCTCATAAATGAACTCCAAATCCAAACTTCTTAGACTATATCGTCAACTGAACTTAATCAGTATCCTGCGCGCCATGCCTCCCTCAGTATTGCCTTGGACCACCTGTCCAAAATACTGCCCCTCATCAGAAGGAAAACTATAACTCTGACAACCTTCTTGTCGTCCATGTCACCTTGGAAGCCTGGAATGATAACTGTCTCCTGAATGAGGCTGTCGTTATCATCTCCCTAGAACATCCACTTATGTTCTAAAACTGCTTCCGACTGTTTCTCCAGGATTGGATTAATGTCAACTTATTGCATCTAGTGCAAGAACAACATCTGGTGTGGTACTTGACATCTCACGATTGACTCAATTGCCTGAGCAAGTGATCTGCCAATCATGCCCGTCCCTCTCCCCTTTAGTCTGTAAGACACCTTTGGAGAGGGTGACTCCATTACCTGCAGGTACACTACCGTGCCAGGAGTCGTCCATCCTAAATACTCTTAGAACGCTGTCAAGTACCCTGATTGGGAAACCACCCAAATCTAGATCTAAGACCATAGATCTAGTAACCAGTATGTCTGATATAAAATCCATTTCCTTTGTGGAGAAACAACTGTGTGACGACCAAACTATAACCGATCGTAGTGTAGGAGTTTCCTTTCCTACTCTGTGTATATCATCCAAATACCAGGATATCACACCCTACTACCTTCTCAACAGATCCATCCCCTATTCTGATGAAGTCAAACCCATGACTGTCACGTCAGAAATAGATGATCTTTCTCCACTACATCTGCTCTAGTCTATAAATAGACATAAGCTACCTGTCCACCAATGCTTCCGCTACTCCCACTGACTACGACAACCCTCTGGCAGAGTCATATAGACGTGCACTTCTAAAACTAGTTTAGAACGACGCTATACTCATCCTCCCGCCGGGTCTCGCAGCCTGGAACAACAGCAATGGTAATTGTGGGTAAACAAGAACTTACCTGTCACCGTCCTTGAGGCTACCGGAGTACCTCTCGGGTGCCTGAAGTTACCCACCTTATCTGCGGAGTGGCCAATGGAATGTCAATTCAGATTGAATCTTAAGGTTCCTTATCAAATCTTCAGTAATCGTTTGTGGTTCTGGAATCACTTCCAGTTCTACCATACTCCCACTACTGTTTTCCTGAAAAAATCCATTTTTAATTTAAAACTGTGGCGAGTCAAGAACAATATTGCTATTGATCTTCCAGATGGTAGAAAATCAACCCGCGTCATAGCCTGGGTCAACCCACAAACAGCCATTACAGAAACGTGCCTTGAGTTGTCCAGTGTCTGGTTTTAATCATAAACCGGACAACTCCCCGTACCTTAACATCGTTAAGATATGAACTGTTCTATATCTAATATAGAAACAGAGGCACTGATTTAATTGAACCAGATTCAAATCATGCAGCTGTCCCCAGCGCATGTCAACTAAATGGAAGGAGGCCGATCAGCGTTACTCAATCTTAGGAATGCTTCCAATCATGAGTAACCCGAAAGAGAAGCAAGTTCTCTTAATCATTACTATCAACTGAACACCATACACAAGTATCTACATCTTCGATCACTTTGAAGAATCCCGATACTTGCTACACCTGGTTCTCTACTCTATTCAAATACCTATAACTCCTCAAAACTTAGACCCTGTGTTTCAACGAAACACATGTCTAAGAACTAGAGAAGTTAAAAGTAAACAGAATATAGTATGAGGACCAACCCCTCTGTCCTAATGGACACTGGACAACATACAATACTCTGTATAAGTCCACTGAGTCTAATAACTCTTTCACTGTGTGTCGTAGGTTGAAAACTGTACTTATGGTTAAGAAGAATTACACCGCTGTTTAATGCTCCTTACCTAACCATCCACTGATATAGGTAAATGTCATCGACATAATATCAAAAGGTATATCTCACTCTATGAAAATAGACGTACAGATATATCAATTTGAAATTGGTGCACAACAGCGGATATTCAAAACCAAATATTTGCCGACCGGCAAACAGCCCAGATAATCTCCTCAAATATCACCGATTACAACGAATCCCGATATAATGAGGATGATCACCCAATTCCCAATAACTTACTCCCACTCACCATCTGTAAAACCATACAGATGTGAGAATCAAACCTGGTAAATACATACCCTGGAGCAAGTGTCTAATCAGGAAATCAGTTTTCTTTTAACAGTACACAGTGAACCTGAAACATTGAAATGTTTCGATGGGGTATCCCGGTATTCTTAGTAATGCCCTTTCCATTATCCAGATTCACAACTGTAACCGTATAATTCTTTGCCACCTCTCCAAATCCCTTCATATGTCTTTAGTCTTTACCTTCTGCACACCCTTTTAGGCCAAATGGTTTTCTTCCTTCCCTACCGTTCGGCACCAGCCTATGGTTTGGAAGAAGACTATCCAATAAGCATAAGGGGTGTACTGTCCCAATCCTAGGAACACTCGCAATGAGAGAGAGGGTGAAGATAAAAGACAACCGAATAAACCTTATTCCTATTTCTCCTGAACCAGAATCCATCCCCGAACTGGAACAAGTTCCATTCGAGTTCGTATATAACCATACGATGGAGTATCCAAATAAACTGTGGATCTTCGTAGTGATACGGAGTGTCCTGGAGAAATACAAAGGTGATGTGGGAGTGGTAACGAAATATTTGGTTTGGTCGTGAATATCTGTTGCAATTTACTTTGCCCTCTTACTAATCCCTTGCTTTGTCTGAACTTAATACCTTCTGCACACCATCGTTATGCTAATTGGTTTTCTTCATTCCCTACCGGTCGGCACCAGCCTAAGGTTTGGAAGAAGACAATCCAATTTGCGTAATAGGTGTACTACCCCTAAACCAAGGAGTACTCGTAACCTGAGAGAGGGTAAAAGGAAAAGACAACTGAATAATCCTATCCGTTTTCTCCAGAACCTGAAACCATCCTCGAATAAATTCCTTCGAGTTCGTATCTAACCATACGATGGTTTTGTCCAATGGAAGTGGACATTCGTAGCAATACGGGGTGTCCTGGAGAAAAGGGTAAAAGTAGGAGTGGCAATGAGGTCTGCAACTCTGACAATCCAAAAGCCGGTGTTTAAGAAGGTTCGGTCAACTTGGTCACTGAGTCAAAGTCTTAGGGTCGGGTCAATGGTCGCTGCCAAAGAGAGAGAGAAAAGAAACACCCAGCGTGCACTCTAACCTAGATCAGAATGGTTACCAATTTATCTAATCTGGAATCCTCCCACTGTACCTCAAATTCTCCTCCAAACCTGAAAGAAGAATTAGTCGGGGTTACCCGAGGAGTAAACTAACCCATCAGTGGGAATCGGGATCCAACTCTCATCGCATGATAACGTGACGGAATCCGCTCACGGTATCACACTCCAGAAGGTATGCGCATATCTGCAAGTCTCAGTTCTTTTGAAACTCCCGATGTGATTTCTGCCCCATGCTCTTATGACCTTGACTTTGGCCAACAAATCATAAGTCACATGTCAAGTTCTACCCGTCATTCTCCAGGTTGTTTTGAATCCACCCGTACATACCCTTGACTTTGGCCAACAAGGCAGTACGACTGTTCCAAACCAACGCATCTATCTATGCTGCATATGAATAACCAACAGCTACCAAACACTGTGCCTTGACTTTGGCCAACAAACACAGCTTGAATACTATTGACTACCCATATGAAACGACGGAGGGCTACGAATGGTTTCTGGCGAAAACCTTTAACGTAATGAACTTGATATCGTTGAAGGAACGGATAGCTTTTTGAAAATATAGTGACGAAAACCTTCGCTAAAGAGGTCACTCCCGGTGAAGGGATCTCGGCTCTTTCCCCGTAGAATGGGGTGCAGGATATTCCAACTGAATACCACGATGCAAAGCAAAAGTAATCGGCTATAGTGAAGTTAATGCCCTGACGCAAACTTCTGTCCAAGGGGTCACTCCCGGTGAAGGGATCTCGGCCCTTGCCTCGTCGACTGAGGAGCAGGATATTCTAATGAATACCACGATGCAAAACAAAAGTAAACGTCCTTGCAATAACAGCTTTTTGAAAAAGTGTTCCAACAACATCAGATTAGGTTTGTTTTTAACTTTGCATTGATCCGAATCAATGCAGTCCCATCAATTGATCACACCAAAAAGAACGAAAATATACTGATGTACGTATATGCCATCCGCATTCGCCACTGGGTCCCGTCATTACCCGTTAGGTTAGCTAACTAACGACAGAGCGGGGACTGGACTAGCGCGGATGCAAAACATATACAACATCTACTAATATATATACCAATATATTATATTCGCTCAAGGCGTGAATAAAATGCAACATCACAGAAATGTACAGCATCACAGAAACAATACAGATATCTGGGATCCCCGGGTTTCACAGAGCCGCTGAAACCCGACGTTCCCCTGGTCGTGTGGATAGCCTGTGCAATGAAATCCTAGACCCCTACGGGCGCGGCAAGTCACCCGCCAAAACCTGAAGCGAGGCAGCCCCCTTCAGCGCCGTGAATGGACCACCCAGCACTTCACGGAATCCGGCAACTTGGGCACCCCTCCTGGGTCAACCTGTACCCCCTACGAGTGCGGCGAATAGCCCACCAATCCTAGAGTGAAGCCCCCTCCGTCTCAATGCCATGAGATGCGGGCTTATTGCCCTCCAGAACCCGGCTATCCGTGCACCCCTCCGCAGGGCAATCCTAGTACAGAAAGTAAAATATACATACACCGGGTACATCGACCGCAACCAGGTCGTGCCCCAAAATAATAATACAATCAGGCAGTGACGGCAGTCCACATGTCGGACGCTCGCCCCGCAATATCAAATGTACATAATACAACAGCACAGTACTAGCATTGCATCCAGGCTATCCCCACGACCGATCCGCAACATCACAGCAAATACATAGAACATCAACGTGAAAGTCACGTTCGCAAATCCGTCTAACCGGGCTATAGCAGTTAGACCGGATTTACCGATCGAGTGACATTCACGGTCGCAGATATAATGTAAATACTGTGAAAAATGTGTTTAAAATATTCCGATTGATCAAACTTTAACAAGTGGGCCCACAAAGAATACTGTAGCAGTTAAAGAAAACCTGGACCCAATTTTAATATCCCAAAACCCCTAATTTAAGCCCAGAAGCCCACTGTAAAAACCCAACCCACTGATCCCTGTAGACTGCGGCGGAAGCGCGGCCAAACATGGGTTTTGGCCGCCCTTCCGCGGTCACGTGAGAGGAACAGTACGTCGAATTTGAACAGTGTTCTTAGAATTTCTAGCACAGTACTTTTATGCAACCTGAAAAATTTTTGGAGACAGAAAAATTTCAACAGAAACTGTCGTGGGTATATTGGGGTTTTCGGACATTTCGATCGATCGGAACAGAAAAACACATTACACAAAGCTAGACTAAGTTAATGGGGAGGCTCTGATACCACTGTAAGTGCACGGCGGCGCCCCGGCCTTCAATCCGACGCCGGAATGCGGAAGCGGTGAATAACTAAAATTTTGCGGACTTTGCAAACCGGCACCACCGCGCACTAAACTCCGGATCGAACCATTAACTAGTCTAAGCTATCTACAAGAAAGGGAATAGAGATATACCGACGATCCAAGTCCTCCGGTCTTCTCGTCATGGTCCCGATCTCCTGCGGAAAAGTCCCGTCTCCTCCTCATCGCCGGAAGTGCACCACATCGCCTTCTTCGTTTACGGGCTCCCACCTCAATGCCGAGGCAACTCGGGCACGAAGCCGGCTACTCGACGTGCCCAAGATTCGTTGTAGAATTCGTAGAGAAGGAGTCTCATTTTTGGGGTTTGGAGTTGTGCCATTTTGTGGAAGAAAAGAGAGGAACTTTTGGAAATGAACTAGAGGGCTTTTCTAGTGAGCAAGAGAAACAAAATGCCACACATAAAAATGAATCCATACCCACCATTTGGAATGGCCGGCCCCCCCTTTACCAAGTGAGATTGGAGAGAGAAAAGATAAGGGGGTGGGTGGAACAATAATGCAAGGTGGAGTGTCATGGAAAAAAGCAAGTGATGATGAGAGGCAATGATCACTCCCAAAACCAATACACTACCAACTAATCATCAACAACCATGATGCTAACAAAGTCAAGCCATCATGAAGTATGAAGTCAAGCAAGTCAAAGGAGGGTGCTATCATGATACAACAAAATGCAAAGACCCCCTTCCACAAATGCCTATTTGCAACAATGCAAATAAGCCCTCCTCCACCAATCTTCGGCCAATGAACGGAACAATGGAAATTGGCCGAAACGGAAAGCAAACTGGCAACTCCAGAAAACTGGTCCCGTAATAAATTACAGGAAAACCCCGATACTGTGCATACACACCCGCATCTGTATTTCGACCGAAATACAAATGCAATGAGACAAAGTCTACACTGTACTATACTAGGATCCGGCTTATACCAAAGCCGGCTAGTAATATCTGTTCGATCCTGATCCGTGCAATACCGCACGTATCTGATCGAACCCTGCCATATAACCATACGGCCTATAGTACAAACTGTCTGATCCTGATCCGTGCAATACCGCACGTATCTGATCGGACCTTGCCATATCTCCATACGGCCTCTACAACCTTTCGCCCGAAAGCTGAGTAACTGAATGTGGGGGACTCTAAAGACTCGTCAACACCTTGGTTGTGGATTTAACCACTAGCACGTCAGAGGTATAAGCCAATACGTAACGGGCTACCAGGTACTGACTAAAAGGGACGTCTGTGAGCGAACTCAGCCTGACACCCTACTGAGCCTGTCAGTGACAATATCCGTGCAGTCCGGTCCGTTCGTCTATGAGCATCGCATGGCGGGCCTAGGGGGTTGGTAAAAGTCAGACCCCCAAAAGCGGTACAAGTCGTGTCGGAGTGTAGCCCAGAACACCCTGAGATACTACTGGAATACCTACCAGTAAATCTCCTTGCCTTGGCCAAGGACTTTGTGTAATGGCTCTCCTAGACACAGCACGACCTCACCCCCAATACCGGGAGAGACGAACCCCTGAAGATACGCTCACTGCCTCCATGTGGCTCGGGACTGTACCCAACTAAAACCTGTTTGCACGACTCCTTTGAGCCGTGGTAGGGTAGTAATCAAAGTACAGTGGGAACTCACACGAGACAAATGACGATCCCCAGGTCGATGAACTAACCTGCACACATGTCACCAGGGAACTGCCATCTGACGTCTGGTATATGACCAACTAGCATATTCCCGGCGAGTCCTGTCCGGTGTGCTCATAACCCAATGAGCACCTGTATACATCTTAGGTGATCCAACTGACACCAGTGGCTTGTGAGACCGGCCACCGCCCCTCGTCGGGGTCTCGACTGTATACACTAGTCTACTAATGGAGTATCGATGCCCAGTCTCGAAACTCCCACGACTAGGGACCTTTTAAGGATATGCTTGTAGACCCCCAGCTCCCACTTATATGATCGCCCTCATACTGCTGGTGGTCAAGCAAGAATCCTAGGGGCTCTATCAACGTGTAATAGCGACATGTCAGGTCACTTAAAGCAGTACACGATGATAAAGGTAAACCAGATAGCATACTATCATCTCGAGCAAGACTGTCCTACTGGGATAGGTCCTCCCTCAATCATTACAATCACGTACCTGTGACCTAATAATTGACTCTGAGGGCACTATCTCCAACAGACCCAAGGCGGAGAGCACAAGTAACCGGGTTCTAGGATCCAGTGGGAGACCATCTCGAGGAGTCGAGACCCGGTCTCCTAACCCTAGAATTGGCAGAGTTGCTTGTCGCTCTCGTAGGGGTCTAGGGATGTGGGTTTGGCTATTCATCGCGACCGTGGAATCCGTGTTTTATACTGGCTCGTATTAAAAACACGGACGTCCTAATATATCCAATATTTCATATGTATATTCTGCTGCGATATCTGTGATGTGATCATTTGATATGTTTTGATAGATATAGTATATAGTATATATGATATATTATATAGACGTTACTTATGTTTTACACCCGTGCTAGCCGTGCCCCGCTCTGCCGTTAGTTACCTAACCTAACGGTGCACGAGGGGACATCGAGGCGAATGCGGATGGCATAAGTGTACGTCGTATTTATCTGTGATGTTTAGGTGATTTAAATGATGGGACTTCATTAATGTGATTAATGAATGAAAAGAAACCTAACAGATGTTGTGGAATCGAATTTTCAAAAAACAGGTAGCTACAGTTCTTGCTTTGCATCGCGGTGTTCCTTGTAGAATATCCTGCACCATATTCGATAAGGAAAGGGCCGAGATCCCTTCACCGGGAGTGACCCCTTTAGCAATAACTAGCAGAAGCTACAACCCTCGGTTTGTATTTTGATTGCTCCGATAGTTTTTATTTTGCACAGCGTATATATGATATATCCTGCACCTTATTCGATGAGGAAAGGGCCGATGATCCCTTCACCGGGAGTGACCCCTTTAGCAAAACGAGAAAAGCCTCAAAAACACTCCATTTTAAAATCATTTGATTCTACAACGATATCAAGTTCATTACGCAAAAGGTTTTCTTAAAAACCTGTCGTAGCCCTCCGTCATTTCAGATAAGTACTAGTTAGTATTCGTGCTACGTTTGTTGACTATGTTAAGGCGTAGTATGCGGTAGCTGATTAGTGCTTATCTGTATAAGCATATGATGCGATTGGATTAGGGTACTCGTGCGACTTTGTTGACTATGTTAAGGGTCGTGCGGGTGGGTTTAATTCAATTGGGAAATGACGGGTTGAACTTGACTAGCACTTATGATTTGTTGACTATGTTAAGGTCATATAGCTGCTAGGGGCAAAATATTATTGGGAATTTCAAGTGTTAAAATTTGCAATGAGATTGCATACCTTCTATGAGATAGTTGGATCCCGATACCCTCTGCGAGTAAGAGTTACTCCTGGGAGAGTCTTACACATTACAATTAGCCGATCAAGTAGGTGTCTAGAAAGGTGTTAACGGGGTTACGCCCCTGGGAAAACGAGGTTTACTTTAATTAGGTTCGTGTAAAATCACGGGGGACCTCCCTCAAAGTACCGACACTGGCCTGGCTGAAAGATTGGCGAACTTGTAGCGTGTAATTAATCCCGGCTAGTCTTTCCTTTTAAGGTTAGGAAGATTTGATTAAAACAGTGGGAGATATCCTGATTAGATATATTAGATAACCAATCTAATCTTGCAAGAGCATACGCTGAGTGTTTTCTTCTCTCTCTCTCCAGATAGCGACCATATCACGTATTAATCAAGATAATAATACGGATATATTGACTGAACCCGCTTGTTATACTGAGCTGGGGACTGTTGGTCCCGCTCCAACTTATAATTGTTATAAGACAGAGCAGGAAATTGGGGATTACCAGATTTCCCGTGCTGCCCAAACGAAGAAAGTGCATGTTGATGCATTACCTTCGGGTGTGTTCATTACAGAGAACAGTTTCTCAGTATCCTTTACATCCTGGGTATTTGATACCGGATCAGGATCCCGCATATGTAATATATTACATGGGCTACAGGCAGGCAGAGAACTGAGAACGGGTGATAAGTTTCATGAGGCAGAAAACGGTGCAAGTGTTGCAGCCAAGTCTGTTGGTCACTGTCACCCTGTATTACCAGAATACATTAATTCTGAACAAATGTTATTAGATATCGAACCTGATGTACAAAATCATATCAGTCTCTTTATTAGTAAAGAAACGATATAATTTTGTATTGTTGGATAATATTTTGAACATTTCCTAAATCAAGAGTTGATCGGTTCAGGCACGATATCTAAAAGCATTGACGTTCTAAATCAAACTACAGTTCTTAGTATACAGAACACACACAAGAGGAAGAGTTCAGATATGAACGAATCCTTCTTGAGGCATTGTAGACTAGGTCATATAAATGCGACCCGACTTGCTAAGTTACATTAAGATGCATTTTTAAATCAGTTTAAATTTACATCTTGTGAAACTTGCCAACCATGTCATAAAGATAATATAACCATAGCTCTGTTTAATGGAAACAGAGAAAGAGTTAGTAAACTCTTGGGATGATACATATTGATGTATGAAGGTCCCCTGTGTACACATGCCAAGACCGGTTCTTTGTACTTTATTACATTCTCTGATGATCTCTCAAGATTCAGACATATGTTCCTGTTGAAACACAAGTCCGAAGCTTTTGAGATATTCACAGAATATAATATACAAGTAGAGAACCAAAAACGGGTATAAATATTATGTCCTTAGATGTGATCAAGGAGGAGAATACTTGAGCACGGGATTCTTGGACTATTCTAAGAATGAGATTCTATCTCAGCATTATTCCTCCGCTTACACCACTGCACCTCGGTGTATTGGGGCGGAGCAATCACACCCTATTTAATATGGCGCGCTCTATGATGAGTACTACTGAGTTTCCTATTTCCTTTTAGGGAGTTATGCACTTATGAAGTTGCATACCTATTGAATAGGGTTCCGATCAAATCAGTTGTCTACCACTTCATATGAGATATGAAAAGGGAAGAGCCCATATCTTAAGTTTGTTAAGATTTGGGGTTGTCCAGCCTATGTCTAAAAGCATAATCTGGACAAGCTCGAGGCAAAGTCAGTTCTGTGGAAGTTTGTTGGATATCCCAAGCATTCGCAAGGGAATATCTTCTACCATACCGAGGAACAAAAATGTTTTGTTTCCTAACATGCCACCTTAATGAAAGGGAATTTCTTGTGAAGAAATTAGAGGACATGGGGTAGAACTGGAAAGAGTTCCAACTATACAAACTGCAGCTGATGATTTGGTAGAACCAAAGGATTCAATAGCAACCAATGAACCCCAGCCTCTCCACCGATCTAGTAGGGTTTCTCACCCACCTGAGGATACTTCGATTTCTCTATGACAGTGGGAGCGAGTATTGCATCATGAGATGATGACCCAGCTACTTTCGAACTGGCCATCAGGAGTAGGACTCTGTAAGAATGGCTGGATACTTATCGATCTGAGATGGAACCCTTATACACCAACAAAGTATGGACTTTGGTTGTTTTATCTGAAGGGTTAAATCCCCATCAGGAGCTAGTATATCTTGAGAAGATTACTTGGTGTACATGGAAAAGTTGAGACTTTCAAAACTAGACTTATTAAAGGTTCACATCATGGACCGGTTATGGCTAATGATGAAACTTTTTCTGGGGCCTATGCTTAAGTCCATCCAGATCCTACTTGCCACGGCTACATACCATGACTACGATATTTGGCGGTTGGGTGTCTTGACTGCTTTTCTAAATGATGATTTGGAAGAAAGCATCTATAAGTACACAGTCAGAGGGCTTCGTAGACAGTGGGAGCAGCGGAAACGTGTATAAGATGTTTTATGCGATAAAACAGGCATCGCGGAGTTGGAACATCTATTTTGATGAGTTAGTCAAAGAGTTTGACATCATCAAAATGGTAGATGAAGCTTGTATATACAAAAAGGTAGTAGGGAGTATGGTGATGATCCTCGTAGAGTACGTGGATGACATACTCTTGATAGGAAAGTAGTTTCCTATGCTACGCTCGGTCAATCTCCGCTTATCACAAGGATTCTCCATATAGGATCAAATTGATACCTACTAAATCCTGGGTTTTGGATCTATAAGATAGATCTAATTGGATGTTAGGATACTCACTAGTTGTAGTGAGATGGTATCAATTGATCCTGGGCAGAATCACAGGAAAGGTTCCAGAGTGATAAGGACGACTGAAAGTCAGTCACAGGCATTGTCTTTACCCTCAGTAAAGGGATGGTATGTTGGAAGAGTTCCAAGCTAGATACCGTGGCATACTAGACGATAAAGGCTGTATACATCGCTACTTAAGATGCTACCAAAGAGGCAGTCTGGGTGTATATTAGTTCATGAGATGAATTTCGTTCCTCCCATTGTGTGACAGTGGGGTTGTGGCTTATGCCAAGGAACGCCCGTCCCATCAGTGATCCAGACATATTCTAAGGCAGTATCACCTGATCATGGAGATGGTTGATCTCCAGGGGATCGAGGTTAGGGGAGTAGACACAGAGGAAAACACGGCGAATCCACTCACAAAGGCCTTTTCCCAGAGAGAGACTTTTATGGGATAGTTGAGTATGAGATACTACAACCACTGCTATCAGATGGCCCTAGTGCAAGTGGGAGATTGTTAGTTATATGTATGCCCTAGAGGCCATTACTATACATAGGATGTATATTGTAGTGGAAGCTTGGACATATATAGGGATGACTTTCTTGCTCGATATGATAGTATGCTATCTGGTTACCCTTTACCTTAACGTGTACACTGATTGTCTCTCTGTTACATGTTGGTAAAGTCCTTAAGATGTGTACTTGACTACCTGGACTATGATGCGGATCATACTAGTGGGGACATGGTAGTCCATAAGTACATCCTTCAAAGTCCCTAGTCATGGGTGTATCGAGACGGGGCATCGATAGACCAGAGTTGACTAGCGTGTACCTTCTCGACCCATAGAGATGGGCGATGGATGATCCCATATCCATTGGTGTCTGACATCAGAGATGATATACGGATGCTTAGTGTAGACTGGGTACACTAGACGGACTCGACGAGAACTCCCAGATGGTAATATACCTTACATCAGATGGCAGTTCTCAGGTGACACTTGTACAGGTTAGTCTGTATACCCGAGATCGTCATAGTCTTGTGTGAATCCCACTGTGCTTTGATTTCCACCTTACCACGTCCAAGAGGGCATGCAAAATGGTGGTTTTTGGGTACAGTCCCGAATCACATGGAGGAAATGAGCGATAGGAGGGGTTTCGTCTCTCCCGGTATAGGGAGTTGATATTGCGCTGTGCTCGATTGGCTATAACAGGAAGTCCTTGGCCAAGGTTGCTTTAGGGATTTACTGGTAAGTGTTACCAGTAGTTTCTCGACCCGTTATGAGCCTCATATCGACACGACTTATCGAGTTATTGGTGTCTGACGTTTACCACCCCTAGGAGAGATATGCGACATATCAGACGAACAGACCGGACTGTACGGTAAGTGTTACTTGTTGGATTCACAGGAGTGTGAGTGGGCTTGCTCGTTGATCTTCTGATCGCTCAATACCTGGGTGGCCGTTACGTTTAGCAGACCGCTTGCGGCTTGTGGGTGTTTGATATGATCATCACCTGCTACCGGCGTATTGACGAGTCTTTAGAGTCCTACACAGGGGTTTCCTGGCTCAAGCGAAACGAAATAGGTGCGCATATGTGATATGTGCGGGACCGAGAATAATACCAGTATGTGATACTGTATTCTATTCTCATGATTCGTATCATCAGTCGGTTATATGTGATATAGCCGTGTTACCGAATCAAGTGTTGATTCGATACATTGATACACTTGATATTAGTCGGTTATATGCGATATGACCGGATCATTAAATCAAGTGTTGATTTAATGATTTAATGTATAATAGTATATTTGATATATTACTTTACATTAACTAGTATTGGTTCACTTAAGATTGATTTTCTCACTAGTTTGTGCACATTGTTTATATGTGATATATGCAAGTATATATGTTTGTATCATGCTTGATGATACATACAAGTTATGTGTATGAGAACTAAACCAAATCAAGGTTAAATTAGGGTTTACTATTTTCCTAGCAAATAACAAAAGAAATGAGACTTTGGTCAAAGTGATCAAGCTTCATGAAGCTTGATAAACATTGACAAAGTCAACTCTTTTGTCATTTGTCTAAGATATTAGTTAGCCCAACCCTTAACCTAATGCTTTGGTTAATTCTCTACAAGAGTTAAGCATGAGGGCTTAACTCAACCATGGTGCCATGATTAAAAGGATAAGTTTCATATTATTCTTTTAATTCTTTTTCTTGTTCTTCTTCATCAAGCTCCAAAAAAGCTTGCTAGCTCCAATGGTGCCATGGGAAAAAGAGTGAGAAATCCAATTCAAAAGTGAATCCACTTCCTATTTCTTCATCCTCTACTACTTGCCATGTAGTATAGGGTGTTCTCTTCAAAAAGTTTTTGACCAAGTGAAGGAATAGCTTGAGTTTGAGTCTCCCCGACGTAGATCATCTTCGGCATCGAAGTCAACGACCTAGCCCGCTCATTTCTCCGACGAAACCATCACTAGAGTCCGGGATCCCGATTATCGCAGCGGAGATACGTCAACACGGAGCTAAAGTAGTGGAGGACCGGATCTACAAAGGTTGTAGTCACTTTCACTTAGTAGCAAAGTAGTTTGCATGCTTGTAGTTTCGCCTAATCTCTAGTTAACGATCTCAATTAGGGTTTCTCGGCACATAAAAATTTTAATTTGGCATGGTTGATGCCTTGTGGAACCTCTTGAGTGTGCCTAGGAACCCTACAAGTTTTCTATTAACAGTACACAGTGAAACTGAAACATGGAAATGTTTCGAAGGGGTATCCCGGTATTCCTAGTAATACCTCTTCCATTATCCAGGTTCACAACTGCAACCGTATATTTCTTTGCCACCTTTCCAAATCCCTTTATATGTCTTCAGTCGTAACCTTCTGCACACCCCTTTAGGCCAAATGGTTTTCTTCCTTCCCTACCGTTTGGCACCAACCTATGGTTTGGAAGAAGACTATCCAATAAGCATAATGGGTGTACTGTCCTAATCCTAGGAGCACTCGCAACACGAGAGAAGGTAAAGATAAAAGACACCTGAATAAACCTTATTCCTATTTCTCCTGAACCAGAATCCATCCCCGAACTGGAACAAGTTCCTTTCGAGTTCGTATATAACCATACGATGGAGTATCCAATAAACTGTAGATTTTCGTAGTGATACGGAGTGTTCTGGAGAAATACAAAGGTGATATAGGATTGGCGAAGAAACACTTGGTTTGGTCGTGAATAGCAGTCGCAATTTACTTTGCCCTCTTACTAATCCCTTTATTTGTCTTAACTTAATACTTTCTGCACACCACAATTAGGCTAATCGGCTTCCTTCACTCCCTACCGTTCGGCACCATCTTAAGGTTTGGAAGAAGACTATTCGATAGGCGTAACGGGTGTACTATCTCCTAAACCAAGGAGTACTCGCAACCTGAGAGAAGCTAAAAAGAAAAGACAACTGAATAATCCTATTCGTTTCCGTCAGAACTAGAAACCATCCTCGAATAAATTCCTTCGAGTTCGTATATAACCATACGATGGTTTTGTCCAATGGAATTGGACGTTCGTAGTAATACGGGGTGTCCTGGAGAAAAGGGTAAAAGTAGGAGTGGCAATGAGGTATGCAACTCTGACAATCCAAAAGCCAGTGTTTAAGAAGGTTTGGTTAATTTGGTCACTGAGTCATAGTCTAGTGTCGGGTCACGGTCGCTACCAAAGAGAGAGAGAAAAGAAACACTCAGCGTGCACTCTAACCTAGATCAGAATGGTTACCAATTTATTTAATCAGGAAACCTCCCACTGTAATCTCAAATTCTTCTCCAAACCTGAAAGAAGAATTAGTCGGGATCACCTGAGGAGTAAACCAACTCATCAGTGGGAATCGGGATCCAACTATCATCGCATGATAACATGACGGAATCCACTCACGTTATCACACTCCTGAAGATATGCGCATGCCTGGCAAGTTTCAGTTTCTTTAGAAACTCCCGATGTGATTTTTTACCCCAAGCGGCTTATGACCTGACTAGGTCAACAAACCATAAACCTCCAGTCAAGTTCAACCCATCATTATTCTAGATTGCATTAAACCCACCCGTACGTGCCCTTGACTAGGTCAATAAGGTCGCACGACTGTCTTAACCAATCCTTCTTATGCAACAAACAAGTACCACTTAGCTACCGAACACTACATCTTGACTAGGTCAACAAACGCAGCACGAATACTAAATAATACCCGTAACAAATGACGGAGGGCTACGGCTGGTTTTTGGCGAAAACCTTTAACGTAATGAACTTGATATCGTTAAAGGAACTACATAGCTTTTTATTAAAATATAGTGAAGAAAACCTTTGCTAAAGAGGTCACTCCCGGTGAAGGGATCTCGGCTCTTTCCCCGTAGAATGAGGTGCAGGATATTCCAACTGAATACCACGATGCAAAGCAAAAGTAATCGGCTATAGTGAAGTTATTGCCCTGACGCAAACTTCTGTCCAAGGGGTCACTCCCGGTGAAGGGATCTCGGCCCTTGCCTCGTCGACTGAGGTGCTGGATATTCATAACCGAATACCACTGTGCAAAACAAAAGAGAACGTCCTTACAATAACAGCTTTTTGAAAAATTGTTCCAACAACATCAGAATAGGTCTGTTTAGCTTGCATTGATCTGAATCAATGCAGTCCCATCAATTGATCACACCAATAAAGAACGAAACTAATGATGTACGTATATACCATCCGCATTCGCCACTGGGTCCCGTCATTACCCGTTAGGTTACTTAACTGACGACAGAACGGGGACTGGACTAGCGCGGATGCAAAACATATACAACATCTACTAGTATATATATCAATATATAATAATCGCTCAAGACGTGATAAAAATGCAAAATCACAAAAATGTAATAAGCATCACAGAACAATACAAATATCTGGTATCACCGGGTTTCATAGAGCCACTACTGAAACTCGACGTTCCCCTGGTCGTGTGGATAGCCTGTGCGATGAAATCCTAGACCCCTACGGGTGCGGCAAGTTACCCGCCAAAACCTGAAGCGAGGCAGCCCCCTTCAGCAACGTGAATGGACCACCCAGCACTTCACGGAATCTGGTAACTTGGGCACCCCTCCTGGGTCAACCTGTACCCCCTACGAGTGCGGCGAATAGCCCGCCAATTCTAGAGTAAAGCCCCCTCCGTCTCAATGCCATGAGATGCGGGCCCGTTGCCCTCTAGAACCCGGCTATCCGTGCACCCCTCCATGGAGTAATCTTAGTACAGATAATAAAATATACATACAACGGGTGCATCGACCTCAGACCGGTCGTGCCCCAAAAGAATAATATACAAACAGGCAGTGACGGCAGTCCACATGTCGGACGCTCGCCCCGCAATATCAAATGTACATATACAACCAAACTGTACTACTATTGCATACAGGCTATCCCCACGACCAATCCGCAATATCACAGCACAACACAGAACATCAACGTGAATGTCATGTTCGCAAATCCGTCTAAAAGGACTATAGCCGTTAGACATGATTTACCGATCAAATGATATTCACGGTCGCAGATATAATGTAAATATTATGAACTAACATGTTTAAAATTTTCGATCGACTAAATTTTCCCAAGTGGGCTCCAAGCACTACTGTAGCACTCAAAGAAAATTTGGGCCTAAACAGAATATACCAAAACCCCCATTTCCAAGTTTAAAGAGCTCTGTGCAAAAATGGTACAGTGAAGACACTGTATTGCGGCGGAACCGCGGCCAGAAGAGGGGTTTGGCCGCGGTTCCGCGGTGATGCTACAGTATCACGCTATCATTTTTTCACAGAATTCTTAAATTTCCCTGCACAAATTTCTGCAACACTTAAAATAATTTTTCGAGCCAAAAAAATTTCGACAGAGAACTGATATTTTGAAAATGCGGTTTTGGAATATTTTTTCGATCGAAGCATTAAACACACTAGAGCAAGCTAGACTAGGTTAATGGTCTGGCTCTGATACCATTGTTAGACCACGGCAGCGCCCCGGCCGTCTGTCCGAGGCGAAAATGCGGAAACAAAATTTTTTCTTAACAATAAACCGGCGCTACCGCGAACTATAAACCCGGATCGGGCCATTAACCTATTACTAGATAAAAGAAGAAAGGGTAGAGAAATATACCGAGCGATCCATGTCCTTCGGTCTTCTCATCGTCATCCCCATCGCCCTGCGGAATCTCCGGTCTTCATATCCTCGTCGGAAGGGCACCACATCGCCGGGTTCTTTTACGGGCTCCCACCTCTAGACCGAGGCAACTCGGGCACGAAGTTGGCGAGTCGACGTGTCCAAGAATACTGTAGGATAGTGTATAACTCTTTTGTCTCAATGGGGTTAAGGAAGTTGCCATATTGATGTGGAGGAAGAGATGTGCTTTGAAATGGTGTTGTGGGATTTTGTATGAGCAAAAGAGATAAAAATGCCACTACTAAAATTTTGGACAGCCCCCAACCTCCTTGTTGTGGCCGGCCATCTTTTGTGAAAGGGAGAGTGGAAAAAGGATAAGGGTGGGGAAGCCAAAAACAAGCAAAAGGAATGATCATCATCATGAAGAAAGTCACCACAATAATTATGTCAACCCACTACATCAACCATCATAACCCTTCATCATCATCAAATCAAAAGTCAAGCAATCATGAATAATCATGAACCAAGAAGTCAATGTATGGTGGAACCATCATGAAGCAACAATATACAAAGACCACCCTCTACAATGCTAATTTGCACAATTGAAAATAAGCCCTCCTCCACCAATTTTCAGCCAAGGAAAGAAATAAAGGAAAATGGCCGAAACGGAATGCAAACTGGCAACTTCAAAAAACTGATCCCGTAATAAATTACAGGAAAACCCCGCTACTGTATATACATACCCGCATTTGTATTCCAACCGAATACAAATGCAACGAGACAAAATCTACACTCTACAATACTAGGATCAGGCTTAAACCAAAGCCCGCTAGTATTATCCGTCCGATCATGATCCGTGCAATACCGCACGTATATAATCGAACCCTGCTATATATCAATACGGCCTCTATAGCGTTTCTTTCGAAACATAAGAAATGGTCTGTGGGGGACTCTGAAGACTTGTCAATCCCTTGGCTGTGGATTTAACCACTAGCACGTCAAAGGTATTAGCCATACGTAACGGGCTACCACGTATTGACCAAAAGGGACGTCGATGAGCGAACTCATCCTGATGTTAGTTATATGTATGCCCTAGAGGCCATTACTGTACATAGGATGTATATTGTAGTGGATGCTGGGACATATATAGGGAGGACTTTCTTGCTCGACATGATAGTATGCTATCTGGTTACCCTTTACCTTAACCTGTATGCTGATTGTCTCTCTGTTACATGTTGGTAAAGCCCTTAGGATATGTACTTGACTACCTGGACTATGATGCGGATCATACTAGTGGGGACATGGTAGTCCATAAGTACATCCTTCAAAGTCCCTAGTCGTGGGTGTATCGAAACGGGGCATCGATATACCAGAGTAGACTAGCGTGTACCTTCTCGACCCATACAGATGGGCGATGGATGATCCCATATCCATTGGTGTTTGACATCAGAGATGATATACGGGTGCTCAGTAGAGACTGGGTACACTGGACGGACTCACCGAGAACTCCCAGATGGTATTATACCTCACGTCAGATGGCAGTTCTCTGGTGACACTGGTACAGAGTAGTCTGTTGACCCGAGATCGTCATAGAGTCTTGTGTGGTTCCCACTGTGCTTTGATTTCCATCTTACCACGTCCAAGAGGGCGTGCAAAACGGTGGTTTTTGGGTACAGTCCCGAGTCACATGGAGGCAATGAGCGATAGGAGGGGATTCGTCTCTCCCGGTATATGGGGGTTGATGTTGCGCTGTGTTCGATTGGCTATAACAGGAAATCCCTGACCAGGGTTGCAGAGATTTGCTGGTAAGTGTTACCAGTAGTTTCTCGAACAGTTATAGACCTCATATCGACACGACTTATTGAGCTATTGGGGTCTGACGTTTACCACCCCTAGGCGAGATATGCGACATATCAGACGATCAGACCGGACTGTACGGTAGTGTTACTGGTCGGATTCACTGGAGTGTGAGCGGGCTTGCTCGTCGATCTTCAGATCGTTCAATACCCGGGTGGCCGTTACGTTTAGGAAACCGCTTGCGGCTTGTAGGTGTTTGATATGATCATCATCTGCTGCCGGCGTATTGACGAGTCTTTAGAGTCCTACACAGAGGTTTCCTGGTTCAAGCGAAACGAAATAGGAGCGCATATGAGATATGTGCAGGACCGAGAATAATGCGTGTATGTGATGCCGCATTCCATTCTCGCGATGAATGTATCGGAAAGGTTGTATGCGATATAACCTAGTTATCGATTCAAGCGTTGATTCGATAAGCCGATACATTGAATACTAGTCGGTTGTGTGCGACATGACCGGATCATTGAATCAAGTATTGATTTAATGATATAATGCATAATTATATATTTTATATGTTACTTTTCACTAACTAGTATTGGTTCACTTTATATGGATTTTCTCACTTGTAATGTGCACATTGTATATGTGATATACGTTTGTACATTTGCTTGTATCATGTTTGATGATACATGATTGTTTATGTGTATGTTAAGAATAAACCATGGTTATTTATATGATTAGGGTTTTATTTCCTTTTCTTATTTATTTATCTATTTATTCATTTTGGAAATAATTAGAAAAGGCATAAAGAGAAAATGGTGGCTATTTTTGTTTCATATTGAAGCTTCTTGAAGACTTTGACCTAGTGACCATTTTGTTCTTATCCTTAACCCTAACCATTCCATTAACCATGGTCTTTTCTCTACACTTAACTAAGGTTGAATATATGATAAGTATTGATTTACTTTTTCTTTTTAATAAACTTATCATATTTTCTTTCTTCTTCTTCTTCCTTGCTTCAAGTGAAGAAGCTTGAGGTCATCAATGGTGGATTGATGATTTGAGTGAGAAATCCAATTCTAAAGTTAACCCACTTCCTATTTCTTCATCCTCTACCTCTTGCCAAGTAGTAGAGTGTGTTTACTTCACAAGTTTCTTGACTTGGTGAAGTCGGAGCTTGATTTAGCGATGCCTCGACGTAGATCATCTTCGGCATGGACATCGACGACCTAGCTTGCCCATTCTCCGACAAAGCCGATCCTAGAGCCCGGATTTGACTTGGACAGCGGAGAGGACTTCGTTGCGGAGCTATGGAGGTGGAGCACCGGATCTACAAAGGTTGTATTTCCGTTAAACTTTTAGTTAAGTGTTAACTAGTTAGTTTTTCGCCTAGACATCTAGCCGACGATCCGTAGTTTAGGGTTTGTAGGCACCGTAAAATTTTAATATGGCATGTTCGATGCCTTGTGAGACCTCCTTGGTGTGCTTAGGAACCCAACAGTTTACTGAATATTTTTAATATAGAAAAATCCCTGTTTTTGAAAATTGGACAGAGAACAATATTGGTTCGGGGTTTCGGGTTCGTTCGGACTTCAATTTCCGTCTGGACTTCGCCTAAGGCTCTAGCTAGGCTCTGATAACAGTGAAAGGTTCCTAGGCACCCTATAGTGGTCTCACAAGGCATCGAACATGCCAAATTAAAATTTTTGGTGCCGAGAAACCCTAGACTACGGATCTTAGACTAGATGTCTAGGCGAAATGTAAAGCTAGTTAACTCTTAACTACTAGGATACGGAAATTACAACCTTTGTAGATCCGGATATCCACCTCCACGGCTCCACAACGAAGTCTTCTCGCTGTACATCAGGAATCCTAGACTCCTCCGTCGGCTTCATCGGGAAAACAAGCGGAATAGGTCGTCGGCTTCGTGTCAAAGACGATCTACGTCGAGGTTGCACAAACTCAAGCTCCGACTTCACAAACTTGTGAAACTTGTGAAGTAAACACCCAAAACAACTTGGCAAGAGGTAGAGGGTGAAGAAATAGGAGGTGGGTTCACTTTAGAATTGGATTTATCTCACTAGATCTCAAGTTGCCATTTTTGTAGCAAGCTTGAAGAAGAAGAAGAAGATGATGGAATTATGATAAGTATATTATAAAATAAAAAGAAAATCTATACTTATCATAACTCTAACTCAAGTTAGGTGTAGAGAATAAACCATGGTTAGTGGAGTGGGTTAGGGTTAAGCAAGAGGATAAGAATGGTTGCTAAAGTCAAGGGTTCATGAAGCTTCATATAAGAAACAAAAATAGCCACCATTCCCATTTTGAATTTATCCACATAAATAAACAAATAAATGAATAAATAAATATGCAAAACCCTAATTACAAAATAACCATGGTTTAATTCTATTCACTTAACCATATGATCAAGTATCATCAAACATGATACAAAAAGTGCACAAAAGTATATCACATATACAATGTGCAATCCAAGTGAGAAAAATCCGATTAAAGTGAACCAATACTAGTTAATGCAATGCAATATATCAAATATATAATTATGCATTAAATCATTAAATCAACATTTGATTCAATGATCCGGTCATGTCGCACATAACCGGCTAGTATTCAATGCATCGATTTATCGAATCAATGATTCGATAACTAGGTCATATCGAATATAACCAATCGAAACATATATCGCGAGAATGAAATGCGGTATCACATACACACATTATTCTCGGTCCTGCACATATCTCATATGTGCTCCTATTTCGTTTCGCTTGAGCCAGGAAACCTCTGTGTAGGACTCTAAAGACTCGTCAATACGCCGGTAGCAGATGATGATCATATCAAGCACCCACAAGCCGCAAGCGGTCTGCTAAACGTAACGGCCACCCGGGTATTGAGCGATCAGAAGATCGACGAGCTAGCCTGCTCACACTCCTGCGATTCCGACCAGTAACACTTACCATACAGTCCGGTCTCTTCGTCTGATACGTCGCATATCAAGTCTAGGGGTGGTATACGTCAGACCCCAATAACCCGATAAGTCGTGCCGATGTGAGGCTCGTAACGGGTCGAGAAACTACTGGTAACACTTACCAGCAAATCTCTGATCAGCCCTGGCCAGGGACTTCCCTGTTACGGCCAATCGAGCACTGCGCAACATCAACTCCCAATACCGGGAGAGACGAAACCCCTCCTATCACTCATTGCCTCCATGTGACTCGGGACTGTACCCAAAGACCACCGTTTTGCACGCCCTCATGGACGTGGTAAGGTGGAGATCAAAGCACAGTAGGAACCACACAAGACTCTATGACGATCTCGGGTCTACAGACTAACCTATACAAGTGTCACCTGAGAACTGCCATCTGACGTGAGGTATAATACCATCTGGGAGTTCTCGGCGAGTCCGTCCAGTGTACCCAGTCTCCACTGAGCACCCGTATACCATCTCTGATGTCAAACACCAATGGATATGGGATCATCCATCGCCCATCACATGGGTCGAGAAGCGTATACGCTAGTCTACTCTGGTATATCAATGCCCCGTCTCGATACACCCACGACTAGGGACCTTGAAAGATGTACTTATGGACTACCATGTCCCCACTAGTATGATCTGCATCATAGTCCAGGTAGTCAAGTACAAATCCTAAGGGCTTTACCAACATGTAACTATAAGACAGTATAAAGAGACTAGTGTACATGTTAAGATAAATCGCAACCAGATAGCATACTATCATGTCGAGCAAGAAAGTCATCTCTATATATGTCCAAGCATCCAATATAATATACATAATCTGTACAATACTGGCCTCTAGGGCATACATACAACTAACAATCTCCCACTTGCACTAGGGCCAGCTGCTGTAGTATCTCATACCGAGCATCCCGAAGAGTCTCTCAAACTGTATCTGGGGAATGGCCTTCGTGAGTGGATCCGCCGTGTTGTTCTTCGTGTCAACCCTCCTGACCTCGATCTCCCGGCGATCAACTATCTCCCGGATCAGGTGATACCGCCTCAGAATATGCCTGGACCGCTGATGGGACCTGGGTTCCTTGGCCAAAGCCACCGCTCCATTGTTATCGCAATACAAAGGTATTGGATGCTCAATGGATGGAACCACACCAAGTTCAGTAATGAACTTCTTGATCCAGACAGCCTCTTTGGCAGCATCGTTGGCAGCGATGTATTCAGCCTCCATCGTCGAGTCTGCCACGGTTTCCTGCTTGGAACTCTTCCAGCTAACCGCCCCTCCGTAAAGGGTAAAGGCAAAGCCCGACTGCGACTTAGAGTCGTCCTTATCACTCTGGAAGCTGGAATCGGTAAAGGACTCCACTTAGAGTTCTCCGTTGCCATACACCAAGAACATATCTCTAGTCCTTCGCAAGTACTTGAGAATGCTCTTCACAGCTGTCCAGTGACTCTCTCCAGGATCAGCTTGATACCTACTCACTACACTTAGTGAGTATGCTACATCGGGTCTGGTACATAGCATCGCATACATGATAGAGCCTACTGCCGAAGCATAGGGTATCCCTTGCATGCGAGCTCTCTCCAAATCAGTCTTGGGAGACATCTCTTTGGAGAGAGTGACTCCAGAGATCGTGGGCATATTCCCACGCTCGGACTCTTCCATACTAAACCTCTTTAGTATGGTGTCAATGTACCTGGATTGGGACAATCCCAAAATCCGTTTGGATCTATCTCTATAGATCCTAATTCCCAATATGCAGGAGGCATCACCAAGATCTTTCATTGAGAATCTTTGTGATAAGAAGAGCTTGACCGATTGCAGCATAGGAATATCATTTCCTATCAAGAGTATGTCGTCCACGTACAATACGAGGAAGACAACCTTACTCTCTGCTACCTTCCTGTAGATACAAGGTTCATCTGGATTTTTGACGAAATCAAACTCTTTGATAACGACGTCAAAGCAGATGTTCCAACTCCGCGATGCTTGCTTTAATCCATAAATGGATTTAAGCAGCTTGCACACCTTCCCGCTGCTCCCACTGTCTACGAAGCCCTCTGGCTGAGTCATGTACACGCACTCTTCTAAATCACCATTTAGACAGGCGGTCTTAACATCCATTTGCCAGATTTCGTAGTCATGAAAGGCAGCAATGGCAAGCATGATTCGGATGGATTTAAGCATAGCCACTGGAGAAAAGGTCTCGTCATAGTCCACACCTGGTCTTTGACGAAAACCCTTTGCTACAAGTCTAGCTTTGAAAGTCTCCACTTTCCCATCTACACCAAGTTTCTTCTTAAAGATCCACTTGCTCCCAATGGGTTTTACCCCTTCAGGAGCAACTTCCAAAGTCCATACTTTGTTGGTGTACATGGATTCCATCTCGGACCGCATAGCATCCAGCCATTTCACTGAGTCCCTACTCGTGATGGCCTGCTCGAAGCTAGTTGGGTCATCATCCTCCATGATGCAATCCTCACTGCCACCATCAATGAGAAAACCGTAGTATCTCTCAGGTTGGCGAGGAACCCTACTAGATCGGCGGAGAGGCTGGGGTTCATCGGGAACTACGGAATCTTCTGGTTCCACTAAATCTTCAGTTACTATTTGTGTATCTGGAACCTCTTCCAGCTCTACCACTTTGCCACTAATTTCTTTTTCAAGAAATTTCTTTTCTAAAAAGGTGGCATGTTGAGCAACAAACACTTTTTGTTCCTCACTGTGGTAGAAAAAATACCCATAAGAATTCTTTGGATATCCCACAAACTTGCAGAGAACTGACCGTGCCTCGAGCTTGTCCGGATTTTGTCTTTTGACATAGGCCGGACAACCCCATATCTTAACTCGTTTAAAATATGGTCTCTTCCCACTCCATATCTCATATGGTGTGGTAGGTACAGATTTAGATGGAACTTGATTCAATAGGTATGCTGCTGTCTCCAGCGCATAACCCCAGAAGGAAATAGGTAACTCAGCTGTGCTCATCATAGAGCGCACCATATCTAATAGGGTGCGGTTCCTCCGTTCAGATACACCGTTGTGCTGTGGTGTATATGGAGGAGTCAGCTGAGAGAGAATCCCATTCTCTTTTAGGAAGTCCAGGAATTCATTGCTTAAGTATTCTCCTCCTCGATCAGATCGTAGGATTTTAATACTTTTTCCGGTTTGGTTCTCGACTTCTTGTTTATATTCTCTAAATTTCTCAAAAGCTTCTGATTTGTGTTTCATCAGGAACACATATCCGAATCTAGAGAGATCGTCAGTGAATGTAATGAAGTACGAAGAACCATCCCTGGCATGTGTAGACATGGGACCGCATACATCACTATGTATCAGTCCTAAGAGTTCGGTAACTCTTTCTCCGTGTCCCGTAAACGGAGTCTTGGTCATCTTGCCTTTGAGACATGACTGGCAAGTGTCATAGGATGAAAATTCAAACAGATTTAAATATCCATCCTTATGCAACTTAGCCAGTCGTGTCGCATTGATGTGACCCAGTCTACAATGCCACAAGAAGGATTCGTTGAGTTCAGAACTCTTCCTCTTGTGTGTGTTTGTTATGCTGAGGACTGTTGATTGGTTTAGAACATAAATGCCATTGCATAACGTGCCTGATCCAACCAACTTTTGGTTACGGAAAATGTTCATAACATTGTCCTGTAATACAAAATTATATCCCTCTTTACTTAATAAAGAAACCGATATAATGTTGCATATCAGGTTCGGCATGTAATAGCATTCGTTCAGAACCAATGTATTACAATTTGGTAATACAAGGTGATATTCCCCGACAGTCTTAGCTGCAACAATTGCACCATTTCCGACTCTAATGTCTTTATCACCTTCTCCAAGTTCTCTACCTTTCCTAAGCCCATGTAACTGATTACATATATGGGATCCTGACCCGGTATCTAATACCCAGGACGTAGAGCAAATGGAGAAACAGTTCTCAGTAACGAACACACCCGAAGAAAATGCATCATCATGTACTTTCTTCATTCGGGTGGCATGGGAATCCTGGTATTCCCCTATTTCCTGTTCATTCCTATAACTCTTATAGGAAAGAACGGAACCAACGTTCCCCAGCACAGTATAACATGCGGGTTCGGTCAATACATCCATATTATTATCTTTATTAAGACATGAAATGGTCGCTACCTGGAGAGAGAGAGAAGAAAAAACTTTAGCGTATGCTCGTGCAAGATCAGATTGGTTATTATCTTATCTAATCAGGATGGCTCCCACTGCTTTTTATCAAATCTTCCTCCAAACCCTAAAAGGAAAGACTAGCCGGGATTAATTACACACTACAAGTTCGCCAATCTTTCAGCCAGGCCAGTGTCGGTACTTTGAGGGAGGTCCCCCGTGCTTTCGCACGAACCTAATTACTGTAAACCTCGTTTTCCCAGAGGCGTAACCTCGTTAACACCTTTCTAGACACCTACTTGATCGGCTAATTGTAATGTATAAAACTCTCCCAGGAGTAACTCTTACTCGCAGTGGGTATCGGGATCCAACTATCTCATAGAAGGTATGCAATCTCATTGCAAATTTCAACACTTGAAATTCCCGATAATATTTTGCCCCGAACGATCTATGACCTTGACAAGGTCAACAAACCATAGACCGCAAGTCAAGTTCAACCCGTCATTTCTTGATTGAATCAAACCCACCCGTACGACCCTTGACAAGGTCAACAAGGCCGTACGACTACCCTAATCCAATCTGCATCATATGCATAAGCAGACAAATACTGGCTAGCTACCGCACACTGCGCCTTGACAAGGTCAACAAACGCAGCACGAATACTAAACAGGACTTATCTGAAATGACGGAGGGCTACGCAGGTTTTCATAAAACCATGAGCGTAATGAACTTGATATCGTTGTAAAATCAAACGAAGTTTTAAAATGGAGTGATTCTGAGGCTTTTCTAGTTTTGCTAAAGGAGTCACTCCCGGTGAAGGGATCTCGGTCCTTTCCTCGTCGAATGAGGTGCGGGATATATCATATATATCGCTGTGCAAAGCAAAAACCCAAAAGCAGTCAAAAGCAAACCGAGTGTAGCATCTGCCAGTTATTGCTAAAGGAGTCACTCCCGGTGAAGGGATCTCGGTCCTTTCCTCGTCGAATGAGGTGCGGGGTATATCATATATACCGCTATGCAAAGCAAGAACTGTAGCTACCTGTTTTATTTTAGATCTGATTCTACAACATCTTAGGTTTCTTTCCTTTCATTAATCACATTAATGAAGTCCCATCATTTAAATACCTAAACATCACAGATAGATATGACGTACACTTATGCCATCCGCATTCGTCTCGATGTCCCCTCGTGCACCGTTAGGTTAGGTAACTAACGACAGAGCAGGGCAGGGCTAGCGCGGGTGTAAAACATAAGTAACGTCTATATAATATATCATATATATACTATATACTATATCCATCACAGAATCACAACACAGATATCGCAGCAGAATAACCATATGAAATATTGGATATACTAGGACGTCCGTGTTTTCAATACGAGCCAGTATAAAACACGGATTTCACGGTCGTGATGAATAGGCAATCCCACACCCCTAGACCCCTACGAGAGCGGCAAGCAGCCCTGCCAATTCTAGGGTTAGGAGACCCGGACTCGACTCCTCGAGTTGGTCTCCCACTGGACCCCAGAACCCGGTTACTTGTGCTCCCCTCCTTGGGTCTATCCTAATGCGGAAAAGTAAATAATATACAAAGGGTGACATCTTCCGCTACCTGGAAGTTCCCCAAATAAAAGAATATTACATACAAGTTTTTACATGAATGAAAATGAAAAACACTCATCTCACATAAAAACCCCCGGCTATTCGAATACGACGATCCAATATAACATATCCAGCAACACATAACATCACATGTCATCAACGTAAGTAAGTATGCATATCCCAATTGTCGTTGACGTATAGCAACGAAACCGGCGAAATGAACATACTACACTTACGGTCACAGAAAAGAAAGTGTAAAACTACAACAATTGGAATCCGCAACCCTTTTAGACATCACATGCCTAACAGATATAAATCCCGCATTTTAGTCTCATTATCGAAAACTCTTTTCAATATCGTATGGGACTAAAGTGCTAGATTTATAACATTCATCCAGTTATCTCATAACTGTTTGTGAATTCCAATTATTGTATCCAATTCCGGATAAATAGAATATATTAAACTTTCCGATCGAACATTCGAACACCCAAGTTTTCCCGACACTGATCAACACATGAAATAGGTTCAAAGACATTCACTTCATACCTCAGTACCGACGGTCCAGCCGTAGAAGGGTCAAGCCAACGCCTCACATGTGGCACGCCGTACTGCCTCAAACCCGAAGGTTCAAAGGGAAGTTCAAGACGGTCACATAATCGAGTTAAGGTTTGTTGTCTTCTAGAGGGACCATCGCGTTACTTGCACTACTTGGTGTTAGTGTATATGCCCTAGAGGCCATTACTGTATCATACTAGTTTGTATATTACTTAATGGATGCTTGGGATATTCACCTTGTATATACAATCTTGCTCAAAATAGTAGTATGCTACTTGGTTTGTTTCTACTTCAATGTGTACATGTGTTTATTTTGTATATCGCCTATACACATTAGTAGAGCCCTTAGGATCTTTGCTTGATTACCAGCGATGTGATGGCCGTTACACTAGTGGGGCTGGGTAATCTATAAGCACATCCTTATGCAGGTCCCTGGTCGCAGGACTATCGAGACAGGGCATCGATACTCCGGAGTAGACCAGCGCATGCGCTTCTCATCCCAGTGTGGGAGACGGTCTGTCCCACAGCCGTCAGTACGTCGTACTTGAGATAGTATGCGGGTGCTCGTTAGGTTACGGGTACACTGGACAGGACTCGTCGGGAACTGACTAGTTGGTATTATACCTATCGTCAGTTATCAGTTCCCAGGTGACATGAGTACAGCTTAGTCCGCTGACTTGACACTGTCGCTCCGCCTCGAGTGTGTTCCCACTGTACTTTGATCACTACCCTACCACGGCTCAAAGGAGTCGTGCAAACAGGTAGTGGTTGGGTGCAGTCCCGAAGCACTTGGAGGCAGTGACGGTTAGACAGGATTCGTCTCTCCCGGTATTGGGGGTTGACATCGCGCTGTGTCTAGGAGAGCCATTACACGAGTAGTCCCTGGCCAGGGCAAACGAGATATACTGGTAGGTTTCCAGTGTTATCTCAGGGTGTATTGGGCTTCACTCCGGCACGACTTGTACCGCTATTGGGGGACTGACGTTTACCGCCCCCTAGGCCCGCCATGCGATATATCAGACGAACAGACCGGACTGTACGGAGAATGTCACACTCAGGCTCAGTAGGAGTTCAGATGGGTTTCGCCTCGTCGGTCTTCTTGTCGGCACTACCTGGGGACCGTTACGCACAGCTAGTGCCGCTTGCGGTCTGTGGTTAAACCCACTGCCAGCGTAGTGTCGAGTCTTTAGAGTCCCACACAGAAAGCTTTTCGCCTTTAGGCAAAAGAGTAGAGGTCGCATGGTATTGCGACAGGTCGCATGGTTTTGCGACAGGGTTCGGTCACATCCGTGCACTTGTGCACGTACAGTGTCCGGACAGTTTACACTAGCGGGCTTTGGTTTAAGCCAGATCCTAGTGTACCTTATGGGATTGGATTTATCCAGTTTGCATTCGTGTTCCTCGGAACGCGGATGCGGGTGTGTATGCACAGTTGACAGGGAGGCAGAGGCAGCGGATTCTCATTAGGGTTGTTGACAGTTGACCGTTGACTTTTTGACTTTTTGCTCAACCCTAATGAGAATATGATATGCGATTAACTATTATATTAATTAAGTATTATGGTGACTTGGTTGTTGACTTTTGTTGACCTTGTTGACTTGTTGACTTTTGTTGACTTGTTGACTTTGTTGACCGGTTGACTAGGCTTGACTAGTTGACCATCATGATAACCATGGTTATCATTTCATGCCAAAGACTTTTTCTTGCTTGTTCATTTGAGTAAAATGAGTGCATGACATGATAAGGTTATGGTTACTTCAACCATCACATAAGACTTTTGTTGATATGATGAGTTATCATTGCTTTGGATTATGAGAGGGTGAGAGAGAAAAGAGAGCCTCATTCTTTCTTGCTCATTCTCTCTCTTGTTCTTGAGCTCTCCTCTTGCTCTCATCCTCAACCTCTTGCTCCCTCTCTTGATCTATGGTTCTCTTGTCTCATGAGTTGAGAATCAAGAACCATAGATAAAATCCCATTCTAAATCATCTCTACTCATTCTAGTTCACTAGGTTTAGCAAACCAAGTGAGCTAGTTTCTTCAAAGACCGAAGAAGGAGCTGAAGGTTGGAGCTTTCAAGTGGATCTATCTTCGGCGTACGGAGACGACGAGAAGGAGCCATCGGATCACCACCGGAGCTTGAAGACGAAGGAGTTCAAGACAAACTAGGTATAACCATCTCTATCCGAGTAGCTAAATATCTTTAGCTTAGTATGCTAGTTTTAGTTTAGGTAAAGATCCCGACCTAGCTTAGTCCATGTTGCCTCTTGCGTTAAAATTTTGATTTTATACCGTTTCCGCCTCCCCGTAAGAACCGGGGGTCGCAACGTGGACTTACAGTGGTATCAGAGCCTAACTAAACTTAAACTAGCTTGGTAGTGAAGTGTAACGAAGTTCGGAACCGGAAAAATCCAAAAACCAAACTTTTACAAAATCTGAGTTTCTGTTGAAATTTTTTCTGGTCAAAATGAAAAACTTTATACTCCTAAATTCGGCTCAGGGTTTTGTGTGAACACCCAAGAAAAACGATACAGTGATTCGCCTAAAGTGCCGCGCTTCCGCCGCGTGATCCTTCTTAGACGCCGCGGAACCGCCGCGACTTGGTGTCTTCTCTGCATCGTTTTTCGTGCAGTGTGTTTGTGTGTTGGTTTTGGGATTTTTAAAATATATTATATGTGCCCAGATTTTCCAGAAAAGAAATTTCCTTTTGGGGTCCTATAATTCCGTATTTTTTCCGAACTTCACTGCACTTTGACTATGATGGTTATATCTGTGATGCTTGCATGTATTGAACGTCGGCTAATCGCTATAAGTCGATTAGTCGGGGTTATACATGATCTGTAATGTGCTGGAATGTGTATATGAATGTGTTGGACTGTCGCGGGTGAATAGCCGGGGTGGATGTGAGATGAGCTTTTGTTTTTCTTTCATTCATTGTAAATGTAAATTGATGTAATAATTATTATTTGTTTGACCGCACAACCGGGTCGGGGTTGTAGCCGTCATTGTATAATTCTTTTTACTGTTTTTGCTCCTAGGATAGACCCATGGAGGGGTGCACAAACTACCGAGTACTTGGCGGGTAGTTTGCCGCACCCGTAGGGGTCTTGGGTGGGGTATTTGGCTATTCACCGCGACCGTGTTATCCGCTTTTCGTTTCAGGCTCGAAAGGATTGCGGATTGCTAGTATATCCAATGCATTCATCTGTGATCTGTAATGTCTATCATTGCTTATTATTTAGGCGTTGCTTATGTTTTACAGACGCGCTAGCCCAGCCCCCGCTCTGTCGTTAGTTAAGTAACCTAACGGGTAATGACGGGGCCCAGTGGCGAATGCGAATGGCATAAGCGTACGTCATATTTTGGTTGTTTTCTGCAATGGTAGGGTTAAATGATGGGACGCATTAAAAGTACTAATGCAAGAATATCACGCATTAAAAGAACTAATGCAAGATAATAAACCAAGTTAAAGTCGTTGGAACACTTTCGAAAAACCACTCGGTTCTTTTCAAAACAAACTTTTAAAATACGGAGTTTGAGCCACTCCATTTAAAAGCTATCTCGTTCCATCGACCAAATCAAGTTCACTACGTTCACGGTTTTGCCAAAACCATCCGTAGCCCTCCATCATTTCAGTTAAATATTCGGTAGTATTCAAGCTATGTATTTTGACCTCACGCCAAGGCATAGTGATTGGTAGCTGCCGGATATTTATCTGTTGCATAGATAGAATGCGTTGGTTTGAGACAGTCGTACTGCCATTTTGGCCTACGTCAAGGGTATGTACGGGTGGATTCAAATTAACCTGGATAATGATGGGACGAACTTGACATGTGACTTATGACATTTTGACCTCACGCCAAGGTCATAAGAGCATGGGGCAAAAATCCACATCGGGAGTTTCATAAGTACTGAAACTTGCTAGATTTGCATACCATTTGGAGTGTGATGATTCTGGTAGGATTCCTTCAGTTTCGTCACGCGATGATATTTGGATCCCGATCCTACTGTGAGTATATGCTACTCCTCGGGAAATTTCTCACTTAACGATCAATGCTATAAACCTAGTAGGTGCCTAGAAAGGTGTTAGCGGGGCTACGCCCCCAGGGAAAAGAGGTTCTCTAATTAAGGAACTTCGCGAAAGCGTTGGAAAACCTCCCTCGAAGTACCGACACCGGTCTGGCTGAACGGTTAAGCAAGTATTGTGCGGTGGGATTGATCCCGGCTAATTCTTCCTTTATGGTTTGAGGAGGGATTCGAGAAACAGTGGGAGCCATCCTGTTTAGACAAACTAAAAACCACTCTAAACTTGCAAGAGCATCATGCTGAGTGTTTCTTCTTCTCTCTCCTAATTGCAGCGACCAATCAACATGACTGGACTTAAGTTACTCCTAGATAAAAACAAACTGACAAGGCCAAACTACAAAGATTGGCTCAGGAATGTCAAGATCGCAATCACTTATGACAAGCTGGGGTATCTTCTTACCACCAAAGCTCCCCCTGTCCCTGGTCCAACTTCCAGCGTCGCGGATAAGGAAATCCGCAAGACTTGGGAGATTGATAGCGCGAAGGCCAAGTGCCTCCTGCTTGCCTCGATGGACAACGAACATCAGAGGAGGCATGAGAATATGGACATGGAGTCCATATTGCTCCATACAAAAGAACTGTATGGAGAGCAATCACGTATCGCAAGATACGAAGCGTCGAAAAAGTTGTTTTCGACAAGAATGGCCGTCGGATCATCAGTAGCCGAGCACGTGCTAAAGATGATCGGCTTCATTGAGGAGCTCGCTGACCTAGGGATCACATTGGAGAGTGAGCTATATACGGATATAGTTCTCCAGTCCCTTCCTTCCACTTACGCCCAGTTTATACTGAACTTCAACCTACAAGAAAAAGAGGTTGAACTATCAGAGCTCCTCAACATGCTGAGGAGCGCAGAAGGCACCCTACAGAAAGGTAGGGAAACATCCACTTTGTTTGTAGGAGGATCATCTTCTTCTAGGTCCTGTAAGTCTACGTTAGCGCCCCGGCAGTCTACAGACGCCAATTGCGGAATAAAACTTTTTAACTTGGCGCTATCGTATACTTTAACCCGGATCTGCCATTATTGCTAAACTAACAAACAGTAAAGAGTGTAGAAATGTTGTACCGACTGATCCGAGTCCTCCGGTCTTCATCTCCACTCCGATCTCCTCGCGGGATCTCCGTCCTTCTCCTCCTCGTCGGAAAGGGCACCACATCGCCTGTAGCTTTTACGGGCTCCCACCTCAATACCGAGGCAACTCGGGCGCGAAGCTGGCGAATCGACGCGTCCAAGATTTGCTGTAGGAAGTGTAGTGTAGAGGCTACTTGTCTCTTTGGGGTTTGTTGCCTTTGGATGGAGGAATGAAGATTGAACTTTGGAGGGAAATGAATCTACCAATTTTGCAAGCCAAATGAGATGATCAAAATGAAGCACAAAAATGAATCTCTCATTTTTCTCTCCTCCTCACTAAAGTGGCCGGCCAATTTCATCAAGGAAATTGGTGGAGGAAAGAATGGATATATATAATGAAGGGAGGTGAGTGTAGGAGTGAAGAAGGGGTGACCACAACCAAGACAAAGAAACATGCAAGCATGCTTCAACTCACATCAAACCCATACCCACTCAAATCACAAGTCAAAGCAAGCATGGTGCAAAGAAAAGAAAGCCATCATAATCAATATATATGCAATAAAACCCCTCCACAAAAGTAATTTGCAAAACTGCAAATTACCCCCTCCATCGGAAAAGTCCGGCCGGGAAAGAACAAACGAAAACCGGCCGGAACGGAATGCAAACTGGCAACTCCAGAAAACTGGTCCCGTAATAAATTACAGGAAAACCCCGATACTGTGCATACACACCCGCATCTGTATTCCGTCCGGATACAAATGCAAAAAGACAAAATCTACACTGTACTAAACTAGGACCGGCTTAAACCAAAGCCGGCTAGTAATATCCGTTCGATCCTGATCCGTGCAATACCGCACGTATCTGATCGAACCCTGCCATATACCTATACGGCTACTAGTACAAAACTGTCCGATCCTGATCCGTGCAATACCGCACGTATCTGATCGGACCCTGCCATATCTCCATACGGCCTCTACAGCGTTTCGCCCGAAAGCTGAGTAACTGAAAGTGTGGTGGACTCTAAAGACTCGTCAATACTATGGCTGTGGATTTAACCACTAGCACGTCAGAGGTATAAGCCAATACGTAACGGGCCACCAGCTATTGACCAAAAGGGACGTCGATGAGCGAACTCATCCTGACACCCTACTGAGCCTGTCAGTGACAATATCCGTGCAGTCCGGTCCGTTCGTCTATGAGTATCGCATGGCGGGCCTAGGGGATTGGTAAAAGTCAGACCCCCAAAAGCGGTACAAGTCGTGTCGGAGTGTAGCCCAGAACACCCTGAGATACTACTGGAATACCTACCAGTAAATCTCCTTGCCTTGGCCAAGGACTTTGTGTAATGGCTCTCCTAGACACAGCACGACCTCACCCCCAATACCGAGAGAGACGAACCCCTGAAGATACGCTCACTGCCTCCATGTGGCTCGGGACTGTACCCAACTAAAACCTGTTTGCACGACTCCTTTGAGCCGTGGTAGGGTAGTAATCAAAGTACAGTGGGAACTCACACGAGACAAATGACGATCCCCAGGTCGATGAACTAACCTGCACACATGTCACCAGGGAACTGCCATCTGACGTCTGGTATATGACCAACTAGCATGTTCCCGGCGAGTCCTGTCCGGTGTACTCATAACCCAATGAGCACCTGTATACATCTTAGGTGATCCAACTGACACCAGTGGCTTGTGAGACCGGCCACCGCCCCTCGTCGGGGTCTCGACTGTATACACTAGTCTACTAATGGAGTATCGATGCCCGGTCTCGAAACTCCCACGACTAGGGACCTTTTAAGGATATGCTTGTAGACCCCCAGCTCCCACTTATATGATCGCCCTCATACTGCTGGTGGTCAAGCAAGAATCCTAGGGGCTCTATCAACGTGTAATAGCGACGTGTCATGTCACTTAAAACAGTACACGATGATAAAGGTAAACCAGATAGCATACTATCATCTCGAGTAAGACTGTCCTACCGGGATAGGTCCTCCCTCAATCATTGCAATCACGTACCTGTGATCCAATAATTGACTCTGAGGGCACTACCTCCAACAATCTCCCACTTGCACTCAAGGCTAATTATTGCGATGTCGCATACTCACAGCCCGTGTGATACCGAACACCCAACTCCTCTACTAGTCAGTCTCACAAAGCTCGTTTGCGGAACTATTGCGTTCGAGGAATAGCCTCAGTGAGTGGATCCGCTTAGTTGTTTCTTTCTATGTCTCTCTATATCTCAAGTTCGTGGAGAAACCCATCTTCCGAAATGAGCAATACCTGTCTTAGAATGTGCCTGGATGTCTGATGGGACATAGCTCATAAATGAACTCCAAATCCAAACTTCTTAGACTGTATCGTCAACTGAACTTAATCAGTATCCTGCGCGCCATGCCTCCCTCAGTATTGCCTTGGATCACCTGTCCAAAATACTGCCCCTCGTCAGAGGGAAAACTATAACTCTGACAACCTCCTTGTCGTCCATGTCACCTTGGAAGCCTGGAATGATAACTGTTTCCCGAATGAGGCTGTCGTTATCATATCCCTAGAACATCCACTTATGTTCTAAAACTGCTTCCGACTGTTTCTCCAGGATTGGATTAATGTCAACTTATTGCATCTAGTGCAAGAACAACATCTGGTGTGGTACTTGACATCTCATGATTGGCTCAATTGCCTAAGCAAGTGATCTGCCAATCATGCACGTCCCTCTCCCCTTTAGTCTGTAAGACACCTTTGGAGAGGGTGACTCCATCACCTGCAGGTATACTACCGTGCTAGGAGTCGTCCATTCTAAATACTCTTAGAATGCTGTCAAGGTACCCTGATTGAGAAACCACCCAAATCTAGATCTAAAACCATAGATCTAGTAACCAGTATGTCTGATATAATGTCCAAGTCCTTTGTGGAGAAACCACTGTGTGACGACCAAAGTATAACCGATCGTAGTGTAGGAGTTTCTTTTCCTACTCTGTGTATATCATCCAAATACCAGGATATCACACCCTACTACCTTCTCAACAGATCCATCCCCTATTCTGATGAAGTCAAACCCATGACTGTCACGTCAGAAATAGATGATCTATCTCCGCTACATCTGCTCTAGTCTATAAATAGACATAAGCAACCTGTCCACCAATGCTTCCGCTGCTCCCACTGACTACGACAACCCTCTGGCAGAGTCATATAGACGTACACTTCTAAAACTGGTTTAGAATGACGCTATACTCATCCTCCCGCCGGGTCTCGCAACCTGGAACAACAGCAATGGCAATTGTGGGTAAACAAGAACTTCCCTGTCACCGTCCTTGAGGCCACCGTAGTGCCTCTCGGGTGCCTGAAGTTACCCACCTTATCTGCGGAGTGGCCAATGGAATGTCAATCCAGATTGAATCTTTTGGTTCCTTATCAAATCTTCAGTAATCGTTTGTGGTTCTGGAATCACTTCCAGTTCTACCATACTCCCACTACTGTTTTCTGAAAAAATCCATCTTTAATAAAACTGTGGCGAGTCTAGAACAATATCGCTATTGTTCATCCAGATGGTAGAAAGTCAACCCTCGTCATAGCCTGGGTCAACCCACAAACAGCCATTACAGAAACGTGCCTTGAGTTATCCAGAGTCTGGTTTTAAGCATAAACCGAACAACTCCCCGTACCTTAACATCGTTAAGATATGAACTGTTCTATATCCAATATAGAAACAGAGGCACTGATATAATTGAACCAGATTCAAATCATGCAGCTGTCCCCAGCGCATGTCAACTAAATGGAAGGAGGCCGATCAGCGTTACTCAACTTAGGAATACTTCCAATTATGAGTAACCTGAAAGAGAAGCAAGATCTCTTTATCATTACTATCAACTGAATACCATACACAAGTATCTACATCTTCGATCTCTTTGAAGAATCCCGATACTTGCTATACCTGGTTCTCTACTCTATTCAAATACCAATAACTTCTCCAAATTCGGACCCTGTGTTTCCACGAAACACCTGTCTAAAAACTAGAGAAGTCATAAGTAAACCGAATATAGTACGAGGACCAACCCCTCTGTCCTGATGGACCCTGGACAACATACAATACTCTGTACAAGTCCCTTGAGTCTGATAACTCATTCACTGTGTGTCGTAGGTTGAAAACTGTACTTATGGTTAAGAAGAATTACACCGCTGTTTAATGCTCCTTACCTAACCATCTACTGATATAGGTAAATGTCGTAGACATAATTTCAGAAAGGTATATCTCACTCTATGAAAATAGACGTACAGATATATCAATTTGAAATTGGTGCATAACTGCGGATATTCAAAACCAAATATTTGCCGACCGGCAAACAGCCCAGGTGATTTCCTCAAATATCACCGATTACAACGAATCCCGATATAATGAGGATGATCACCGAATTCCCAATAGCCTACTCCCACTCATCATCTGTAAAACCATACAGATGTGAGAATCATACCTGGTAAATACATACCCTGGAGTAAGTATCTAATCGGGAAATCAGTTTTCTTTTAACAGTACACAGTGAAACTGAAACATTGAAATGTTTCGGTGGGGTATCCCGGTATTCTTAGTAATGCCTCTTCCATTATCCAAATTCACAACTATAACCGTATAATTCTTTGCCACCTCTCCAAATCCCTTCATATGTCTTTAGTCTTTACCTTCTGCACACCCCTTTAGGCCAAATGGTTTTCTTCCTTCCCTACCGTTCGGCACCAGCCTATGGTTTGGAAGAAGACTATCCAATAAGCATAAAGGGTGTACTGTCCTAATCCTAGGAGCACTCGCAACGCGAGAGAAGGTGAAGATAAAAGACACCTGAATGTACTTTATTCCTATTTCTCCTGGACCAGAATCCATCCCCGAACTGGAACAAGTTCCATTCGAGTTCGTATATAACCATACGATGGAGTATCCAAATAAACTGTGGATCTTCGTAGTGATACGGAGTGTCCTGGAGAAATACAAAGGTGATGTGGGAGTGGTAACGAAATATTTGGTTTGGTCGTGAATATCTGTTGCAATTTACTTTGCCCTCTTACTAATCCCTTGCTTTGTCTAAACTTAATACCTTCTGCACACCATCGTTATGCTAATTGGTTTTCTTCATTCCCTACCGGTCGGCACCAGCCTAAGGTTTGGAAGAAGACAATCCAATTTGCGTAATAGGTGTACTACCCCTAAACCAAGGAGTACTCGTAACCTGAGAGAGGGTAAAAGGAAAAGACAACTGAATAATCCTATCCGTTTTCTCCAGAACCGGAAACCATCCTCGAATTCCTTCGAGTTCGTATCTAACCATACGATGGTTTTTTCCAATGGAAGTGGACGTTCGTAGCAATACGGGGTGTCCCGGAGAAAAGGGTAAAAGTAGGAGTGGCAATGAGGTCCGCAACTCTGACAATCCAAAAGCCGATGTTTAAGAAGGTTCGGTTAATTTGGTCACTGAGTCATAGTCTTAGGGTCGGGTCAATGGTCGCTGCCAGAGAGAGAGAGAGAAAAGAAACACTCAGCGTGCACTCTAACCTAGATCAGAATGGTCACCAATTTATCTAATCTGGAATCCTCCCACTGTACCTCAAATTCTCCTCCAAACCTGAAAGAAGAATTAGTCGGGGTCACCCGAGGAGTAAACTAACTCATCAGTGGGAATCGGGATCCAACTCTCATCGCATGATAACGTGACGGAATCCGCTCACGGTATCACACTCCAGAAGGTATGCGCATATCTGGCAAGTTTCAGTACTTTTGAAACTCCCGATGTGATTTCTGCCCCATGCTCTTATGACCTTGGCGTGAGGTCAAAATATCATAAGTCACATGTCAAGTTCTGCCCATCATTATCCAGGTTAATTTGAATCCACCCGTACATACCCTTGACGTAGGCCAAAATAGTAGTACGACTGTCCCAAACCAACGCATCTATCTATGCAACAGATAAATACCCGGCAGCTACCAAACACTATGCCTTGGCGTGAGGTCAAAATACATAGCTTGAATACTACCGAATATTTAACTGAAATGATGGAGGGCTACGAATGGTTTCTGGCGAAAACCTTTAACGTAATGAACTTGATATCGTTGAAGGAACGAATAGCTTTTTAGAAAATATAGTGACGAAAACCTTTACTAAAGAGGTCACTCCCGGTGAAGGGATCTCGGCTCTTTCCCCGTAGAATGGGGTGCTGGATATTCATAACCGAATATCTCGATGCAAAGCAAAAGTAATCGGCTATAGTGAAGTTAATGCCCTGACGCAAACTTCTGTCCAAGGGGCCACTCCCGGTGAAGGGATCTCGGCCCTTGCCTCGTCGACTGAGGAGCAGGATATTCCAAATGAATACCACGATGCAAAACAAAAGTGAACGTCCTTGCAATAACAGCTTTTTGAAAAGTGTTCCAACAACATCAGAATAGGTTTGTTTAACTTGCATTGATCCGAATCAATGCAGTCCCATCAATTGATCACACCACAAAGAACGAAAATATACTGACGTACGTATATGCCATCCGCATTCGCCACTGGGTCCCGTCATCACCCGTTAGGTTAGCTTACTAACGGCAGAGCGGGGACTGGACTAGCGCGGATGAAAAACATATACAACATCTACTAATATATATACCAATATATAGTATTTCGCTCAAGGCGTGAATAGAAATGCAACATCACAGAAATGTACAACATCACAGAACAATACAGATATCTGGGATCCCCGGGTTTCACAGAGCCACTACTGAAACCCGATGTTCCCCTGGTCGTGTGGATAGCCTGTGCAATGAAAACCTAGACCCCTACGGGCGCGGCAAGTCACCCGCCAAAACCTGAAGCGAGGCAGCCCCCTTCAGCGCCGTGAATGGACCACCCAGCACTTCACGGAATCCGGTAACTTGGGCACCCCTCCTGGGTCAACCTGTACCCCCTACGAGTGCGGCGAATAGCCCGCCAATTCCAGACTGAAGCCCCCTCCGTCTCAATGCCATGAGATGCGGGCTTGTTGCCCTCCAGAACCCGGCTATCCGTGCACCCCTCCGCAGGGTAACCCTAGTACAGAAAGTAAAATATACATACACCGGGTACATCGACCGCAACCAGGTCGTGCCCCAAAAGAATAATACAAACAGGCAGTGACGGCAGTCCACATGTCGGACGCTCGCCCCGCAATATCAAATGTACATAATACAACAACACTGTACTAGCATTGCATCCAGGCTATCCCCCACGACCGATCCGCAACATCACAGCAAATACATAGAACATCAACGTGAAAATCACGTTCGCAAATCCGTCTAACCAGGCTATAGTAGTTAGACCGGATTTACCGATCGAGTGACATTCACGGTCGCAGATATAATGTAAATACTGTGAAAACTAACGTGTTTAAATTTCGATCGACAAAATATCAAGAAGTGGGCCCCACGACTTACTGGTGAACAGTAACAAAATCTGGGCAAAAACGATATATATCAAAAACCCCAAAATCCAACCAAGAACCAACTGACAAAATTTGGGAGCACGTGCTCCCCACGTGGCCGCGGTTGCGCGGCAAAACCATGGTTTTGGCCGCTCTTCCGCGGCAACTTGGAGGGATCACGACCCCAAATTTTGTCGTGACTCTTAAAAGTTCCTGCTCTGATTTTTAAGACATCCAGAAATCATTTTTGAGACCGTTTAAAAACAACAGAAACTGTCGGCTTGGATTTTTGCAGTTTTCGATTTCCGGTCGGATCGAAGTTTTAAACGCGTTAGCACAAGTTAGCATAGCAAAATGGTGAGGCTCTGATACCACTGTAAGTCTACGTTAGCGCCCCGGCAGTCTACAGACGCCAATTGCGGAATAAAACTTTTTAACTTGGCGCTATCGTATACTTTAACCCGGATCTGCCATTATTGCTAAACTAACAAACAGTAAAGAGTGTAGAAATGTTGTACCGACTGATCCGAGTCCTCCGGTCTTCATCTCCACTCCGATCTCCTCGCGGGATCTCCGTCCTTCTCCTCCTCGTCGGAAAGGGCACCACATCGCCTGTAGCTTTTACGGGCTCCCACCTCAATACCGAGGCAACTCGGGCGCGAAGCTGGCGAATCGACGCGTCCAAGATTTGCTGTAGGAAGTGTAGTGTAGAGGCTACTTGTCTCTTTGGGGTTTGTTGCCTTTGGATGGAGGAATGAAGATTGAACTTTGGAGGGAAATGAATCTACCAATTTTGCAAGCCAAATGAGATGATCAAAATGAAGCACAAAAATGAATCTCTCATTTTTCTCTCCTCCTCACTAAAGTGGCCGGCCAATTTCATCAAGGAAATTGGTGGAGGAAAGAATGGATATATATAATGAAGGGAGGTGAGTGTAGGAGTGAAGAAGGGGTGACCACAACCAAGACAAAGAAACATGCAAGCATGCTTCAACTCACATCAAACCCAAACCCACTCAAATCACAAGTCAAAGCAAGCATGGTGCAAAGAAAAGAAAGCCATCATAATCAATATATATGCAATAAAACCCCTCCACAAAAGTAATTTGCAAAACTGCAAATTACCCCCTCCATCGGAAAAGTCCGGCCGGGAAAGAACAAACGAAAACCGGCCGGAACGGAATGCAAACTGGCAACTCCAGAAAACTGGTCCCGTAATAAATTATAGGAAAACCCCGATACTGTGCATACACACCCGCATCTGTATTCCGTCCGGATACAAATGCAAAAAGACAAAATCTACACTGTACTAAACTAGGACCGGCTTAAACCAAAGCCGGCTAGTAATATCCGTTCGATCCTGATCCGTGCAATACCGCACGTATCTGATCGAACCCTGCCATATACCTATACGGCTACTAGTACAAAACTGTCCGATCCTGATCCGTGCAATACCGCACGTATCTGATCGGACCCTGCCATATCTCCATACGGCCTCTACAGCGTTTCGCCCGAAAGCTGAGTAACTGAAAGTGTGGTGGACTCTAAAGACTCGTCAATACTATGGCTGTGGATTTAACCACTAGCACGTCAGAGGTATAAGCCAATACGTAACGGGCCACCAGCTATTGACCAAAAGGGACGTCGATGAGCGAACTCATCCTGACACCCTACTGAGCCTGTCAGTGACAATATCCGTGCAGTCCGGTCCGTTCGTCTATGAGTATCGCATGGCGGGCCTAGGGGGTTGGTAAAAGTCAGACCCCCAAAAGCGGTACAAGTCGTGTCGGAGTGTAGCCCAGAACACCCTGAGATACTACTGGAATACCTACCAGTAAATCTCCTTGCCTTGGCCAAGGACTTTGTGTAATGGCTCTCCTAGACACAGCACGACCTCACCCCCAATACCGGGAGAGACGAACCCCTGAAGATACGCTCACTGCCTCCATGTGGCTCGGGACTGTACCCAACTAAAACCTGTTTGCACGACTCCTTTGAGCCGTGGTAGGGTAGTAATCAAAGTACAGTGGGAACTCACACGAGACAAATGACGATCCCCAGGTCGATGAACTAACCTGCACACATGTCACCAGGGAACTGCCATCTGACGTCTGGTATATGACCAACTAGCATGTTCCCGGCGAGTCCTGTCCGGTGTACTCATAACCCAATGAGCACCTGTATACATCTTAGGTGATCCAACTGACACCAGTGGCTTGTGAGACCGGCCACCGCCCCTCGTCGGGGTCTCGACTGTATACACTAGTCTACTAATGGAGTATCGATGCCCGGTCTCGAAACTCCCACGACTAGGGACCTTTTAAGGATATGCTTGTAGACCCCCAGCTCCCACTTATATGATCGCCCTCATACTGCTGGTGGTCAAGCAAGAATCCTAGGGGCTCTATCAACGTGTAATAGCGACGTGTCATGTCACTTAAAACAGTACACGATGATAAAGGTAAACCAGATAGCATACTATCATCTCGAGTAAGACTGTCCTACCGGGATAGGTCCTCCCTCAATCATTGCAATCACGTACCTGTGATCCAATAATTGACTCTGAGGGCACTACCTCCAACAGGTCCAAGGCGAAAGCCAAGGGAAAGAAGAAGAAGGCCCCCGCCAAACCAAGGGGCGGTGTTGGTAAAGTGGATACGAAAGGAAAAGGCAAAGCAACAAAGTTAGCGGGAAAGCTTGTGGATAAGGAAGAATGCTTCTATTGTCATAAGAAAGGACACTGGAAGAATGATTGCAGGGCCTGGAAGGCCAGAACACAGGAATTGAAGCAGGTTGCAGCTTCAGCTTCAGGTGTGTATGTTATTGAAAACTGTCTTTCAATAAACTCTACTTCCTGGGTATTGGATACCGGATCAGGATCTCATATCTGTAATTCTTTGCAGGCGTTGAGAAACCGTAGTGTTTTGAAAGCAGGTGACATGACCCTCAGAGTTGCAAACGGAGCTAGCATGGATGCTAAAGCCGTGGGGGACTATCACCTGGGAATGTCAGATGGACATGTTTTGGTTTTGCGTAATTGCCTTTTTGTACCCAACGCAACTTGTAATATCATTTCTGTATCTTTAGTTTCTAAAGAAGGTTATGAATTTGCGTTTGTAAGTAATGTTGTAAACATTCACCTTAATCAAGTATTGATTGGGTCAGGTACTCTGAGTAATGGTATATACGTGTTAAACCAACCACAGATTTTTAATGTCCAGAATACACACAAAAGAAAGTCTCCAGAAATAAATCAGACTTTCTTATGGCATTGTAGATTGGGTCACATCAATGAGAGAAGGTTGACGAAGTTACATACAGAAGGGTATTTGAATGCGTTCGAATATCAGTCGTATGCCACTTGTCAATCCTGTCTCAAGGGAAAGATGACAAAGACTCCGTTTACTGGACATGGAGTAAGAGCGAGCGAGCTCTTGGGACTCGTACACAGTGACGTGTGCGGTCCAATGTCTACACATGCCCGAAGCGGACATTCTTACTTCATTACTTTTACGGATGACTTCTCAAGGTACGGTTATGTCTTCTTGATGAAACATAAGTCCGAGGCCTTTGGAAAATTCCAGGAGTATAAGAATGAAGTAGAGAAACAGACCGGCAAAAGTATTAAGATTCTAAGATCGGATCGAGGTGGAGAATACTTAAGTGCCGAGTTCCTGGACTATTTAAAAGAGAACGGAATTCTCTCTCAGCTTACTCCTCCATACACCCCGCAACATAATGGTGTATCGGAGAGACGGAACCGCACCCTATTGGATATGGTGCGGTCCATGATGAGTAACGCTGAGTTACCGCGATCGTTCTGGGGGTATGCGCTAGGATCAGCTGCATACCTTTTGAACCGAGTTCCGACTAAGACTGTGCCTACCACCCCATATGAAATGTGGAGTGGGAAGAAACCCTATCTTCAATATCTGAAGATCTGGGGACGTCCAGCTTTTGTCAAAAAGCAGCATGCGGACAAACTTGAGGCACGCTCAGTACTGTGCAAGTTTGTGGGATACCCAAAGAACACCAGGGGGTATCTTTTCTACTACGCAGAGGAACAAAAAGTCCTTGTTTCTCGTAATGCCCACTTTCTAGAACACCAGTTCTTGGAAAAGGAAATTAGTGGGAGCGCAGTAGAACTAGAAGAAATTCCAGAACCACAGACTACTACTGAAAGGTTAGTGGAACCAGAGGGTTCAACAGAACAGGACATTCCTACGCCGCTCCGCAGGAGTAGTAGGCAGTCTCATCCGCCCGAGAGATACTGCGGTTTTCTCATAGACGGGGATAGAGAGGATTGCATCATAGATTATGATGAGCCTACTAGCTTCCAGCAGGCCGTTCAGAGCGTTGACTCAGTGAAATGGCTGGATGCAATGCGGACCGAAATGGAGTCCATGTACACCAACAAGGTATGGACGTTGGACATTGCTCCAGACGGGGTAAAACCCGTAGGATGCAAGTGGATCTTCAAAAGGAAGATTGGTGTAGATGGACAGGTTGAGACCTATAAAGCTAGGCTGGTAGCAAAGGGTTTTCGTCAAAGACCTGGCTTGGACTACGACGAAACCTTTTCTCCAGTAGCCATGCTGAAATCCATTCGGATCCTTCTTGCCATTGCTGCCTTCCACGATTATGAGATCTGGCAAATGGACGTAAAGACAGCTTTTCTAAATGGAAATTTAGAGGCGTGTGTCTATATGGACCAGCCAGAGGGTTTCATTCAGAGTGGGAGCAGCGGAAAGGTGTGCAAGTTGCTTAAGTCCATCTATGGACTAAAGCAGGCATCGCGGAGTTGGAACATCTGCTTTGATGAGACGGTCAAAGAATTTGGCTTTATCAAAAATCCAGATGAACCATGCATCTATAGTAGATTTGTAGCGAGAACTGTAGTATTCCTCGTTTTATACGTGGATGACATTCTCTTAATAGGAAATGACATTCCTATGCTACAATCTGTCAAGGGGTTCTTGTCACACAGGTTCTCCATGAAAGACCTGGGTGATGCCTCATACATTCTGGGTATCCGGATCTACCGTGACAGATCCAAGAGGATATTAGGACTTTCACAGTCCAGGTACATCGACACCATACTGAAGAGGTTCAGTATGGAAGATTCCAAGCGCGGTAACCTACCGGCTTGTCACGGGATCACCCTCTCTAAAGAGATGTCTCCCAAGACTGATTTGGAGAGGGATCGCATGTCTATTATACCCTACGCTTCTGCGGTAGGCTCTATAATGTATGCGATGTTGTGTACCAGACCGGATGTAGCTTATGCACTGAGTGTGGTAAGCCGGTATCAGTCTAACCCAGGGGAGAAACACTGGATAGCGGTAAAGAACATTCTCAAGTACCTGAGAAGGACTAAGGAGATGTTCTTGGTGTATGGCGGAAAAGACCTCCAGATCGAGGCCTTTGCTGACTCCAGCTTCCAGAGTGACAAGGATGATTCCAAGTCCATGTCGGGTTTTGTCTTTACCCTCAATGGAGGGGCGGTGTGTTGGAAGAGTTCCAAACAGGAAACCGTTGCAGACTCGACGATGGAAGCGGAATACATCGCTGCATCTGATGCCGCAAAAGAAGCTGTCTGGATGAGGAAGTTCTTGAAAGAACTTCAGGTGGTTCCGTCCATTGTTGATCCAATACCTCTGTATTGCGACAACAACGGGGCTATAGCTTTAGCGAAGGAACCCAGGTCCCATCAGAAATCCAGGCACATCTTAAGGCGGTATCACCTGATCAGGGAGATCGTAGATCGCCAGGAGATCGAGGTTCGGAGAGTCGCTTCAGAAGACAACACTGCAGATCCATTCACCAAGGCCCTGCCCCAGACTCAGTTCGAGCGGCTGATCGAGATGATTGGTCTTCGATACGCCAGTACATGGCCTTAGTGCAAGTGGGAGATTGTTAGTGTATATGCCCTAGAGGCCATTACTGTATCATACTAGTTTGTATATTACTTAATGGATGCTTGGGATATTCACCTTGTATATACAATCTTGCTCAAAATAGTAGTATGCTACTTGGTTTGTTTCTACTTCAATGTGTACATGTTTTTATTTTGTATATCGCCTATACACATTAGTAGAGCCCTTAGGATCTTTGCTTGATTACCAGCGATGTGATGGCCGTCACACTAGTGGGGCTGGGTAATCTATAAGCACATCCTTATGCAGGTCCCTGGTCGCAGGACTATCGAGACAGGGCATCGATACTCCGGAGTAGACCAGCGCATGCGCTTCTCATCCCAGTGTGGGAGACGGTCTGTCCCACAGCCGTCAGTACGTCGTACTTGAGATAGTATGCGGGTGCTCGTTAGGTTACGGGTACACTGGACAGGACTCGTCGGGAACTGACTAGTTGGTATTATACCTATCGTCAGTTATCAGTTCCCAGGTGACATGAGTACAGCTTAGTCCGCTGAATTGACACTGTCGCTCCGCCTCGAGTGTGTTCCCACTGTACTTTGATCACTACCCTACCACGGCTCAAAGGAGTCGTGCAAACAGGTAGTGGTTGGGTGCAGTCCCGAAGCACTTGGAGGCAGTGACGGTTAGACAGGATTCGTCTCTCCCGGTATTGGGGGTTGACATCGCGCTGTGTCTAGGAGAGCCATTACACGAGTAGTCCCTGGCCAGGGCAAACGAGATATACTGGTAGGTTTCCAGTGTTATCTCAGGGTGTATTGGGCTTCACTCCGGCACGACTTGTACCGCTATTGGGGGACTGACGTTTACCGCCCCCTAGGCCCGCCATGCGATGTATCAGACGAACAGACCGGACTGTACGGAGAATGTCACACTCAGGCTCAGTAGGAGTTCAGATGGGTTTCGCCTCGTCGGTCTTCTTTTCGGCACTACCTGGGGACCGTTACGCACAGCTAGTGCCGCTTGCGGTCTGTGGTTAAACCCACTGCCAGCGTAGTGTCGAGTCTTTAGAGTCCCACACAGAAAGCTTTTCGCCTTTAGGCAAAAGAGTAGAGGTCGCATGGTATTGCGACAGGTCGCATGGTTTTGCGACAGGGTTCGGTCACATCCGTGCACTTGTGCACGTACAGTGTCCGGACAGTTTACACTAGCGGGCTTTGGTTTAAGCCAGATCCTAGTGTACCTTATGGGATTGGATTTATCCAGTTTGCATTCGTGTTCCTCGGAACGCGGATGCGGGTGTGTATGCACAGTTGACAGGGAGGCAGAGGCAGCGGATTCTCATTAGGGTTGTTGACAGTTGACCGTTGACTTTTTGACTTTTTGCTCAACCCTAATGAGAATATGATATGCGATTAACTATTATATTAATTAAGTATTATGGTGACTTGGTTGTTGACTTTTGTTGACCTTGTTGACTTGTTGACTTTTGTTGACTTGTTGACTTTGTTGACCGGTTGACTAGGCTTGACTAGTTGACCATCATGATAACCATGGTTATCATTTCATGCCAAAGACTTTTTCTTGCTTGTTCATTTGAGTAAAATGAGTGCATGACATGATAAGGTTATGGTTACTTCAACCATCACATAAGACTTTTGTTGATATGATGAGTTATCATTGCTTTGGATTATGAGAGGGTGAGAGAGAAAAGAGAGCCTCATTCTTTCTTGCTCATTCTCTCTCTTGTTCTTGAGCTCTCCTCTTGCTCTCATCCTCAACCTCTTGCTCCCTCTCTTGATCTATGGTTCTCTTGTCTCATGAGTTGAGAATCAAGAACCATAGATAAAATCCCATTCTAAATCATCTCTACTCATTCTAGTTCACTAGGTTTAGCAAACCAAGTGAGCTAGTTTCTTCAAAGACCGAAGAAGGAGCTGAAGGTTGGAGCTTTCAAGTGGATCTATCTTCGGCGTACGGAGACGACGAGAAGGAGCCATCGGATCACCACCGGAGCTTGAAGACGAAGGAGTTCAAGACAAACTAGGTATAACCATCTCTATCCGAGTAGCTAAATATCTTTAGCTTAGTATGCTAGTTTTAGTTTAGGTAAAGATCCCGACCTAGCTTAGTCCATGTTGCCTCTTGCGTTAAAATTTTGATTTTATACCGTTTCCGCCTCCCCGTAAGAACCGGGGGTCGCAACGTGGACTTACACTTGGAACGTCTTTTAACCACAGAAAAGTCCAACACTTGGAATTTTTCGGCAGGGGAAAAGTTGGGTATTTGTATCCGGTCAAACTTTTTAACATATTCAACAGTTATCTGGAAAAACACAAAGACGAAATTTGATAATCCGGTCGAAACACTGATTCCCAATAGTACCCCAGAATACTCTTCTGTAAAGTCACAATAAAAATATCCCAGAAAACACAGCATTGAATTATATGAGTTACTGTGCAGAAAATATTAAACAAGGGAATAGTAAGGCCGCGGAACCGCCGCACATGCCTAGCATGTGCCGCGCTTCCGCGGTGGAAAAGTTGAGTTAGCCCCTCGTATTTCACAGTAATTCTAATAACACCCTGCTTGATTTTCTACATATTTTTAATTGACAAAAATCCGAATTTTTAGAAAAAGTCCAGAGAGCATTTTAAGGTTTTGGATTTCGGTTCGATCGGGTTTCAAACGTCGTCGGGACTTCGCCTAAGGCTCTAGCTAGGCTCTGATACCAGTGAAAGGTTCCTAGGCACCCTATAGTGGTCTCACAAGGCATCGAACATGCCAAATTAAAATTTTTGGTGCCGAGAAACCCTAGACTACGGATCTTAGACTAGATGTCTAGGCGAAATGTAAAGCTAGTTAACTCTTAACTACTAGGATACGGAAATTACAACCTTTGTAGATCCGGATATCCACCTCCACGGCTCCACAACGAAGTCTTCTCGCTGTACATCATGAATCCTAGACTCCTCCGTCGGCTTCATCGGGAAAACAAGCGGAATAGGTCGTCGGCTTCGTGTCAAAGACGATCTACGTCGAGGTTGCACAAACTCAAGCTCCGACTTCACAAACTTGTGAAACTTGTGAAGTAAACACCCAAAACAACTTGGCAAGAGGTAGAGGGTGAAGAAATAGGAGGTGGGTTCACTTTAGAATTGGATTTATCTCACTAGATCTCAAGTTGCCATTTTTGTAGCAAGCTTGAAGAAGAAGAAGAAGATGATGGAATTATGATAAGTATATTATAAAATAAAAAGAAAATCTATACTTATCATAACTCTAACTCAAGTTAGGTGTGGAGAATAAACCATGGTTAGTGGAGTGGGTTAGGGTTAAGCAAGAGGATAAGAATGGTTGCTAAAGTCAAGGGTTCATGAAGCTTCATATAAGAAACAAAAATAGCCACCATTCTCATTTTGAATTTATCCACATAAATAAACAAATAAATGAATAAATAAATATGCAAAACCCTAATTACAAAATAACCATGGTTTAATTCTATTCACTTAACCATATGATCAAGTATCATCAAACATGATACAAAAAGTGCACAAAAGTATATCACATATACAATGTGCAATCCAAGTGAGAAAAATCCGATTAAAGTGAACCAATACTAGTTAATGCAATGCAATATATCAAATATATAATTATGCATTAAATCATTAAATCAACATTTGATTCAATAATCCGGTCATGTCGCACATAACCGGCTAGTATTCAATGCATCGATTTATCGAATCAATGATTCGATAACTAGGTCATATCGAATATAACCAATCGAAACATATATCGCGAGAATGAAATGCGGTATCACATACACACATTATTCTCGGTCCTGCACATATCTCATATGTGCTCCTATTTCGTTTCGCTTGAGCCAGGAAACCTCTGTGTAGGACTCTAAAGACTCGTCAATACGCCGGTAGCAGATGATGATCATATCAAGCACCCACAAGCCGCAAGCGGTCTGCTAAACGTAACGGCCACCCGGGTATTGAGCGATCAGAAGATCGACGAGCTAGCCCGCTCACACTCCTGCGAATCCGACCAGTAACACTTACCATACAGTCCGGTCTCTTCGTCTGATACGTCGCATATCAAGTCTAGGGGTGGTATACGTCAGACCCCAATAACCCGATAAGTCGTGCCGATGTGAGGCTCGTAACGGGTCGAGAAACTACTGGTAACACTTACCAGCAAATCTCTGATCAGCCCTGGCCAGGGACTTCCCTGTTACGGCCAATCGAGCACTGCGCAACATCAACTCCCAATACCGGGAGAGACGAAACTCCTCCTATCGCTCATTGCCTCCATGTGACTCGGGACTGTACCCAAAGACCACCGTTTTGCACGCCCTCATGGACGTGGTAAGGTGGAGATCAAAGCACAGTGGGAACCACACAAGACTCTATGACGATCTCGGGTCTACAGACTAACCTGTACAAGTGTCACCTGAGAACTGCCATCTGACGTGAGGTATAATACCATCTGGGAGTTCTCGGCGAGTCCGTTCAGTGTACCCAGTCTCCACTGAGCACCCGTATACCATCTCTGATGTCAAACACCAATGGATATGGGATCATCCATCGCCCATCACATGGGTCGAGAAGCTTATACGCTAGTATACTCTGGTATATCAATGCCCCGTCTCGATACACCCACGACTAGGGACCTTGAAGGATGTACTTATGGACTACCATGTCCCTACTAGTATGATCTGCATCATAGTCCAGGTAGTCAAGTACAAATCCTAAGGGCTTTACCAACATGTAACTATAAGACAGTATAAAGAGACTAGTGTACATGTTAAGATAAATCGCAACCAGATAGCATACTATCATGTCGAGCAAGAAAGTCATCTCTATATATGTCCAAGCATCCAATATAATATACATAATCTGTACAATACTGGCCTCTAGGGCATACATACAACTAACAATCTTGAGCTTGTGCAATCTCGACGTAGATCGTCTTTGACACGAAGCCGACGACCTATTCCGCACGTTTCTCCGATGAAGTCGTCACGAGAGTCCAAGCTTCAAGATGGACAGCGAGAAGACTTCGTTGCGGAGCCGTGGAGGTGGATATCCGGATCTACAAAGGTTGTAATTTCCGTATCCTAGTAGTTAAGTGTTAACTAGCTTTCTATTTCGCCTAAACATCTAGTTGAAGATCCGTAGTCTAGGGTTTCTCGGCACAAAAAATTTTAAATTGGCATGTTCGATGCCTTGTGAGACCTTTCTAGAATGCCTAGGTACCTTTCACTGGTATCAGAGCCTAGCTAGAGCCTTAGGCGAAGTCCCGACGACGTTTGAAACCCGATCGAACCGAAATCCAAAACCTAAAAATGCTCTCTGGACTTTTTCTAAAAATTCGGATTTTTGTCAATTAAAAATATGTAGAAAATCAAGCAGGGTGTTATTAGAATTACTGTGAAATACGAGGGGCTAATTCAACTTTTCCACCGCGGAAGAGCGGCACATGCTAGGCATGTGCGGCGGTTCCGCGGCCTTACTGTTCCCTTGTTTAATATTTTTTGCACAGTAACTCTTGTAATATAATGCTATATTTTCTGGGATATTTTTATTGTGACTTTACAGAAGAGTATTTTGGGGCTGCTTTGGGGATTCGTTTATTCAATCGGGTTATCAAATTTTGTCAAAGTGTTTTTCCAGATAACTCTAGAATATGTTAAAGAGTTCGACCGGATATAAATACCCAGGTTTTCCCCTGCCGGAATAATTCCAAGTGTTGGATTTTTCTGTGGTTAAAAGACATTCTGAGTAGTGCAAGTAACGCGATGGTCCCTCTAGAAGACACAAACCTTAACTCGATTATGTGACCGTCTTGAACTGCCCTTTGAACCTTCGGATTTGGGGCAGTACGGCGTGCCACATGTGAGGCGTTGGCTTGACCCTTCTACGGCTGGACCGTTGGTACTGAGGTATGAAGTGAATGTCTTTGAACCTATTTCAAGTGTTGATCGGTGTCGGGAAAACTTGGGTGTTCGAGTGTTCGATCGGAAAGTTTAATATATTCTATTTATCCGGAATTGGATACAATAATTGGAATTCACAAACAGTTATGAGATAACTGGAAGAATGTTATAAATCTAGCAATTTAGTCCCATATGATATTGAAAAGAGTTTTCGATAATGAGACTAAAATGCGGGGTTTATAACCGTTAGGCATGTGATGTCTAAAGAGGTTGCGGATTCCAACTGTTGTAGTTTTACACTTTCTTTTCTGTGACCGTAAGTGTAGTATGTTCATATCGCCGGTTTCGTTGCTATACGTCAACGACAATTGGGGTATGCATACTTACTTACGTTGATGACATGTGATGTTATGTGTTGCTGGGTATGTTATATTGGATCGTCGTATTCGAATAGCCGGGGTTTTTTTATGTGAGATGAGTGTTTTTCATTTTCATTCATGTAAAAACTTGTATGTAATATTCTTTTATTTGGGGCACTTCCAGGTAGCGGAAGCTGTCACCCTTTGTATATTATTTACTTTTCCGCATTAGGACAGACCTAAGGAGGGGAGCACAAGTAACCGGGTTCTGGGGTCCAGTGGGAGACCAACTCGAGGAGTCGAGTCCGGGTCTCCTAACCCTAGAATTGGCAGGGTTGCTTGCCGCTCTCGTAGGGGTCTAGGGGTGTGGGATTGGCTATTCATCACGACCGTGGAATCCGTGTTTTATACTGGCTCGTATTGAAAACACGGACGTCCTAGTATATCCAATATTTCATATGTTTATTCTGCTGCGATATCTGTGTTGTGACTCTGTGATGGATATAATATATAGTATATATGATATATTATATAGACGTTACTTATGTTTTACACCCGCGCTAGCCCTGCCCTGCTCTGTCGTTAGTTACCTAACCTAACGGTGCACGAGGGGACATCGAGGCGAATGCGGATGGCATAAGTGTACGTCATATCTATCTGTGATGTTTAGGTATTTTAATGATGGGACTTCATTAATGTGATTAATGAAAGATAAGAAACCTAAGATGTTGTAGAATCGAATTTTAAAATAAAATAGGTAGCTACAGTTCTTGCTTTGCACAGCGGTATATATGATATACCCCGCACCTTATTCGATGAGGAAAGGACCGAGATCCCTTCACCGGGAGTGACTCCTTTAGCAATAACTGGGAGATGCTACACACTCGGTTTGCTTTTGACTGCTTTTGGGTTTTTGCTTTGCACAGCGATATATATGATATATCCCGCACCTCATTCGACGAGGAAAGGACCGAGATCCTTTCACCGGGAGTGACTCCTTTAGCAAAACTAGAAAAGCCTCAAAATCATTCCATTTCAAAACATCATTTGATTCTACAACGATATCAAGTTCATTACGCTCATGGTTTTTATGAAAAACCTGCGTAGCCCTCAGTCATTTCAGATAAAGACTAGTTAGTATTCGTGCTGCGTTTGTTGACCTTAGCCAAGGCGTGGTGTACGGTAGCTAATTAGTATTTATCTGCTAAAACATGAGATGTGATTGAGTTAGGGCAGTCGTGCGACTTTGTTGACCTTAGCCAAGGGTCGTACGGGTGGGTTTAATTCAATCAGGAAATGACGGGTTGAACTTGACTAGCGCTTATGATTTGTTGACCTTAGCCAAGGTCATAAGTTGCTAGGGGCAAAATATTATCGGGAATTTCAAGTGTTGAAATTTGCAATGAGATTGCATACCTTCTATGAGATAGTTGGATCCCGATACCCGCTGCGAGTAAGAGTTACTCCTGGGAGAGTTTTACACATTGCAATTAGCCGATCAAGTAGGTGTCTAGAAAGGTGTTAACGAGGTTACGCCTCTGGGAAAACGAGGTTTACATTAATTAGGTTCGTGCGAAAGCACGGGGTACCTCCCTCAAAGTACCGACACTGGCCTGGCTGAAAGATTGGCGAACCTGTAGTGTGTAATTAATCCCGGCTAGTCTTTCCTTTTAGGGTTTGAAGGAAGATTTGATAAAAAGCAGTGGGAGCCATCCTGATTAGATAAGATAATAACCAATCTGATCTTGCACGAGCATACGCTAAAGTGTTTTCTTCTCTCTCTCTCTCCAGGTAGCGACCATTTCATGCCCTAATGAAGATAATAATATGGATGTATTGACCGAACCCGCATGTTATACTGTGCTGGGGAACGTTGGTTCCGTTCTTTCCTATAAGAGTTATAGGACTGAACAGGATATAGGGGAATGCCAGGATTCCCATGCCACCCGAATGAAGAAAGTACATGATGATGCATTTTCTTCGGGTGTGTTCGTTACTGAGAACTGTTTCTCCATTTGCTCTACGTCCTGGGTATTGGATACCGGGTCAGGATCGCATATATGTAATCAGTTACATGGGCTTAGGAAAGGTAGAGAACTTGGAGAAGGTGATAAAGACATTAGAGTCGGAAATGGTGCAATTGTTGCAGCTAAGACTGTCGGGGAATATCACCTTGTATTACCAACTGGTAATACATTGGTTCTGAACGAATGCTATTATATGCCGAACCTGATATGCAACATTATATCGGTCTCTTTATTGAGTAAAGAGGGATATAATTTTGTATTACAGGACAATGTTATGAACATTTTCCATAACCAAA